>OX467709.1:66575344-67175344 GCA_950111635.1 Agelastica alni | reverse complement strand
TGGACACGCTTTTTAAAAAGTTGCAGGTCATAGTTCTCTGGAAAAACTAATTTTGGAAGCTTATTCCATTCCGTTGCAGCCCTGAAAAAGAAGGATTCTTGATGAAGATTGGTCCTTGTAGTGTAAATCTTGAGAGTAAATGGGTGAGACTGATCAGCGTGCCGAGTTCTTCGGCCGAATGTGGCCAATGGTGGTACAAGAGTTGTTATTTCTCTGGAGCATCTGCTATGGAAATATCTGTAAAGCAATGACTGGTCTGCAACTCTTCTTCTATGTTCTAGAGGGTGAAGGGTATCTGTGAGAGTTGAGCTGTTTATCAAGCGAATGGCTCTTTTCTGAATGGAATCTAGAAGACGAAGAGAATGCCTTGGTGCTGAACCCCAAATGTGCGAGCAATAGAGGTCCAGTGGAGGTCGGATTTGAGCCTTGTACAACGTCAACAGTTGATCAGGAGTAAAAAACTTTCTGGCTTTCCACAGAAAACCTAGCCTCTGGCTTGCCGACTTTGCGTTGTTAGCAACATGGTCATCCCAAGACATATTATTGGACACCGTGACTCCCAAAATCGAGATGGAGGGACTTGGTTCAAGGGTATTTCCGGACATTGTGATGGGATGATTTGAGCAATTCACTTTCTTGGAAAACGTGGCACTTTGTGATTTTTGGGCGTTGAACTGAACAAGATTGTTGGTTCCCCACTCGACGATTGCTTTAAGATCTCTTTTGATGGAATCAACCTGTTCCTGCCTGAGTCTATTTCTATCATTCACCGAAAGTGATCGATAGGATGTGAAAGTTGAGACAAGTGTGCTATCGTCTGCGAAACTGTAAATGGGGTTCGTGGTGGTTTTCAAGAGGTCGTTGATGTGTAAAAGAAATAAGGGCATTTTTACAATCAAAGAAGAAAATGCTATGTTGTTTTGAAGAAAATATTTTTTATTATAAACTTTTTTGCAAGAAAACCTTAAAAATCGATGACACTACGAGTAGAAAAGTCAGAACAGTATTTCTGGCAGTGACTATTTTACCGTTATTAATTGGTTACTTCTTTATAAAAAATTTAACACAAAATTTTACATTGAGGGACGTCTAAACCCAAAAAGGCTGTATTGCATATACATTATTTTGTTACAAAAGTTTTTTTATTGATCGGGTTATCTTTAGAAGCGATTTTTTAGCATACTTAAGTATATACACTTCTCTATAGAAACTTTATTTGGCTTTTGCTGTAGCTTTCTGATTTGTGTTTTTCGTTGCCTAAGCACAGGAACCGGGTCATTGCCAATCCCTCGCAGGGCATAGTACGTGTTTCGCCGTCTTTTCTTCAAGACAGAAACGTACATTCATTGTTATCAGCCCCTCCTAACCTAAAAAAGTGTTTGCGGAGTCGACAATGGACCACTTTTACTCTCATTCTAGTACTACTAAGATTAAGCAGGTTTGCTATGGTCGCATGCAAAGGTTCTTTTATGAACTTTTTCGCGTACTTTTGACCTGTGGATCTATTTCATTTAGCCAGAACTTCTAAGTGCATCCACTTTTTAATGTTGCTCCTTCTTAAGATATACCATTTTATTATGGTAATTCTTTTGTGTGCTATTGCTTTTTTGTAAAAATCATAGAAAAATTAAATACCTTTTTTTATTCCAGTTAAATGAATGAACATTTAATAAATAAAGTTTTCAAGGTTTTCTTTGTCAATCATTGAAAACATGCGTTCAATTTTAGTCTTCAGAAGTTCAATTTCAAAATTATTCGCGGAATTGCATTAATCATAATGAAAGGCGTTTCACTCTAATGGTGCCGTTTCATTATTTACAGACGTCGAAGGCAGGAACGTAATGAAAAATTTTTCCGAAACAGTCATTTTGGAAAAGTATCCAAAAAAGTGGTTTTAAAACTCGTTAATCTATTATATTTCACTTCCATTGTCGACTTAAATAACGTTTTTATCACCATTTTTTGTCGTCCATGAAGAAAGCGACTTTAAAGTAACACGGAGGATTTTAACTTGAATGATAACAATGAAAATTTTAGCTTATCACACGTATTAATTTGAATAGTTGGGTAATTTCATATATATAAGCAAGTTTTTTACAGCATTGTTGGCCGTCTCTAGCATCCTCTTCTCCATGCCTCTCTATTCTGCCAATCTTTTTCTTCTAATCCTCTCCTCTCGCATGTCCTTTTATGTTTGTTTTAACCACTCTTCTGGTGGTCTTCCGCGCTTTCGCCTGAATTTTCGTTGCCATTCTAATATCTTTTTGGGCCATCGATCATCTTTCATACGTCTTACGTGTCCATACCATTTAAGTCGTCGTTTCTCAATTTCCTTCGTTAAAGGTGTTTGTGCTGCCATTTTCTGGCTTATTTTATTGTTTGTAATTTTTTGCAACCTTGATACACTACAACTCCTTTGTAGAAAGTCTATTTTGACCGCTTCTAACCTTTGCCTATTTAATTTTATGCACTTTAAAAATAATAACAATTCTGGAGTACTTTTTCAAAAAAAATTTTTTACAAATTTAAAATACATGTCTTAAAAAAATTACGTTCATTTAATTAACAATAACATAAACATTGGAATTATCAATTACTTTTTTATATGTATTACGGGGGCTATAAGAACAACCCCAACTGCTGCTATGGAAGCAATGCTAAATCTCCCACCTCTAGATATTTATATCCGGGGCGAGGCAAGACAATGCGCTTATAGACTAGAACAACAGAAGTGTTGGAAAGGTACTAAAACACATGGACATACAACCATAAAAATTAAAATCAGACACCCATTTCTAGAAATGGCAACTAATTATATGAGTGTCTGACATAGAACCTATATGTAGATTATGCAATGAGGAGGAGGAAACAGCCACTCATATAATCTTCGAATGCGAAGCCACTGCCCAGTGGAGGCACTACCTGGGGTGTATACAAGACCAAGGGAGTGATACACCTGGGGCAATAGCAGTACATGAGCTTCTACTCCTTAACAGGAGAATTGAAGTAATGGGACTAAACTAAGGAGCTGGAAAGGTACAAAAAGCAGATAATGCTGCAGGCCTAGAGAAAAATTGGACCTCTTCCACAACTCCTATTCATTCATTCATTTAACACAGAGATTTTTAACTTGAATGATAACAATAAAAATGTTGGCTTATTACACGTATTAATTTAAATAGTTAGGTAATTTCATGCACTTTAAAAATAATTATAATCCTAGAGTACTTATTTAAAAAAAACTAATTACAAATTTAAAATACTTGTCTTAAAAAAATTAACAACATCTAATTAACAATAACATAAACAATGGAACTATCAATTACTTTTTTGATAAATTGTAATAAATTGAGAGAGTTGCCCCACGTTTAAAAACTTTAAATAATTAAAAGTGTTCAACTAAATGAATCAAATATCGATCCAAATATTTATTGGAAATCACATGAAATATTTTAACTTGCACTACAATCCAAAAAAGTAATAACAGATATAACCTGCTAAAACTTTATCCTATCCTCAAAATTAGGTTATGAATTCTTTAATATTTCATTGGCTTTATTATATGTAGAAGGTTTAATGAAAATGTTAATACAATTATAAAATAAACCTTTTTTTGTCATGGTTAACCTATGTCATAGATAATTATAATAAGATCACGGATGTCAAATATATGTTTGTTTCTGGATAAAAACAATAAAATCTTATACATATATATATATATATATATATATATATATATATATATATATATGTATAGGGATATCCATTCGATTTGAATATTTTTCGATAGGTCTCTTTACGTTTTAATTTGAAAAAGAGTGATAGTTGCCGCTACTGTAAGAACTTCACTGAAACTGCAGAACATTTGCTTTGCGAATGCCCAGTGCTTTTCTGATAGATGTTTGAGTTTCTGGAAAGGGCCTTCTTAAAGCCCTCCGATGTCAGGAGCTTAGCTCCCAGGAAACTAATAATATTTGTACGAAGTTTCGGAAACCAGGACCTCGAATAGATTAAGGGTTATGCAAAAAAGATATGATAGGCCGAGGTGCTTAAGAGGCTGCATATCCTTCACGACCCCCATTACAATCTACAATCTAAGTTTCAATTCAAGCAATGATCCAAGAGCTTCTGTATAATGAAAATAAAAATTATTCTTGTAATAACCCAAAGTAATTCTAATAAAAAAATAATTGTACTTAAAGGAAGCACTAGTAATTAAATAATAAAATTACAATTTACATTTTCTACATGGATTTTACTGAAATTACAATTCTAAATTACTTAAAAAAGTATTTAAAATCAATTGGAAATTACATAAAAGGAAGGTTACTGTAATTGTTAATTTTTTTTAAACTAGAAATTACATGCTCTGGATAGCAGGAATATAAATTTTTTAAAAATGTATATCTTTAAGTAAGATGGGAGCACAGGGCACAATGGCTATAAAGCTGATGAGCCCCCGGCTCAACCCCAAATTCAGTTCAAGATGGGGAGTAAATTATTGCAGGATAGAAATATATTATTGGCAAGATGTTTCTTAGATTTGGTTGATCTACTTGTAACAGTTAACATTCGGATATATTTTCTACCGCATCCTCAGAAAAACAGATTCGAAAGTGGGTTTGTTATGAATATATTTAATTTTCGCGTATTTCGATATTTAATTTTAAGTACCTTTGGTGGCAAAGTGATCCTTTTGCATGGAATTACAAAAGATTCCAATTAAAAAAATCCGGTACTGCGTAACGGTGATGACAAAGACCGTCTAGAGAAGTTGTAAAGCTTTTATTCAATATCACGAGGAAGCTTCTTAATTGGTTAATTATCAGACGGTTCGTCTAATTCTCCAATATATTTTGTATTTTCGTTACAATTATCTCATTGGCTTCATTAATAGTAGACAAACATCCAATTGTGATGTGAATTTCGAAGACAAAGAAATTATACGTGTGAATATACTCATATTTAAACATTTTAACAACAAAATTGGATACTTATTAAATACGGAATCAGTTGTTTATTCAACCAATTTTTTTGAATAGCATGTACAGAGTGCAACACGGATATGAAAATAATATGTTCAACTTAATTGAATTTTGCAATAAATAACTAAGAACTAAAACCAGTTGATTTTGATAAAGTTCTTGTGATGTATAGATATTCAAAGTCTCAAATAATTGTTGGCGGTTGTCTTATTCTTCTTCTAGTGCCTATCGTCTATTAATGTTGTTGATCACGTTGGCGTACTTTGTTCGCTGCCGCTCTAAACAGTTCTGTAAATGTTAATTAATCCTGTCCACTTTCTAAGGTCTGCCAGCCAGCAAATGCGTTTTCTTTATTTAATCGTATTGAGGATTTCCCTGTTTTTCCTAAGTTTTTCCAGAATAGCGTCATTGGTGACGTGATGTTCATTGGTGACGTAGCACCACATTTCGAATGCTTCCAGTCGCCTACAGGCGTTTTCAGTAAGGCTGCTCCAACTTTCTGCTCCATCTAGCAGCACAGAGATCACATAGCATCGAAGGACTCTGATTTTTACATCGATGCTTAACGAAAGATTACAAAGAACTTTTCGCAGTCGGCGAAAGGTATTTCTTGCTTTCTTAATACGAGTTCTTATTTCGTATGAGTGGTCCCATGTATCAAATAATTTGCTTCCCAGATAACAAATTATGTTTACTCTTTTCAATGGCGTGTTGTTCACCATAAAATTGGCTGTTATGTTGGTGTTCTTACTTATAATCGTAGTTTTGGCTTTTTTACATTTTAATACATATACAGACTATATTCACTGCAGGCCTTGACTACAGCGTCAATTATCCTCTGAAGGTCTTCAGCCCTATCTGAAAGCAGAACTGAATCGTCTGCGTACCTGAAGTTGTTAATGAGCTCTTCGTTTATGATTACACCATCCTTTATTTTGCTAAATGCCTTTTTAAAGAGACTGTCAGAATAAGTGTTAATAGGGTAGGAGACAGTACGCATCCTTGTCGTACACCTCTCTGTACAGCAAAGCTTTCTGAAAGTTGATTATTTAATCTGATATTTGCTTGTTGGTCGAAATGGAGATTTGAAATAATTCCTATGTCTTTACTGTCAATACTTGATGTTTCTAAGACTTCTAAAGTTTTTTATGAGACACTGTATCAAACGCCTTTTCATAGTCTATCAAGAAAGCTAGCCTCCGTTGCTGCATCATATTTTTTTTTGTAATCGATTACTTTTAATTTATTTTTTAGTTTACCATTTAACCATTGTCACATTATGGTGTTAAACTAAAAAGCCCCACTATTAAAAATTGATGCTACCATTTTTTTGACGTGTAACTTCTGCAAAAAATACAAAGTTAAGTAATGTTTTAAAATAATAATAGAAAAAGTCCTGAAGTCTCCGTAAAAAAGTATTCAAACTTTGGTGTCACGAAAAAAATTGATCTTGATCTAATATGATAAAATCCCCCTTTCGAAAATGGCTTGTCGGCTTCGAAAACGATAACATTCAATCGTCTTCGACCATCTGCTGGCCGGTCAGTTTTCAGTTTCCCGCAGTCCATAAAAGTATAACAACGCAGGATGAGTCGCTGACCCTACCATATCCACATTTAAACCCCAATTAAACACTTTAATGATAAAAAATATATTAATTGCGAAGCATGCAGTAGGGTGCAGAGTAACGCCGATCCACCCCGAAATACCTCGAAGAAGATCGAAAAGAGTGGGAGTCTAACAATTCGACGCCAGTATGTTTTGAATCGTCGTGACGTTGTAACCCGGCGCGTGAATTTAAAATTTTGCGCGAAAATACGACTACGCGACCGGTAGGATATGTGCTCCCGCTTCATTAAATTCGTACTTATTCCACAGCACTCTTTGGTAACCTTTGATAAATAGGGTACGACCCACAATTAACCTTCCACCATTTAAATCACTAAAAACAAGATAACCGACTGCATTTCGCTAGTGTTATGGTTTTTGTTGATTATTGTCGACTTGGAAAACTTGTGTCGCGATCTTAGTGTTGTGTATGATGCCAATTTGATTGTGTGCCAAAAAAAGTGAAAGATTTTTGTTAATATTGTGTGAATACGGATAATTCCCAGTTGCAATGGAACTCAAATTTTTGTGTTTGATCGTGATTATTATACAAGGTAATTTTTCTTTCACCGACTTGTTAGCATTAAAACCATCAGAGTGGTAATTTATATACATATACCACAAGCGGTTTTTATCTGGTGCATATTTAAACAAGTAAAGTAGGAGCCGCTAGTGCCCCCAATGATAGTTTAATACCACCCAATGATGGATGACCTTGCCATTGACCCATACACTTCTAAAATGACCCAAACGAGAAATAATTATATTAACATTATTAATTTTTTTTTGTTAGTATTATAATTTATAATACAATAATCAAACAATGACTAATTATTCCAAGGGATCACACTTTTTTCTGCAGTTGGTATTGTCAATAGTAACGGTAACGGGTGCTTAGTAACATATTAAACAATTGATTGTTTATTATAAAAATAAAAAATCTATTGCTTTCGATGGGGTAGGATGTAGCATTGCACCCTAAATCTGCAGTATTTTGCAATCCAAAGAAAGAAGAAAACTTCCCGACACATATTTACACTAAAATCATGATTTCTTACAATTTTTTTCAAATAAATCAAACTTATAAATCTGACATTGTTTTTCGTTATTATAAATTCCTATTATTTTATTAGCATTCCAATATTTTCTAGTGATAAATCGAAAACATAAAACATCATCTTACTTTTTTTTTTATTGTACTACGAATTAAATAAAAGAGAAAAGTACTTCAAATATACTCTGATCTGGTATTAAATTGCAAATAAAAGTACTAACAAACAATGATTACTTTGCCAATAGCCACAAAACCAAAATTAACTGGATTCGGTTGGGTTTGGAAAAACTATTTTAGGATAGGTAAATGTTTTTTTTTGTTTTTAAAGCCGTTGTACGAAACTTCATTCAACATTTGCTGTAGCAATTATTAAAATAAAAATGTAAATATGCAATATTAAAAATAAATTATCAATTAAATTTGTAAAATATTATAAGTTTTCGTAAAGAAAAAATTATTTGTGATAAGGATTTGGGTTTAAAGGCTATTATCCACAAAACATTTTGAAACCTTCATTTTTTTTTTGTAAATATTTCTTAGTTTAAAATAATGTATTTATTTATAATATGCCAGAACTGTTCCCACAGACCATCCAATTTAAAAATTAATTAATAAAACAAAATGAAATATTAAGATTTTTTTGTTTGTTATTACTTTATGAACCTTCTTGCATTGCCTAAAATCAATTAATACACGATATCTTTTAAATTTCTTCTTCTTCCACTTGTAGAAGGCGTACCGCCTGTAGTTCACTGATTTTTTTCCTGTGAGGTGGACTGCCAGCTATCTCTTTGTCTTTTTGATGGTTTAGCTAGGGGTTTTCTTCCTGTTGGTATGTTGTCCCTGACGATTTGTGGTAATCTGTCTTCATTCATCCGGCTGACGTGTGCGTTCCAGTATCTTCGTCGAGCTCTGCACCATCTTACGATATCACTGGTGTCAGTTTGTCTTTTTAGGTCTTCGTTCTCTTTTTTTATCCAGAAGGGTGTTGCCTCTTATTGCGCGTATTGTTTTCATCTCTGTTGTTCGGAGCATTCTTTTGGTTTTTGATGTATCGACTCTTGTTTTTGCTCCGTAGGTCATTACTGGCCTTACGCATGTTTTATAGATGTGCGACTTACTCTGAATGCTTATCTGTTTGTTTCGCCAAATGCTTTTTAGATGACCAGTGGTTGATGCAGCTTTGTTCACGTTTCGTTTGGCTTCTTCCTCCAAATTTCCCCGGCTGAAGACATTGCAACCCAAGTAGGCGAAATCCATGACCTGTTATATCGGTACGTCATCAATTACTAGTTTACATCTTAGTGGGTCTTTTGCGATGGTCATTGATTTTACTTTCAGTAAACAAAAAACAAATAAGAACAACAAAGGAAATAGTAAAAATTAAAAAGTACACATTTTAAAACTTCAGTATTTACAAAAAATTATTACAATATATCTAATTTTGATATCAAACAATTAAAAAGTCTCAATGAAACTAAAAATATTGTTCAAAATTAATATTACTATTCCAAGCAATTGACACAGAGTTTTTTAAAGCACCCCTAGCGTATGGGTTATTGGCATTTGTTACAAAGGAAAGATGTTTTCATTTTTTTTTGTTGGGCTTGCTTAACACAGTTTTTGTAATTAGCATTTTATCCACGGTATATTCCCGTAAACAATATTATTTTTGTGAATTTGAATTAAATTTTGGAAGCAAATTTCCAAGAGCAGCTCAGGGGTTGTTTTGTTTCCTTATTTCTTTGTCAAATCTGGGACAACCTAAAAGCACAGAAAATCGTTTAGTAGACATTCTGCACCTGAATATCTCTCGACCAGTTGCGTCAGTAAAAATTATGCATAAAAAATCCTCGTGATTGGATTTGTACCAATGCGATATATTTTCATATAAATTAATCCCTTTTTTGAAAGTTATACGTTTTTTGTGGTTGACCTCGAAAAATTAGAAAGATGAATCGAGCAAAAAATTTAACTGAACAAAAGGAAGTGCACAAACTTGTTTCGAGTTCAAATCCTCTAACTGTTAATGTTGGGCATTCTGATATAAAAAAATAAATATTATAGCTGTTATATTATAGTCTCCAAATTCGCCTGGGGCAAAACTGTTTTTAAAGAAGTTGGCGTGAAGTGCGTGAAGAATGATTTAAAATTAGAATAAATAAAAATTTAAACGAAGTGTTGCGATCGGTGATCCCAACAGGAAGGTTAGGCATGAGGGATTAATGTTAGTTTCTATAATGTCGTTTTACTACCTCCTTGCCAATCTTTTTTTTTTTTTTTATACGTCCGATAGATGACGTAATGTCCATTTAGCCAGTAACTATAGTACTAATATTATTTAACTTGGATGGGATGAGGCTATACTTTTCACACCCAGGGGTCATTTAGGGTGACTAACTCACAGAAAAGGTAGACCACGGTTCAGTTAGGAAATGTTTACTTTTGGTTAGGTACAGCTAAATAATACTACAGTTTTTGATTGCATGCTTTGATGAATGTCAGTAACATGTTGTATACTGGCATCTTTTTTAATGCTAGGAGGTGCATTAAGTTAAAGGGGGGAAGAATATGGACTTTTATAGTTTCCTATACATTTCTTCTCTATGTTGGGTATAATTTTTACATGCCAAGAAATTGTGATCAAAATCACATGTACAACTGTCACATAAGTTTAAATCCACTACATTTATTCTACTGAGGTGGGCGGGATAGCAAGCATGGCCAAATTTAAGTCTACTAATGGTGACAATACTACTTCCAGATAGTTTATAGTTGCTGCGCCAATCTTATAATTATTTTTTTAATAGTGTTTCTCTTATTTAACAGATATTGTTTATAACACTGTTTTTAAATTACAGTAAATACATGTTTTTAGACAACTACATAAACACTTATCTCTTATTTTGCAGATGTAAATACAAACTGACATAACATGTCTTTAAGGTGACAGTGTCTGTATCGAATATAATAATACATCATTTATCATTCATAAACAGCATTGTTAATTTCGTCTCCAAACAATTAACTTATCAATGACAAACATAAATTTCCAGTAATAATAAGCATCCATCGTTTATCGAGTATTCTATTTTTTGTTGTTATTATATTAATATCAGTAAATAATGGTTATATTTTTGTTCGTTACAGTCACGAATTTTTTCGTGTTGTTTAAGAACAATCAATACGCTAACAAAAAGTAAATAAAAGTAAAAAATTTGGTTAGTAGTTGATCGCGGAAGTTGTAGATATACAGTGTTACCCATTTGAATTGAAAGCGCATTTTTCAACCTATCTTTAAAAAAATTTGTGAGATTATGCATCAAAAATTGTGTTTGTGAACACAATTTCGTAATATAATTTTCATTTTTAAGGCACTCTATGTTTTTTATTTCGTTGTCAAAAACTGCAAAAGTTTATTAGGTAGGCATTTTTAACTTCCCCAATGGGAAGTTATAGTAATGTGACCGATTTTGCGAGTGCCGAATTTTGACTTATCTCCACATTTCAAAGTTCGCCGATTCGAATTCAATAGTTTTTAAGTGGACATCTGTGTGTGTGTGTGTGTGTGTATGTGCGTTCGGAATTATTTTTCGTCTAGATTATCTCGAGAACAAAAAATGATATCGACGTAGGACCAATTGCATTCGACGCATAATTATACAACTTAAAACTGATTAGATACAGAATTTTAAGATCTTTTAAATAATATGATTGTTGCATGTTAAAATATTTGCATGAAAGATATTATGACAATATTTCATAAAAAAAGATAGTTTTAAAAAACAAAAGTAGGAATTGGAGAATTTTAAACTTGTGTCAGTATCGAGAGAATAGTATTGAAGACCCTATAACAGTGAAAATTATTGTTAGTAATAATGAAGCATTGTTTATAACAATTGAATATTGTTACTAACAAATGATTATTATTCAAAATAATTAAAAAAAAAAATTTAATTTTTAGTTGAGACCAGCAAAGTCAGTCTGGTTTTCGTCCATTATCTACCTAGACTTTTAATGTATACTTGGACTTTTTATGTGCGGATTTTGCAAAAGTTACTTCTAAATTTGCCATATATTTTTGTGACTATAGGACTTATATTTACAATTCAACTCTCACAGCCACTTAGACGCCCATGGTTATTTTGTTTACTTGCCAGTAATAATAAAAGTTGTTTACGAGGACTTAGGTATTGAAATATTAATAAACGCTATAGCGTTTGTTTTTACACTTTAACATTAAAAATTCCTGCAATCACTTCGTTTTTATTCACGATATCCTGCAATCTACATTTAAAATTAAATTATTGATCGGTAATTATAAATAAATTGAATCTTCAACTTGCATTTTCTAGTTTTATTATCATCCATAAATAGCGACATTGTACGTGTTAAAGTGTAATTTACTTGAAACCTCCCTACGTAAATAAACAATTCAATATATTAATTTCATAAATTAGTCGCCAGCATTTTAATTTACATAATAGCATTCTATTAAACCCCCGCTCTAACCGTCCAAAGCTTTTAAAATTTTAATTGCATAGTGTTAAAAAGAAATAGTACGTAACTTTGATTGCATTTTGCATTTTAGTTTATATTATGTCGAGAAATGGTCATTCGAAAGAACAAATTATCAATTGTACACAGGAAAATCTAAATGAAAAGTGATTGACGTCTAACGCTACTGTGGTGGGGCACATCACCGTATCGCCCAGCTCGCTTACGTAGCATATTCCTTTAATGAAAGATAGGTTAGCTTGATGTCCTTCAAAAAATGTATACCTACACTATTTCGCGCGAGAGAGAGAAAGGTTAAGGTTAAGGTTTGTATAAAAAGGATAACTGTAAAAAATAAATTAAAATAACCTCTGCGTTTGAATTTCATATCATAAAGGTTCACTTCATCTTCGCGTAAGGACTCCACGTACCAGTTTTTTCGTAAAATCTACGTTACATTTTCTTAAAAGTTAATGTATAATATTATCTATAAATCTTTAATAAAAATGTGTTTGTTCATTAAAGAACGAGCAGAAACAAGCATTGCTAATATGTACGGATTCTAAAAAGTGCGACGGAAACGAACTCCATGAACCTCCACATATGACTCATCATTTGAATGTTTCCCTGTGAGTGCGTCAATAAAGTGAGTTTGTAATAGATTTTAGCAGTTTAAAGTGTTTCAAAAAAAGGTGACCCCGTCTCTAGGATAGGCAAAAAACTGAAAAATAATTGGGGTTTACTTAGTAAAAAATCGTAACGCCATCCGTATTCAAGATAAAGGGCGTTGAAGAAAAAAAATGTATACTTATTTATTACGATTTTGCCGAAACTACTGGAAACATTGTAATGAAATTTTAAACGAAAATGTTTTAAAAGCTGATACACCCCATGAATTTGTTTATATCTGACTCACAGAGGGCGCTAGTTACACGGTTCGTACCAAGTAGTATTGAACATAAATTTTTTAAGGTTAGATTTACTAATCAAAATTTCAATGAACTTAAACATCATTCAATTTTGCATTAAAAAGGTACCCTTGGTAAAACTCGATACTGAGTACCGTTTTCAGAATATTTTGATTTGAAAATTATGAAGTAATAACCAAATTTTTTTCTCAATGCCCTTTATCTTAAATACGGATGGCGTTACGAAATTTTTTTTCCAAGCAAACCCCAATTTTTTTTCAGTTTTTTACCTATCCAATAGATGGGGTCACCTTTTTTTGAAACACCATGTACAAGATTCTTTTTCATGTAAACAAATAATAAAAAAAATAAAATCAACAATTTATTTCTTTTTACTACATAATCATCAGAATAATTTTTCAAATTTACCATCTTGGTTTTCAGCGCGCACAATATGGTACGTGAGCACTTAAAAATCTGGATATACTTACTAATTAGAATAACTGTAAAGAAATGACTTCTTATTAAAATCCACATTAAATGGTTTACAAAAAAAGTATAGTAGTAACAATAAAACAACTTTTTTGTAGAAAATTTTTAAATTTAAGAGGTGGAAAAAAATATTTATGTTTAATATTAATTCATACCATTGTTAAACATAATTTAAAAATGTAGTCGTTTAACCTATATAATTTTCTGTAATACGACAAACACCACATTGTCCGTTTTAATAATGTTTACTATTGAAGCATCCAATAAATTGTCTTCTAGTAGTGTTACTATAGGACAAATATAAATGGATTTGTTGAGAGCGGAAAGCATAGGATTTAACGAACGCATAAATTTCCTTTAGAACAGTCTACACGAGGTTATTAATATAAATTGTCCTTAAATAATGCATGATATTCTCGAAAATGCGTTTAAATTAGGTAAAGGTCTTCCAAAATTAATGAACAGCTCTTTAAGTGTGTTGTAACGAATTTATTTCACACACAAAACGCCTTTATTTACAATAACTCTTGCTGACGAACAAATTAAATAATACGAAAACATTACAGCTACTAATTTTATATATTAATAACCGCTATAAAAACGGCCTCAGAAATCGAGAAATTTTTAGATAGCACTGACATTTTTGCTTCTCCTTTTCCCCTTTTCCCGGTCAGCTTTAGAAACCTAGAATAACCAATTACTTACATACATTAAAATATTCAATGTATCGCGACAAAATGGGAAAAATGACGAACAATATCGTTGTTTATTTTACCAATACGAGTTTGTAAACAACCCATACAATACATAACTGTATCATACAACATACGTATAATACTAAATTATTAATTTCAGAAACAATATATGTAGTTAGTTTTTTAGTATACTTATTTTATTATTATTGGCAGTACTTTAAAATGGTATCTTCCTTACAAAATTAGCTGTTATTTAATTATAACCAGTCAAAATAAAAGCAGTCGGAGTCCTTTGAATTACTCACAAAATATTTTAATAAACTTCCTAAATTACAATTAATTAATTAATTCGAAAAATCTGTTAAGTCTTTGACATTTATTATCTCAGAATGAGATCCTCACAGGTACTCCCTTTCCCCCCGAGATCCCCACTTTCGCTGTGAGGTGCAAATATATTCGAATAAAAATAAACATCCGATCTAGCATTTATGGGATCACATAAAAAAAAATGTAAAACGTTATGTTGAAAATTCTTGATTTCAGTAGAATTTTTCTTCACGTAATTCCTTGATTCCTTTCCTTTCCTTTAATACGGCACAGACTCCGACAAGCTATCAATCGCTGGACACGAGTCATTAGAAAACAGCTATACGCCGTGTGCAAAAAAGACCGCTAAGCGGGGACCAATCAGAACGCTGACTTCAGCGCCAGAAAAACGAAGCTCTCGCTTGACCGGTTTCCGCACCTTCTCTTTCGTCTAGACTCCCGAGCGATAAACACCGCTTGTCTTCCGACCACCAGCTAAGTGCTGCGGGTTGGAAACCCAAGTGTTGAAATGTAGTACATTATTTTAGTTTATTACGAGACCGAAATTTTACAATTAATCATGTTTCGGTGGGGAAAAAAATGGCGTCTCCATGTATCAAGTTTTTAATATACTACAAATGACAATTATATAATGTTTTATTTTAATGAAAAAGAATACACACGTAATAAATCAAGATTATTACGGCGATGATCCAAACAACCCTCGGAAACCTATAGAAAGTAGAACAATTCAATCAGCGACCTATCTATTATCAAAGTACCATCATCATGGAAGCGGACGGTGAGATCTCCAGAGAGGCGGACGGCACCATGTCTGTAAGCCATCTACACTCTCCCTCATCTGTTTTTTTTACTCGCCCCGTTGCGATACGTTAAATACCGGCACCTAGAAACCCGAGAAAACTTATGTCCTTAAAAATTATTAAAATTAATTTATTAAAGCAATTTGTATAATTTAATATATTGGATCGGCTGGCTTCAAGCTATCTAACAAGATCGAAAACCATCTGAAATCTACCAACGATAAGAGAGCCCCACTAAGTTTTGCTGGTGTTTATCGTATATCATTCATTTGTGGAAGTGTTTATATTGGAACAACTAAACAGTCCATTAACACCAGGATCAAAGAACACGAAGCCAACTGCCGTCTTGAACAAAAATCTGCGGTCGCGGAACAAACACATAATTATAATGATCACAGAATTAAATTCGAGGACACCCAAGTTTTATGCACCACATCTGCATATTACCCGAGGCTCTATAGAGAAGCTATTAAAATACATAAACATCAACAGAACTTTAATAGATCTTAGAAAACACTTAAAATTAATAGAACATGGGTACCTGTACTTACAAATACAACGCTGCTTCCTAACAAAAATAAGGAGTATGAATCTCCGGAACGTGACCAATTCCTTATCAGCCCTGAAATATGCCTCGCCTACCAAAACGTATATAACCTGCGATCGTGACATACAAATGTCACAAACCGTCAGCCTTAAAAAGCCGACAAAATTACATCTCCTGTAGATGCCATCCACTCGCGATTGCTAAACGTCGAGAATTATCTCTGACTTACGACGCGACGGCCTAAAAACCCGAAAAACCATTCACCACTAAACGATGACCGCGAAAGCTTTTCACAGTTTGATTTAATATGTTGTTGCGTTAATTTTTTCTAGTAGTTTATTACTCAATAACGTTTTATTACAAAATTATTTACAAAATACTTTAATAAACTTCCAAAATGACAATTTAATAATCTGCAACTTCTATAAAGTTTTTTACAATTAGCAAAAGCGTAGCCTTTTTATAAATAAAAACATTTAATCAAAACCAGATCCCCACAGATACTTGCGGTCACTACTTTGGCAGTAAAGGCCAATGTTTTTAAATGAACGTACTACTTATTAACGTTTTAATACAAAATTTTAAAACAAATCAGATCCGCAGTTTTTAAGTGTAATCGTAAGCTTTTAAATACATAAAGTTTTATTAACATCGGTCTAGTAGTTTTTGCGTGATTCTCGAACAAAACATACAAACTGACAAATAGATAAAAGAATCCAAAATCGGTGATTTACAAAAATACAGTCAGGGAATATGTTTATTATACACTTCTGTTACAGTTACATATTAGAGACAAACAATCCGATTATTTACTTGGTTGAAGAGCTTTTTTGTTTGTTAACAAAAGCAAACAATGATGAATATAAATTACTCGTTACCCATTGCTTCTTCAAATAAAATATTTTGCTTTTATATTCAAGAGCCTTCATCCGCAAATTTAGTGATTTTACATATAAACGCAGGTTTCTTTTGTCGCGCAACTTTTATAAAGGAATTTAACCACTTAACTCCTTGTATTTTCCCGTTTTTGACATTCGAGAGTTGCTTTAATATCAACTACCTATTCTTTACTTCTCAATAGGGTTCAGATTTTACTAGATTTTTATTGCAAGCAGATTTTATCAAAGTTGGTCATTATTCTTTGGATGCAAATTATTTTAAAAACATTCAATTGCGTTTTACAAGGATCAAAATGAGAACAAATATTTTTAAAATACATTTATTATGTATGTATAAGAAGGTCTTTATTATCAATTTTGAGTCTTATTATAAAAAAGTATTTAATTTTAGGAATCACATCTTTGCAAATAAAATATATCTACAACTGTGGAATAGAAGTTGATAGGCTCCTAAACTTTCTTTAGTTTGTCTATATACAGGGTGTTAGTAAATAAGTGCGACAAAATTCAGTGATTCTGCATGAAAAAATAATGACAGTTTGCTATATAAACTTATGTCCGCAAATACTTCGTTCTAGAAATACGGGGTGGGGTGTTAACGTTTCTCTTAAAATGATCCCAATTAAAAAAAAAAAAATGGTACGCCAATGAGATATTTCAAATTAAAAATCATGTTTAAATTTCTCCGTAAATTTGTAACAAAAATTATTTTTTGTCTTTTTTCGTATAGGGCGCCGTTTTATGCAAAAAAATAAAACATTTTAAAGCGTATTTTTCATTTCTTTAATAAATTATTAAGAACTATCTAATACAATAACATGAAACCAAAACCCGTATCTCTGAAAACGAAGCATTTGCGGACATACGTTTATATAGTAAACTGTCATTATTTTTTCATGCAGAATCACCCCCTGAAGTTTTTTTTTTATGAAAATAGTCGCAAAAAGGGTAGACATATCGTGTGGGCCGCGGACGGCCCGCACTGCGATTTGAAAAGTTGCAGGTCATAGTTCTCTGGAAAAACTGATTTTGGAAGCTTATTCCATTCCGTAGCAGCCCTGTAAAAGAAGGATTCTTGATGAAGATTGGTCCTTGTAGTGTCAATCTTGAGAGTACATGGGTGAGACTGATCAGCGTGCCGAGTTCTTCGGCCGAATGTAGCCAATGGTGGTACAAGAGTTTTTATTTCTCTAGAGCATCTGCCATGGAAATATCTGTAGAGTAATGACTGGTCTGCAACTCTTCTTCAATGTTCTAGAGGGTGTAGGGTATCTGTGAGAGTTAAGCTGTTTATCGAGCGAATGGTTCTTTTCTGAATGGAATCTAGAAGACAAAAAGAATGCCTTGGTGCTGAACCCCAAATGTGCGTGCAATACTCCAGTAGAGGTCGGATCTGAGCCTTGTACGTCGTCAACAGTTGATCAGGAGTAAAAAACTTTCTAGCTTTCCACAGAAAACCCAGCCTTGCTGACTTTGCAATGTTAGCAACATCCTTAAATATTTGTAAAAAATTAATATATGTGTATGTATATACATGTATATATTATACATATATACAGGGTGTAAGTAAATAAGTGCGACAAACTTCAGGGGGTGATTCTGCATGAACAAATATTGACAGTTTGCTTTATAAACGTATGTACGCAAATGCTTCGTTTTCAGAGATACGGGTTTTGGTTTAATGTTATTGTATTTGATAGTTCTAATGTATTAAAGAAATGAAAAATACGTTTTATTTTTTTGCATAAAAATGGCGCCCTATATGAAAAAAAGGCAGTAGAGATTTTTTGACACAAATTTACTAAGGAATTTAAATATGATTTTGAATTTAAAATATCTCAGTATCGTATCATTTTTTTTTCAAAAATTGGGATCATTACCCGTATGCGCGCCAATGATGAACATTTTTAATTTCATGTCATAAAATTGCATAATAACTACCTCTTAAAACCCACCAAATTTCATTTGCATATCTCGACCGGTTTCGAATCAATAAATAAATCGTCAGTTTTTAAGAAAAACTGTAACACCCCGTATCTCTGAAACGAGACATGTATTTATTTAGCAAACCGTCATTAATTTTTCATGCAGAATCACCCCCTGAAGTTTGTCGCACTTATTTACTAACACCCTGTATATTTTAACAAACTAAAAATTTTATATAGACCGAAGCATACTGGAAATATGTGCGTTTTTTCAGGTGATTTTCTCAGTGTAGTTAAAAGGAAAATACTTATTTATATAAATCATTTTACATAATCAGTTAATTCCTAATAATTTATTTATCTTTACTTTTACTGTGATCATAATAATCACGGTTGAACCACTTGCATCTGTCTTAAATGCTCGTCGTTATCGTAAAAAGGAACCATAAACATTATAAAAGAAGGATAATTCATTCTTTTTCTGCCTTAGTACCTATACCGTTACTGGTTCACACCGGTAAACGTTGCGTCACACCTGCTTGATGGTCACGTGCCAACAATCGAAAGCACACGCCAGAAGCAACTTTATGCTGTTCCCTGCCACCAGGTTAAATAACACTGGCAACTGTTCCTTTGTTGCCTTTTGTGTTCCAACACTTCTGCTTGCTCTTCGCTCGAGTCGTGTAGTCCTTCTGTATTGCTAAACATAGGCGCTGCTCGAGGGATACTCGGGCGAATATAATTTTATTTGTACATGTTAGTTCTTGGATAAAATTCACTTAAATTTAAATTTCGCAAATGAATAGACGTTCGATGTTCAATTGCTCAAAAATTAGGCTACACATATTTGGTTTAAGTGTAAAACTTTTTTTAATAATACGAAAACACAATATTGCCTCACTTGCTAAAACTGTCTTTAAAGGACTTTATTATATCGTCATTAAATCTTTATGGCGTCCATGCTAATATTATAAAAAATAGTCAATAAAACACTAAGACATGTTCTTTATTCTGATCCTTATTTAAGCGTTGTTAAAGCTTGGAAGAGAAAATAAAACTTATCATGCAAGTCCCAAAGATATGCAACTCCCACAGATACCCTTCACCCACTGGAACATAAAAGAAGAGTTGCAGACCATACATTACTCTACAGATATTTTCATGGCAGATGCTCCAGCGAAATAAAAACTCTTGTACCACCATTGGCCACAATCGGCCGAAGAACTCGACACGCTGATCAATCTCACCCATTTACTCACAAGATTGACACTACACGGACCAATCTCCATCAGGATTTTTTTTTTTTTTATGAAAATAGTCGCAAAAAGGGACGGCCCGCACTGCGACTATTAGAAGGGGAAGGGATTATAGAAAGGAAATGATTGTGGACACGCTTTTTAAAAAGTTGCAGGTCATAGTTCTCTGGAAAAACTGATTTTGGAAGCTTATTCCATTCCGTAGCAGCCCTGTAAAAGAAGGATTCTTGATGAAGATTGGTCCTTGTAGTGTCAATCTTAAGAGTAAATGGGTGAGACTGATCAGCGTGCCGAGTTCTTCGGTCGAATGTGGCCAATGGTGGTACAAGAGTTTTTATTTCTCTGGAGCATCTGCCATGGAAATATCTGTAGAGCAATGGCTGGTCTGCAACTCTTCTTCTATGTTCTAGAGGGTGAAGGGTATCTGTGAGAGTTGAGCTGTTTATCAAACGAATGGCTCTTTTCTGAATGGAATCTAGAAGACGAAGAGAATGCCTTGGTGCTGAACCCCAAATGTGCGAGCAATAATCCAGTAGAGGTTGGATTTGAGTCTTGTACGTCGTCAACAGTTGATCAGGAGTAAAAAACTTGAATCCTTGAATCCTTCATTTACAGGGCTGCTACGAAATGGAACAAGCTTCCAAAATCAGTTTTTTCAGAGAACTATAATCTGCAACTTTTTAAAAAGCGGATCCACAATCATCTCCTTTCCATAATCCCTTCCTCTTCTAATAGTCGCAGTGCGGGCCGTCCGCGCCCCACACTATTTTCAGTAAAAGAAAAAAATGAGTTACAGTATAAAAGAATTGTCTCCAGTGGAGAATTCATTAATGTTTTTTGCTGCAGAATGTAAGAGTTAGACAAACTTAAAGTCTTTGGGTTTTTTTTAAAGATAATCCGAAATAAGTTTTTGATAGTTTACATATCAACTTAAATGCGCATATTTGTTTCTGACCAATTTTAAACCAAATAAAGAAACAGCAGACAGATTATTAAAGGCTCACTTTTGTGAATAATAACTTTGTTACTTCTTCTTCATGTGTGTCTGAGGTGTATCCTGGAAACCTTTTACCCGCCCATTCTGTACTTAAACCTTAAATGTCAATCATATCCAAAGAAGATCAAATAAAACATAACGCGTAAATTATTAAATTATTGCCTTAAATGAATTGTTTGGTAAAAAGGAATAAAATTATAGCAAAAGTTAACGTTAACTATTTAAATTATTGCAATAACACAAAAATAAGAATAAAAAAGAACACTACCTTGTGGAACTCCAGCATTAATCGGGTGAAACGTCGAGTATTTATTGTGATGTTTAACAAAGAATTGGCGATCTTGCAAGTAGGACATAAGGATAAGGAAAATATCGAGAGGTAAAATCTTTTTGAGCTTATGTAACAGTAATTTGATCGTCAAATGCCTTTTTTACGCCGATGATCAAGTCATATTAGCGTCATCTGAAGAGGAGTTGCAGGCGATGGTTAATGTTATGCATGATGCCCTAAAAATCAAAGGGATAAAAATAAATGTAAGCAAAACGAAAGTAATGGTTTTTAAAAGAGAAGAAAGCATGACAAACTGTGGAGTTTCGATTGAGAGAGAAAGAGTGGAACAAGTAAATGAATTTGTGTACCTGGGTTCAAAGTTTACAAGAGATGGAAAGTGTGACACTGACATTTAGCAAAGGGTGTTGATAGGAAAACAAATGAATGGGGCACATTATAACTTTATGAATAGCCAGAAAGTGTCAAAAAAGGCACGTCTGGCTGTGCATAGAGGTGTGCTGGTTCCTACACTTATGTATGGTAGTGAATATTGGGTTTGGCAGAAGAAGCATGAAATTAGGAATAATGCTGCGGAGATGAGTAGTCTGAGAAGTATAGCAGTAGTGACTCGGTTGGATAAAGTAAAGAATAGTGAGATAAGAGAACGCTGTGGTGTAAAAGAAGATGTAGTTACAAAGATAGATAAAGGAATGCTTATATGGTTTAAACACGCAGAAAGGATGGTTGAAGAAAGATTGACGAAATTTATAAGGCGAGTGTAAATGGACAAGTCGGTAAAGGTCGACCTCGGAGAACATATCTTGATCAGATCAATATTGTTTTGAAGAAAGGCCAGGTGAAGAGTACCAACAACCGACGAGCATGTATGAGAGCACTGATGAAAGTAGAGGAAGCAAAAGATGTGTGTAAGAACCGTAGCAAGTGGAAGGAAGTGGTCTCTGCCTACCCCTTTGAGAAAAAGGCGTGACTTAATGTATGTTTGTATACAACAGTCCAGTATTTTAGACTGTCAAAAACCTAGCTAGGGTGTTAGTAAATAAGTACGACAAACTTCAAGGGGTGATTCTTTATAAAAAAATAATGACAGTTTGCTACATAAATGTATGTCTGCAAATACTTCGTTTCAGAGATACTTATTAACTAACAGAAATTTGTATTATTTCTGGATTATTTAGGTGTAGAAATAGGTGTTTTGTTTTTAAATAATAAATTGAGGTACACCTAAAGTAAAATTGTTTCAATATACTGATTTCAAGTTTGCAAGGTACGCCTCTGTTACGACTCTGTGATTCTGGGCGATGCCGAGTTGTCTGCTCAAAATAATTATCCATGAGATAAATGTCACAAGAGAATTTGGACACCTGCATCTGGTCTTTCTTCTCATCTCTAAATGTTTTACGATGGACTGTTGATACATTTACCTTTTTAATGATTTCATATCCAATTACTATCGTAATATCGTTTTTTTTATTATGGTTTGAGTTTTATTAAAGGATATTGTTGCGGTAGTAAATTTGTGTAATTTATCGACTGGGTTTAGTTACGGAAGGACAGGATAGTAAATTTTTTTATGTTATTTAATTAGTTTGTTATTCAGTAAATAACTACTAAATTATTTTTATTGCTTCTGGGGGGAATTAACTAAAGGTTTTTTTTAATTTAGTGAGATATTAAATACAAGTAACAGCTGATTGAAATTATAAAATATTTTCAAAATACGTATACTTAAGTGACATCGTCTTTAGCTCCTTTTTTCTGATTAACCTTTTGCCTAGTTAACTAATTCAAAAACGTGTTCATTTTTGCTAAAGTTTATTGAATTCGTATTGACATCGTTTCTATAGTGTCCAAATAGGATTTTTTTGCTAAACTCCAAACAATCTATCTATATGTTTGTGGAAGTTTAGTAAAGGTTTAAAGGGTGAGAAAATATGTAAAAACCACTAGAAAATACTAAAAACGACAATTTAATTTTCCCATACAAACTGTTTCTACCTGTCAAACATTTAATGTTTGTCCCGTCAGTACGGTAGACTCGGGTCCCCTAAAATTAAACATATTTAATATAGTATTAAATAAGGGTTTCGAATCTACAACATATATGGATCCAAAACATTTGAATTATTGCGTATTTAGATTTTAAAAATGCAAAATAGTGTCAATTGGTTGTCGAATCAGAAATACATTTTCAGACGAAAGGTTGTAAAGTTGATCTGTCATCTGTCACCATAGACAAATATTTATAGATGTGTTCAGAAATTCATTTGAAAGAATAAGTTAGAAAGCGATATTAAGCTACATAAAAGTCTTTATTGTGCTATTTTACACATGCACGCACAATATCTGTTTTGTTGAAATGCAAAATAGTTCTATTTCAGAAAAAATGTACTTGGATTATCACGTATTGTATTTAAATATTAAAAATTCAAAAAAGTGTCAGTTGGTTGTAGACATAAAAATGAATCGCCGTGCGTTAGTCTCGCTAAAACTAAAAAATGGCTTGACCCATTTGAATAATTTTTTGTTGTTCGCTTTAATACAGTGGTGGTTTAATATGAAAAATAATAGGGAAAATCCTAAAGAAAAGCTAAAAAATATAAATGAAAGTCCATGTGTGTATCTGTATACGTATACAATTTTGAAGGACGTCAAGCTAACCTTTCTTTTATTTAATCACAGAGGTGTTATAAAAAAAACATTAGGGAAAATCCTAAATAAAAGTTAAAAAATCCCTAAAGGGCTGACAGATTTATCTATTAAAGAGATAGTGTAAATTTAGTCCGCGAAAAAGTATAAGTATACATTTTTAAAAACGTCAAGCTAACCTATCTTTCATTCAATCACAGTGGTGGTTTAAAAAGAAAAATACAAGGAAAAATTCTAAAGAAAAGCTAAAAAATATCTATAAGATAAAAATGAATTGCTGTTTGTTAGTCTGACAAAAACTGAAATATCTCTTGATCAATTTTAATGAAATTTTTAGGCAATCTTCAGATTAGCCCCGCGGGTGTTCCTGTGAAGTTTGGTAGAGATCGGATCAACGAAAGTTGTGGGAAGGGGATGAAATATATATTATATAATATAGTATTCGAATTAGTGTCGAATTCATAGTCAGATTTTAATTAAATTTTGTAAATGTGTATTTATTGCTCTAATTTAAGAGATAGGATAGCTTTTATCCCGATAAGTCTCGACGAAAGGGGTAAGTGGGGTTAAAATATAAAAAATATTACAAATGGCCATTATAAGTGTTGAACTTATAGCTTTTCCCAATTTTGTTAGCACCACTACGAAATTCAAATAATCAGTTTTGACTAGCTTGCCACACAACATACTTTTTAATGTTTTTCATAATATGAGCCTATTGTTAAACATAACTTAAGTTTTTGGACTATTTACCAGTCTATTCGATTATGTTTTTAATAAAATTGTTACATATTTTTAGGGTTAATCTTACTGTATTATTTAGGATTTTTTTATTGCATAAAAGCAAATATTAATAAAGATTAAAGTTTAAAACACAATTTTTGGAATTCTTTTAATAAAACATTGGTTAAGGTTTATACAAGATCTTAATTCAATGATAATATCTGTTTAACATAATCAAATGTAATGTTATAAATACACTGCATAACTAATAATTCTGTTGCTTTTTTTTAGTTTTGTTTAGTTAGTTAAAAAAATTTCCGAAATGAAGTTACTAGCGGCGAAATAATGCCTACGTGTATACTTATCAGCTTACTACTTGTGAAAGAGATATAGATCTTTGCAAAGACTTTATTCTACGATAAATTTTCTTGAAAATGCAAATGGAAATCCGCCGCTCGAAACGCTATACACCTCGGAATCATAAATTTCTTTCGTATAAAGAAAATTGCGCTTAATGATAGATATGGAGGGCTTTTGCAAATAACCGTATATTTGGTACAGTTTTAGAGAGATAAGTGATATTTTGATATATATTTTTTCAGAAATATGAAGCTACTTATTGTAGGGGTTTAGTACATTTTTTTGTTTAAAGGCCTCATTTTTCAAACATTTATATCAGAAGGGTATTTGATAGGATAAATATTTTTAAAATTAAAATGAAGCTGTTTTTTAATAGAAAATTAATGTTTATTATAATCACATCATAAAACAAAAATAACCTGACAATAAGTGTCATTTCTTAAAAAAACACTCGATGTTTCGTCGTAATTTGTATGCTTTTCTTCAGGAGCCCCAGACGAGCACGGCAACTAAACATCTGAACGATGCCAGAAGCCGTTGGCGTCGAGTGTTTACTCGAAATGACTCTCAAGTCTAAATTCGAAAGTCCATTTTCTCTCATTGATTTTAGTAATAATATAGTTACATTTTTTATCTTTATATGTCTCGCAATACAGAATTATTTGTCCTCTATCTTAGCAGCACATAAGTTAACTCATAAACACATGAAAAACAATAATAAGGAAATGAATAAAATAAACATAAATTATATTATTACAAAATAAATCTATGATAAACGTTATGTAGAATAATTTCTTTATTAAAAGACACACTTGCAGTGTCTGTATTGTATCTTTTTTCATATTCCTGTCGCAGTCAATAATTGGCGATGATAACTTTTAAGTGTAATTTAGCCAAGTTTCGCATCGTTTTTCATAAATTTAATAACATCGGCAATTACATCTCTCGTTTTTGCGGCAGAGTATTTCTTATCGTTCGGTCTGTCCATTCAGTGGTGGATTGAGGTAAAGAAAGACCAGGGGCTATTGCCTAGGATAAGGCCGATTTGAGAAAATTATTAACATTATAATTTGTTCAAAATAGTATTATTTATAAATTTTTTAAAAATAATAATTTATTTAGTTTTTTAAACAATTTTTAAACTCATTGATAACAGTTACGAGTAATAATTATATTTTTAATTTGCATTATTTAAGTAAATTTAACTAAATTATAAAATGTTCTATTAATAATAATTCTTTTTTTAATGAAAAAAATAATAAAATTATTTTGAATTGATCTTAAGATTTAATTTTTTTTTTATTTTTTCTGTAGAAATTCTTTTATTTCATTTAAATCTATAAAACGCAGTACTTCGGCTGCTATATTTAATCTTGCAAGAGAGGATAATCTTTCGTGTTTCATTGTAGTTCCGACATATTTTTAATTATTTTTAAAATAGTCTACAAGCAATGTAAATGATGGAAATATTGGTACTATTTCCAAATCGTTCATACAATTCAAAATTTTTAGTGGTGAAACCACTATATCGCTTTTGCAATTTATTTGCATTTTTTTCTAATTCATTTTCTTCAGTAATTAATAGTTTCGTCAGAAAGCCAAATAATCCTACAACCCTACTGTAAGCTTCACTCCTCTTTTTAAATTCTGCGGCTAGTTTATTTACTATAACATAAAATACTTCAATTTTAAATTTTTCAGATCCATTAGAAGTACAAAATTCAATAGATCCATCAGCAAGATTTTTTATTTTTTTCCTTTTTTGTTTATCGGAGAAGTTTTGATTTATGTGTATGCTTAGTGATTAGGATTCTCAATCCCATTAAAATCTTCTCTCAATTTATTTACATATTCTACTAAAGATAAAAGCATTGAATTAGCTGTATTAAGATCTATTTCAAGTTTCTGCAAATACTGATTTGTCGCTTCAAAGCGCTATAAAATATTGTTCCAAAAAATAGCCATACATTGGTAGCTTAAGTTATTGAAGCATTATAAATATTTTCAAACTTATGTTTAAAGGCTTTTGCAGCACCAGCTCTTTTTGACCATCGAGTAACTGACAAGTTTGCCACTCTAGAGTTCAGAAGAGACCACCTTTATGTAGAATCTGTGAAAAAATTGTGTGCGTCAAAAAATTAAAAGGCTGATGCCCTTTGATAATGGGAGAGAGATTGCATTTCTTTTTTTTCACGGAAAATTGAAATACCTCGAGTTAACTTTATTCTCTCTCTCTCTCTCTCTATATATATATATATATATATATATATCTATATCTGTGGTAAGATGCGCTGTGTTACAGCTGTATATTTAAACAAAAAGTCGAAGTGATCCTAGTTAAATTTTATTATATTCCTATGTATAAAATATTAGTTTTTTAATACAAATATTTTTCATTTGAAAAATTTGAGGCCGCTAAAATTTTCAGTATCTTGAGGCCGAAGGATAGAGCCCCTACAAGCCGCTACTTTAATCCATTATGTCCATTTTAAATATAAAAATATAAGATTAGCAAAAAAACACTCTTACAATAACCTACGAATTATTCCTGTTAAAATTTGTTAATTGTCGTGTTTTGTAGACGCTCTAATTACAACCGTCAAAGTTAGCCACGTGGGGGTGCCTTTTAATAGTAACTTACAACTACTTAAATTAAAAACAGAATACACAAAATTTTGTTTGTGTTTTCTGGAAGCTATTTGACTAAAATAATTAAAAATACACTAAAACGTAGTTGATATCGTAAGTTTTTTAATCAGAAATGTACGTCCTAGTCTGTGCGAATTGCTCAGTCCCAAGAGGAGCGATGTAAAACTTTTATAAGCTACCATTTTGATAAAAAATGTTTATTTTTTCTGTATGGTTGCGTGACAATAAAGTAAATGTATGTTGGTGATTCCAAAAAAAAAACCACCAATACCTTCATTCGTTATCTATGATTCAAGCTTAAGTTTACCCCCTTTTTCTTTATCCCCAGAGTCTTGAAAGCGATGTCTTTTGACTTTAAAGATAACATCCATTAAGTAAGCATACCGTCGTAAAAATGCTACCTCATAATTTATAAAGTCCAGCAATTACACTCAACATACAATGACGTGTAGTTATTGTATACTTACTGACGTACATAGTGTATTTAACGTGTTTATACCATTAAAAAACACTTTTAAATGCAAATTTCTTAGCAATTATTGCATTTTTTTCACCTACAACCTTTTAAATCAACGATGACTAGCCCCATTTTTTTTCTTTAATTATTCGTATTTGTCAAAAGGGACATGCAGCTTGGTCTTATAAATGGATGAGAGAGGAAATGCTCTCTTTTCCGTTACCTGTACAAAGCGTACGTCGAGAAAAGGGACGGATCTAGCAGTTTTAGCAAAATCAATTTACATAATTACGATACGTTGGCAAAAAAGGTCGGATTTTTTTTTAATTAACTTACATCCTTCGACCACTGTAAAAGAGTTAAAAAAATACCACCCAATTGGAAGTGCAATAAAAAGCTTAAAATTCATTTGTGAAGTAGACACGCTCGCACTTATGATCGAGTCCTGTCTGCTGATTTATGAAAGGATTTAGTAATCTTTCGGTCGGCAGGCCCTGTAAAAATATGTGGCATGTAGCCTTAGTAACGGGCCGACCGAGCCGGAGATAATGGAAAACCCTACGCAGGTAAAATAGTCGCAGACCTGGCAAAAGAGAGTATCCGTAGCTTAGCTACTAAAAACATAAGTCGATTAACAGACACCATCGGGTGCACACCGTATCTCCTCCGGCCAATACTTTGTATGATAGATTACTTCAAGTAAAAGTATTTGTTATTAATTCAATCACACCCTTACCGCATCGGCCTATTTACCACAGCGTTCGGCATGAAATTATTAATAATTCAGTTGGACTGTGTCAACGAGGATTCCAAAAAATACAATGTTTATAATGGACGTACGGAAAAAATAATTTTTAATTTCGAATACTGCGTGGATCTGCTTTAATATACACACATCTTAACTTATGCAAACTTAACTTACGTAAACAAAATCCAGAATACCATAAAGAAGCATAATTGTGCTTTTCCTAACCAATGCTGTAATGTGAATTGAAATTTAATGAAGTAATGTCACTTTTTGTTAATTTAATAATCATTATTGCCACCTCAAGCCTTAACACAAGCACGAATTCGACAGGTTGTGCTTTCTATTCTATTTATGTGATAACTCTCTTCGGTAAATTATTTCAGATAGCCAGCTTTATTTAATCTAGCCTTAGAGAAGGTGATAAGACAAACCGAACCGAGCATTTTTTGCAATAGCGGACTCAGACTAATTCTAGCGTATGCAGATGATTTAAATGTTGTGTGAAGAAATACAATTAGAGTGAAAGAAGACTTTATAAAACTCGAAAAGGAGGCAAAAAAGATGGGATTAAAAGTCAACGAGGAGAAAACGAAGTATATGCATATGGCACGAAACACAATACGAGATCGAATACGACAATGTGATGGAGATTACTGAGCACTTAACGATTAATAAACTTCTTGCCCCCCAACAGTTTGTCTACAGAAAAGGATTATCTACTGCTTTAGCGATTTTTGCAATGAGTGACCAAATCCAGAAAGGCCTTGAAAAAAATGTTTCATTCAGGCTCAGTTTCTAGACCTAACCAAGGCATTCGACTGTGTCTCACGATTTACACTTGTTTAAATTAAAATATTACCTACGTCTTTAATTAACATCGTATTTGAACGCTCGCAAATAATACGTCGAAAATAATAATAATAATAAATCTCCAAAAATACGGATTAAACAAGGGGTACCTGAAGATTCTGTTTTGGGCACTGTTCTTTTTTTAAACTATATTAATGACTGCCTAGGCATATTTAAAAATACAAATTCTATATTATTTGCAGAAGATACAACCATAGTTGGCAAATATGCAAACCTAGTAGAACTTAATGAATGGTTAACTGACGCAAGAAATTATACTCTACAAACAAACTTTGTCTAAATTTACAGAAAACTGAAAATCTAACTCTTACATTAATTTATTCAGAAACTTGAAGCGATACTGTAAAATTACTTGGGGTGATGCTCGACAGCAAACTTGATTGGTTTGACCATGCAATGTAAACCCAAAAGAAGGGTCTTCTAAAAACCATTTTTTAAATGTGTTGGTAAAACATGTCTAAAAACCGCCTATTACGGGTTTATACACTCTATTTTAAGCTACTGTATAATTGTGTGGAGCCAATCTCCACATACTTAGCTAGTATTTAAACTCCAGCGGAAAGCACTTCGTATACGACTTTATTTTAACTCTTCGTATTACAGAATTTTCGTCAAGTAAAAAAAATGGGAATAAATATATTGCCCATCAACAAGTACATAAATATGATACTCGTAACCGTCACAATCTAGCTACAGAATTTCACAGGCTAAAAAAAACTAAATAATACGGTCCTAACCATTATTCCATTACCTTGTTCACTTTTCTTTCGATCTCAATCAAGGAAATTATTTTAAAGCCAACTTTTGAAAAGAATATTAAGCTGTACTTCGAAATACATTCTACTTATTCGAAGAATTTCTGACTGCTGATTTTTTGTCTATATATGTTTTTTAACAAATTATATATCATGTCAATATACCTACCTATTGTCACATTTCGGTTAGTTTACCCAATTTAAACTTAAAAAAATTTTCCTCTTAGTGAAGTTAATCTGTTAATCTGTCATTCTGACGGGCAATAATCTTTCATTTAAGGAATTTTTTTACAAATCATGATACCACCTCAAAACATAAGTAGTTCAATTTTTATATTCGGAGTCTACTTTATCTTCTATGTCTTAGAACTCGAATTAAGCGGTTGTCTGACCGAAGACATCAGAAAATCATAATGATCCATCCAATCACCAATTTAATCGACAGTTTTATTCCATTTTAAAACTTCTTAACTCTCTTCTGTTGAATAATCCTTGAGCACGAAGTCTTTTTCTCATAATTTTGTTGCAGCTGAAGCTTTGGGTGGGATAAGTGCGGTTTCTTCTTGCTATTTGACCTACAAATTGGTCCTAAAGGGTTGTGTTTACTTTTTCGTGACTTCTTTATAGCCCATTATTTAAGATGTCCAACTTTAAAGATCTTGAGTACGTTTATGAAACAACTCCTTGTCTCCCTCTTTTTTACCTCTGTACTTCTGATAACTCAACTTGGACATTTTGTCAAATATAGCACTGAATCAATTTATCAAATTGTTAACCATTTTACAATTGAATAGAAATATCAAGGATTCAGCAAAAATTCTTATTAACTTTTTATGAACGTTTTTTTACAAAAATAAATATTTCTCGTAAATACTGGGTGATTTCATTTAAGTTTTGTCGTGTTTGATTTAAGGTATTAAACCTTTACTAAATACAACGTATCGGTAATGCAATGTCAACTTGTAATCGATGACCATAAAAAAATAGTGAAAATTAAAACGATGGGAAACTAATTTTATGTTGGATTCAACTAGCCTTAACCAGAAAAAGAAATGGCAGATGTGAAAAAGTTACATCTGGTCGTTGGTTACGTTGTTTTTAACAATTGAGGCCACTACACACCTGTCAACCGGTACGCCACGCTGTCATTAATAAAGTTCATGGAATCAAGACCGGAAGTGCACATAATTTCCTTCCTCAATTCACGTGACTCTGCACATGATTCATTTTCACTAATTTGTTTGATCGCGGTCGGTTTTATAGTCACAGATACGTTATGATCGCATCTGACGTTTTAAAAATTACCTGCTATTTCTTATAAGATCATATCGTACATCTGAAACCAGGTGTTCTTGTAAAGAGGTTTAAGCTATACGAAAGTGAGGGTAATTGCTTTGTTAGGCCAGTCGAGGAATGGTCAGTTGGAAGAAGCGATCAGTAATGAAATCTAATTTTGTGTTAAGTTTGTTTTTTATTTATAATTAAAATCCTACACAATTAAGCACCTTATTAAAAACTGCATAAAAAGTATAATATGCTCTACGCGGATACAAGTTGTGTGTAGAGAAGCTGCAGTAGCTGATGAAATAAATTTCAAGAAGTTGTACAATTTAAAACTTTAAATTTTTGGTAATTATACAGTTAAGCTTACTCCGATTTTCTAAATTTTAGTTTGTTGTCAAGTTTGTCATCCTGAACAAAAATATGTATATATAGTATGCGGAAAGCATCCCTTAAGGTAATTTTTTGCGTTTGAAGAATCAAATAAGTTTTAACAACCCCCCCTCCCCCGACCCCTTTAAACCCACTTAGCTATAGATTTTTATGTAATCATAGACAACATTCGTTAAATTTGATTAAATGATTATGTAAAAATTAATGGTTAAGAGAGGCTGGCTGTCACCCTTCAGGGTTGGAAGGGGTCGGGAAAAGGGGGTGAAAAAAATGAGCCTAACCTAACCCAATGTCCTAACCTAACACCAACAGTACCCGGTGAAGTTTGAGGATTTTTACCAAACTTCACACGTTCACCCGCCAGACTAATCCAAAAAGCGACTGAAAATACGAGCCCGCATTTTCAAAGTTTTTAACCAGGTAATGTTGGCGTTAGGCTAGGACGTTAGGTTAGGTTAGGCTAATAATAAATTAAAAGTTATAAATCAATATCAAGGTTTTTACATATTACTAAATTGTATAGGTATTTTATTATTATTATATGTAAGAAATCGGTCTAAAGTTTTAACACCCCTTTCACCCCTCTACTATCGGGAGTGGGAGGGGGGTTTTAAATTTTAGACAAACTTTTTACATTGTCCTATCCTGTCCCTCTTTTATTTCTTTCATCGATTAATTTAAATATTACAATCACTGAAAAATGTTTACAATTATTTAATTTTTCAAAGGCAAAAAAGTACGAGGTGTAAGCTCAACCGTATAAGTACCAAATTTTTTAATGTATTAACTGCAATTACTGTTTTTTTTTTAAAAGAAAACATAATCGTAAAAAAGCTATTAATTTTTAATGGTTTTATTTGTTATTGTAATACGATTATTTACTATTTGGTTTGTTTATATACTTCTTGTTAGATCAAAAGTCAATTAGTTATTGATTTATAAGTGACGTAAGTCAATATTTAATAACGTTTACACATTGTCGTCAATATTATATTGTTATTAATTTTAAATAATAGTATGAAATGTAAAAAAATTATTTAGAAAATTTAATCGTTAACACAAGTCGTAAGTTTTAAAATATTAAAAAGTGGTATTAACGCGACAGTGTTTTTTCTTTTTAAATTTTTTATTTTTTGTTGCTATATTTTAATTTTCTTTTTCTACTTAAAATTATTTTATATTCGGTGTTTTAATGACCACTTTTTAATACTCCGAATAACATGTTTCAGAGAAAAATTTCCAAACATTTTTGCGTGTCAAGGCACATCCATTTTGTCCATATACTGATATATTGATGACGAGACATATTTTACTGCATCTCTGTCAAAGATTTAATGTAACAATGGATTTTACACTGATTTTTTACCATTTTTTTCCACTTCTCTCACACATCTTTTGCTTCCTCTACTGTCATCAGTGCTCTCATACATGCTCGTTGGTTGTTGGTACCCATTAAAAAAATAAAATACTATAATGTATTGCCAAAATTGTGGACCTACAGTTCTGGAGACGTCACTTTTGTTTATCACTCGTTATATTCGTCGCTGGCTTTCATTGTTTTTGTTTTGTATTAATGTCGACTTTCAAAATATTTTTTATGTGAAACATCTAATTTCGTGCTTTGGGGGTAACAACGACTGTTGTTGCTGCGATTCCGTGATGCGAAAGCTTCGGGCAGCTCCGTAACTACTCGGCTCGCTCCGTTGATTAGGCTCCGCCTACGTTACAAGTGACACTTTTATTGCTTATTTTAGTTATCATCGGCCTATTGTATGTAACTTTGATACCATAAATCTCATCATCAAGTGTTAATATTACAGAAATAACTGATGATACTGAATTGTAAACTTTATTTGAACTATTATTGATTTTATAAATATTTTTATGTAAATAAAATTGTCTTGATAACATAAAACTAAAAAAATTTTTTTAATGTATTTCTCATTCATTGCGCTCTTTTCTAATATAATCCGTATGCAAAAACGAAAAGCAACCGACTTTAAAGACTTATATGGTTTTCTCATGGATGCCATTGACAAAACTGGACCAAATTGAAATGGGACCATATGGGAATCACCAGCTTTCAAATAAAAAAAGAATCGGTTTACCCAGTTGAAAGTTCTGAGGTAACGAAATTAAAAAAAATGTAGTAAAATGAAGAACCTCCTCCTTTTTTGAAGTCGGTTAAAAACTCAATTAATTATTTTACATTTAATTTGCATGTTATACACCTGGCAGGCGTGATGGCTCACTTTTTTTGTGCAAGTCCATGTAGTTTCCGTAAAGTATTCAAAATGGAATATCCATTAAAATAAGGTAGTCATAATATTGCTACTAATGATCTAAAAAAAAGCCGTGTCGATTTATGTTTTGTGTCAATATGCTGATCTACTTCAAAAAAGTTTTCAAATAAATGGTTTTTAATTGGATCTTCCGATTCAAAATTAAGGAATAAGCGGTTCTAAACTGCGAAAAGGTTTGACGATTACATTCCAAAGACTATCATCATTCGATGTTATGAAGACCACTTTAATTGATTTGGAGAACAACGTCGAAAATTGGATAAAGTTTAAAATTTTTGGAAAAAGCTTTTTGAAAAAATGTGTGGTGGTGGTACCTTACCAAAACAGGATGAAGCCTAGACCAGCGGTAATGAATAGAAAAACACATGAAATTCTTAAGAGCATTGAAAATACACCAGATCCAACTTTAGAGTGTTCAATAATCATATAAACATACGGTTTTCAAAATGTTAAAATATCTAATATTAAAAGTATACAGGTACAAAGTAAAGTACAGTGTACAATTGAATAAAGTTAAGTATTAATAAGAATAGTCCAAAAGACTAGCTTTACCAGCTAAGCGAGTCAATGTAAGAAATCGTAAAACATCATTAATAACTAAAGTAATTGCTATATCTAGAAGCTGCTGCATGAAAAAGTAGTTGATTTTCTTTCATTCTACACTTAAAACTTTGCACTTTCGACAAAAAAGTTACAGCCATGTCGACACTAACTTTTGGTAGATTTCTGAAGTCTGCTTTGTTGAACCCGATTTTTAAAGTTAATGTAAATTTGTTACCAGTTGCAACAACACGAACAGTAGCAGAAAATTTACAATTTGTAATCAATGTCAAATTTAAAAAACTCAAGTGCAAGTAACAAATTAATAATTTTATTGGATACATATGGGAAAAATAGATAAAAAGTAGATGGAACATTTTGAAACATATTTCAACAACCGATTTACATAAACATTGGCTAATAGTGTAAAAAATATATCGATTGTAAATAACCAATAATTGGAAACGTCGAGCTAAAATTGGGGAATAAATGATTAAAGTTTAAATTAATTGTTTTTAAAACATTGTGTATCATTTAGACAACTTCTGTATCTGCCATTGATTAGGTATGTACAATTTTGAAAAAATGCTACTAAAAAAAAATTGGGTCTTTTAAAAAAACTTTTAAAAACATGTTTTTGTTATTGTCCTATTTTTTATTGGTTTCATACACTAAATAAAAAATATATTAGTATTAATTTGAGTTCAAATGACTTAAGCATAAAAATACACGATTTAAACCGCGAACAAACTCTGAGAGCCTTTGGAATGCTAGAAAATAGCGCTCTACAAACAGATGTAGCACGCATATTTGGAATATCTCATAGCGTAATTTCTTGCTTAGATGCTCGTTTCGTAGAAACTAGATATGAGAAGACACACACAGTGTGCACGAGATCTACAACTCATAATAAAGATGGGTATAAAGAGTACCGGGCAATAAACCACGATTGTAGAAAGTACAGTAGGTACAGTAATAATTTGGGCGGAATCAGTATCAAAGATAGGCTTGATCTCGTTTTGCTGCAAAATGTTTTAAATGCTAATAGGTACATAAATAAAATACTTCGACCAATCGTGCTTTCATATGGCACAGCCATTTGAGAAAACCGCATTGATTTGTTTTCTTGATAATATCCTACATTGAAAAGTTTTGAGAGGTGGCAGGAATTTTCAAAAACGCCAACAATTATCTAAGGCTTTGCAGGAAGCATGAGTTATATCTCAAAAAGACAGATAACTTGACGCCAAGACTCCATGCAAAAACGATGAAGATTTATTTCACCTAAAACTATTTTTTAATTTTTTCGGTAAAAAAATGTAAGAAAAAGAAAAATAGGTCGTGGTTTAAATGTAGTTTGTCCAAGTTGGCTTGTTTTAATTTATTAACTGCAATACCTCTATTTACTTAAAAATTCCAGCGCAAAACAGAATTTTCTTAGAATATTCTACCTTAACCAACAAATAGGTTTCATCATCTGCCTCTCTTATGAATTGTTCAACTTCCTCTCTATTCAATACCTTAGATTTCTTAGGATGGTTTCCAACTGACTGAATTTTTTCAAATATGGAACCAACTTGGTAAATTTCTTAAAATCCACGTTTTCTTTAACATTGAATGTTACTTTCAACATAGAATATATAGCCCATAACGTGGAAGACTTCAGCTTCTTAGACTTCTGCAAAATATGCCAACAGCACATTTTCGGATATTTTTCTGGCTTTATTTGCTTCACACCACTCTTTAAATTGCTGATATGCATTTTCATACTGGCGCCTCGATTTCTCCGGTAAAAGATTTGAAATTACTGAATTACTGGCCGCATCTGTCAAGTTAGGTGGGGTACTGCTTACTTCATCGTCGCTCGAAATTTCCATTATTTTACAGTCATAAATATCACGCACGAAATTGACGCGAATAAAAAGTCACTCCAAAATAATTATCAAGAACTGTCACTTTGAAATAATTGTCAACAAATGCCATTTTATTTCCATAGTTACAGTAATTACTTGATTTGGAAAAACAGTTTAAGCCAGTTCAATACTATTTTTCATATTAAGCTAAGCATGTTACTTATTTTAGAACAATATTTTTGACGTTTGTAGAAAAAATTTTGTTTGCATCTCATGCGCGAAATACTTTGGTGATCTCGACTATTTTTTTTTAACGAGGCGCAGATGCGTTAAAAAAATCAGTTTTCGATCACCAAAGTACAGATAATTAAAATGTATTTTTTTAAAATAACATAATACACACTTGACACTGACAAAAAACTTAAAACTGACAGGTGTCAATTTAATTTAGTTTATTGCCAACTTAAAATTGACCAATGTCAGTTAGAAATTTATGTAGCTAAATTGATTTTAACTAATGTTATTTTGATTCTGATTGCTACCAACATCCTTTCATACATACTAACAAACTTTCGCGTTTATAATAGTAGGTTAGGTTGGGTTATAGCCTATGTGTTATTCTAATGTAAAAGCTACAATGTTGTAAAGTTTCATTAAAATTCATTTAGTAGTTTTTGTGTGAAATAGTAACAAACATACATACATACATAATCACAAACTTTTGCGTTTATAATAGTAGTAAGTTTACACAATATCGTTATACATTGTAGCCTATGTTATTCGGATGTATAAGCTACATTATTGTAAAGTTTTATTAAATTACATTCAGTAGTTTTTGCGTAAAAAAATAACATTCATAGGTACATATATAATCACAAACTTTCGCGTTTATAATAGTAGTAGAATGCTCTAAATGAATGTTTTGTGTGCATAATATGTTAATATTGATTGATTCTACTCGTTCTGCTTGCTATTTCTTTAAAAAGTAAAAAACCTGATGACAATTTTGTGTTTTTACGTTAATTATTATTATAGTGTCTTGATTTAAAAACTGCTGTTAAAAACCAAAAAAGTATGGCCTTTGTTAAAAATCCATCCTTCATTAAGTATGTCTTTACTATGCAATGTTTTAAGGGTTTCTGAGTGTCGAATGCAAATCATTCGTCATTGAAAGAATAATAATTAATCTACTTATTGTTTCGCCTAAGACATCTGAAAATAGTTCTCGTACAGCTGATAAGGAAATTAAAAGTCCTCTTCCTTGTTAAAATACTTCACAATTTCAATACAGACTGTCTGGTACCGTATTTTCTGACATTTTGTGGTATTTTAGTCTAATGCCAAAATCTCCGGGACTTCATTCATTTAGTTCATCATTTTATTCACTTCACAAATACCTTTGGGATAAAGCACTTGCTTTTATTTTAAAAAACTCAAAGGTATCTGCCAAATAAAAATTGCGATATTTCATAAGCATACACTCGAGGTTAAAGCAATATTTTGTAGTCATATATCGGACTTTGTTCAATTTTATTTTTTCCTCCTCATTCATATGTTCCGCTCTTAATGTACTATTTAGTTTCACCGGTTTAGTTCCTACAATATATGTTTGTAATGTCGGGTTAAAGTTTTATTGCAACTTTGGGTCGAAATTTACGATGGTTCGAGTAAGAATTAAAAAGTTGTAACGAGGTGCATTGATTGCAATTGTACGAGTAATTTATTGTTAACGTCGTCATTAATGTCACCATAAAATACTGTCATTACCTTTGTAACTGTAACGAACTTTTCATAAAAGTACGACGCAGCAAGTGGTATCTCATAAAACGAAAAACATGTTAGTATACTGAATTATTTCAATAACGAAATGGGTTAAAATAAATTTTTAAAGGAAAATCAATGGTCTCCAAGAGATGCACTTTTCTGTCTACAAGTATTATTACAGCGCTGTAGGGATATGATCGGTGATATTTTTGCCTGTTTTATAGACTACCAGAAGGCGTTCGATAGAATAAAACACGAAAAGATGATAGACGTCTTGACGAATGAAGGGATGGATTATAAAGATCTAAGGACCATCCGAAACCTTTACTGGAATCAATCAGCTACTATTAAAATTAATACGGAAGAGCAAACCAACATAGCAAACATTCTTCGACGAGTTAGACAGGGCTGTATTCTGTCACCACTCATATTTAATCTCAATTTAGAGAACGAATGAACATCATCCGGCACGCAGTTAATACTGTGGTTTTCACTGACAACATGAACAACTTACAAGAACTAATAAACAAAATAAAAGACGTCAGTAGTAACTACGGCTTAGAAATTAACATTAATAAAACCAAATTCATGGTAATCAGTAGAGAAACTGGTGAAAGATACGGCTTAACGATCAACAACACACCACAGTTCACCTATCTGGGAACCATGATCGATGATAATTGGGACCACTCACAGGAGATCAGGTGTAGAATAGAGATAGTAAGGGCCGCCTTTAACCAGATGACGAAACTGTTTAAAAGTCACAACCTCAACATCGACATCAAAATTAGACTCCTCTGAAGTTATATTTTCTCGATTCTTTTCTATGGGATGGAGTCATGGACATTAACCGAGGCAACAGAAAGAAGAGCCAAAGCCTACAAAATGTGGCTTTACAGGAGGATGCTGAGAAGGACTTGGAAGTAGTGAACACCATCAAGAGAAGAAAGCTTTAGTACCTCGGACATATTATGAAAAACAAAAGCAAATTTCATCTTTTAAAGTCTGTTCTCCAATGGAAAGTTTATGGCAGAAGACCACCAGGAAGAAGGAGAATAATATGTTTTAATAACTTAAGAACATGGTTCTTATAAACTACTACCAAACTATTTAAAGCAGCCGTGAACAAAGTCATCAAATCCATGATGATCGCCAATATTCGGAACGAATAGGCAGAAGTATGGTCTCCAAAAGCTCTAGTCCAAATTGCGCCCAAATTGTATTGTGTTTATTCAGGAGAGAAGCAAAATTCGACGTGGTTATCATGTACCACACCTGCTTTCCTGAAACATCTTTATACAATTATTGAAAAGAACGTCAAATTTTTTTTTCATTTTCGACAGTCGTACATGTTTATTAATTTTGGTAGCGACAGCCTTTGTAACCATCAAAAACTCACTGGTCGAATAAAAATTCCAAGTAGGTACTAAGCGAAATTTTAGATCTATTTAATCTTAATTCCAAAATCATTTTCGAAAATGTTTATTACTTTCTTTATCTAGTTCAAAGTTGCTGCTATGTGATAAACAAACGTTTTTGCATTTGGTTAGAAATATTAGAATTTATTGTGCTGCTAAGAACGATCTAATACGTTTTTCTATCCAATTCTGATTTCAAATGTGTCTTGAAATTCTCACTAATAGATTTGAAGGCAAAAGTAAAGTTAGGGAATAATTTTTTCGTATGTGGGTGCTACAATAACGGGCTCATTTATTAACTTCGTAAATCCTTTTTTGTAGATCTTACTAGATGATTTGGATGCGAAAGTAAAGTTGGGTATTGATTTTTTTTAAAGAGGTAGTCAAGTTTTTCTAAAAAAAATACTTATTAGAGCAATTCATTTTAGAATTGTAACTGTGAAGGTAAATAAACAAAAACGAAAAATTTGGAAGCATTTTTATTAATCGTTTTTATTTTCACCTGAGCTACAATCCAATTGTTGAAACTTCATCCGTGCAACATAACTAAATTTAAGTAATAACAAAGTATAAAGTAACATTAAAACAACGCGGCTAATATTTCGAATAGCGTGTACGTATTAGAATAATTACATTTTCAAATAAAAAATTTTAAAAGGTCGTAATAAACAAAACAATTACTTATCATTATTCTGTCGTCTAGATAGTATTGTAGGAGATTTTATGAATTTGTAATTTTTAAGAGACGACTTTTGTGGTACATTAAAAAACTAGGTAGGAGCTCCTTGACCACTTTTTACACCTAAACGAATAGTTCGGTAACTAAGGTATCAATTGCGCATTAAGGTTTAATAAGTGGTTTTATAAATATTTTTTTTTGTTGAAATCATTTGGTTTCAAAAAAACAGGTGGTCAAGTTTTTCTAACAAAAAACCCATATGTTGGTGCCAATAGCCAGACTTATTTTCTAACCTTGTAAATCCTTTTTAAACTAACAAAATTAACGCAACAACTTATTTAAATCATACCAATTTCTATAATGAATTAATTTTAATAATTTTTTATGGACATTGGTTACATTAAAGGTTAAAAATAGTATATTACATACCTAGAGCAGTAAAGTAGGAAATGTCTCAGAGTACATGTTTGTTGGCCGAGGCAAAGCCTAAGGCGGAGCCTAAACGACGAAGCGAGCTAAGCAGTTAAGGGGCTGCCTGAAGCTATTAAATAAAAACAAATTTTGTACAAATAGGATACCAGTAGCGAAATTAATGGTGTCAGTGTTACACTAGTAGCATGTGTTACCTTCTCTACTTTGGATCACTACATTAAGGCGTCTAGGCATAGTTTTAATTACATTTTGGATGACATCTCATGCTGTTATAACTGCATTTTTAAGTTTCCTGAGGTTTCTAGGTGCAGGTATTTGACGTTTAACATTTTTCTTGAGGTGATCCAATAAATGCTTGCTCGGATACAGATCCGGGCTTTTCGGTGGCCTGTGCATAACTGGTATACCAAGTCTAGTACGGACAGAAACTTATTCTGTGCGAGAGTTAAAGCGTATACCACCCCAAAAAATAACAGAGCCACCGCCGAATGGAATCCTTGCACAAATATTGCAAGGAGCAAACCTCTCTCCCGGTCTTCGCCAGACTCGTCCATGACCATCTTGATGTTTTAGGCTAATTCTAGTTTTATCTGTGAATACATTTGTCCAATTATTCACAGACCAAATTTGATTATTTTAAGCAAAACATACCTTGACCTTTCCCTGTTTTTAATAATATATGGACACTTACTTTGTTTTTGATATATTGGTCAATAAAATTATATTATTATTATTATCATAACCTGGAAAATCTGTTCTTTCTACTAAGCAAGGGTGCAAAGGCTGGTCTCTTACTGTTTAATCCAGCTTCATTAAACCGTCATCTAACTGTTTTTGAAGAAATTGTGACATTGCATCGAGTTTTTTCTGATCGCTGAACAGTCCTGTTTCATAAAACGTATTGTCTAATCAAACGTTCGTCTCGGTTACTAGTGCATCATTTTCGTACTCAACCTGGCCTTCTGGAATAATTTCCTAACTTATTCAATCGTCTTACCATACGACTTATTGTGTAACGTTTTCTACCTGACAAATCTATCGCAAGTATGTACCTACTGTACAAAATTGTTTATCTTCTAACAAATTCTTTAAAACTATAAATCTATACGAATTGTTTTGATAGCTGTCATTAATAAAAAAACATGCAGAGCCTGCTATTTAAATACTCGATTAAATTTAATACCAACAAAAAAAAAATAAATTTTTTGCGGTAATTTTGTCCAGTTCAGTTGAACCATTTATTTTATTGGTCCAACTAGTATAACTATAACTTAAATATTGTGGTATTTTAAAACTGCTGTTGTTAATTTTTTTTATTTGTAATAACTTGTGTCATCCTATCCAAGGATTATTGCTATAGACAGTTTTTAAATTATTACCTATTTTTTACCATTTTGCCACGTCTCTTGTTCATCTACAGCTAAAGCAAAATGTAATGTTTTATTTCAAATACGAATAGCTGTGTAATGGGTGATCATGAATACCGACAAACGCCCGAATCGCTCAGCGTTAGCGTGAAAAAAACACCCCGGAGCTTCGTGTCCGGAGGCCCTTAGATTCGATGGACAATTACAGAATACGCACAGGGTTGGTTAGTTTTTTGCATGTAAATTAAAAGGTTTTAGGTAACTTAAAAAAAATAATTAATGTCCTTTATTTCGAAAAAAAATTATTCTGTGATATTAACAAACAGATTTGTCTTAATGGGCTCCCTGGCAGTGCTGCCGCCTGATTTAAAATCGCCTTGTATGAAAAAAGTTATGCGGTAAATGATAAACAATCACTTTAATTCAAATTTAACAAAAGAGCATTACACTGAAATAGTAAGCAAAAAGAGGTTATTAATTGCTAATTACTATTAAGAGCTTTTGTTTTATAGAATTACATTAAAAGTGGTGATTATACCGTAAAGAAAAGTGGGTGGATGTTAGTACGTTTTTTTAAAGACTTTTTTGAACTAAACTTAACATTAATTACAAATTTAACATTATAATTACTTAAAGTAAGCGGTTATTTTTAATTGGCATAATTTTCCTAAGCATTTTATTATTTTATCGACATCGAAAATTTATAGAAAACTATAATACTATTATGGAAAACTTTAAAAATTCTTGACAGAAAAAACTAATTTATAATTAAGAAAACAGAGGAATTATCTCTAACTTTAAAAATACATAACAAAACTTAATTTATCTATTTACTACGTCTTCAGAACTTTATCCATCCGTCTTATTATGCATAATTCTTAAGAGTTTATTTTCCAGTGAGCTTTGTCGTCCACTAATTTTTCAAAGTCAAATCCGCGAAACTTTTAAATTGGTTAGTAGTTTGTCGAATTGTCTTTGAAGATTTATCAGCGACCAAACTTTGTATAATTCGTGTTGTTAATTTGTTTTAGATAATGCAGGATTTAAATTTTTAATTAATTTGATGTTTTCAAAACATTTCACCTGTAGATAAAATTTGTTTGGTAATAAGATAACCATTAACGAAATCATACATATAGTCACGTCTTTTTCTCGTAGGGGTAGGCAGTGACCACTTCGTTCCAATTGCTACGGTTCTTACACACATCTTTTGCTTTCTCTACTTTCATCATTGCTCTCATACATGCTCGTCGGTTGTTGGTACTCTTGACCTGGTCTTTTTCTCGGTTCCACCACTCTTTCCAATGAGTGGGGCGCACATGTACAAAACGGAGTGCACGGACACGTTTGTGAATTGTAACAAAGACCCGTTTTCACATACGTATTATTTTATTTTTTGAAACTACGACCTACGTTCTCTTTCATAAACATATTGTTACGACTTTTAATTCCTCTGTGGGTTTGGCGATTAAAACTCTTGATCCAGTAACAAAACAATGTTTATTCCAATACAATTAATTCTACTTTTATTAACCACTTAGATATTCACTTAGATATACAACTTTTAAGACTTTTTATAACTATTTACATTTCTTAATTCATAAACACTTCTAAAACCGATACTGTCTTTTCATTACAACCGCCGTCTTTTTTATACCTGTAAATCATACTTCGACCTTATTCTCGAAGGCAATAGTCCCTTTTCGAACGGTCGAGATCTTGCGGGAACTTTCCTTTGGTCTCCGCGCCGACAGTTCCGGTTGTGGCCGACGCATTGTCACGACAGAAAAGGGTCAACAGGGACGGGTTCGTAACAATATTTATCATAAATCGGACCACTACTCAACCGTATGTCTCATAATAATAGTAACTTCGTTACATGCTTTCGGAAGCAAATTTATAAATTCTCAATTGGCGGCTGCAGTTATGTTTTCAGGGAGTTAGTTCTTCACAAAAATGCTTTTTGTACGTTCGACTCAGTATGGGCAAAATTTCCGCGGTCGGCCACAATTTTCTAAGGCGAAGGTATCAGGAAAATGTGAGTTTGGCGAGTTAAAATCTGCGATAAAATTTCCCGTCGATTTAACCTTAGGCGTAGCCAACTTTTATGTTGAAGCCTCGATTGCATACTCCCTATTAAATTACAGTTAAGACGAAGCTAAATTAATTTTAGATTTCAGGTAGTTAAGGAAAAGTCTTCGGGACTTTTAATTACAATAAAATGAAGGGCGAATCTCGAATTAGAAGTTTCACTACCTCTCGTAATTTAGCTTTCTTTGGTGTTTTATTAACAAAAATTTTAAATAAACGTTTTATTACACTTTAAATAACTTCAAATTAACAAATAGTTTTATTGCTTTTCAAAATAGTAGTAGTCTTTTAATCGCAAAAACTTGAACGTACCCAACACATTTTTGTGATAGTAATTAGTCTAACCATTTAATTTTTCTATCAGAAAAACCAAATAACACGAGGATAAAAAAGTCATATATTTAAATATGTTTCTCTCTATATGATCTAAGCGACTGTAAAATATTGCTACACTCTGTATTGAAAGTGTTATTTTTATGCATACAATTATTTGTAGTAATCAGCAATCAATAATCTGAATCAGTCTGAATTACCAAAACAATTAAATTGATATCAAATCATCACGGCCGATACTAGTTCAGTCCATCAAGTTTTGCTGGGAAAGTGTCTGTCGTGTAATGATACAGGATATGGAACATCAAAACGTTTCTCTTCAGTCCTTAGATGCAAACCAATATACTAATGGACCACTATTTATATTATAATTATGTTGTTTATTTGCAGTGGGTTTGGGTTTAGTTGATGAAAAATTGAGTCCAGATTTTTGCAATAACTGAATTTATTAACTTACAATCAAAAATTAGCATGTGGCGACAAACTTTTAAAAGAAAAATACAGTTTTTAATTTTACTGAAAAAATGACATACATTTTATTTAATACGATGACACTTGTCATGTTATAAACAAGACTAACGACAAACAATAGTATGAAGTGAGGATAGGGTCAAGGTTGGGTTGGGTTGGATGAGCTGTCAGTTGATCAATTCTCAACAAATTATAATTTGGGTTCTTTTTAAAATTGTCTTTGTGGTAATAGTTACGTATGGCGTTATCAATACGCGGTAAAGTTAGAATATTACGTTGAAAAAAAAATTCAAATTAAAGGATTTTATAAAAATAAATAATGTTACAGTATAAGTGAGTATATTCGCGTGTACGTGGCAATTGCTATTAGCGTCTAATGGGATTTTACACACAAGTTACATAAGACGTTCTATCCTCAAGTAGTCATTTTTGTAACCAAAACGGATCAAAAATAATACACTCACCGGCACGAAAAACGAAGCAGTCGAATTTTTTTAAACGCTTTGTTGTAGAAATCAGAAATCGACTTTATCACGTCCGGAATACTAACGTAAGCGAACGGACAGTTAGAAGAAGACTTGGAAAAGCCAATCGTATAAGTTCGAGACCTAAAACAGGTACAGTCGTCATCGTATTACGCGATTTGAGTTTGACAGAAATCATAAGCACTGGGGTGCTTATGATTTCTCCGATGAGTCCAGATTTAGTCTGCGGTCTCCAGATGGTCGTGAGCGAGTATGGCGAAGACCACAAGAGCGTTTTGCAGAATGTACCTTTAGTCCTAGGATAGGCTACCAAAGAGGCTCAGTTATTGTGTGGGCCGGAATTTCTATGGAAGCACACACAGAATCGTACATTCTTCCAAGAGGTTCCCTAACTGCTACATCGCTAAAATTCTCCAAGATTTTGTTGTCCCTCATGTGGATTTTATTGGAAATAATTTTCTTTTGATCGATGCATGATAATGTCAGACTTCATACTGCAAGAATCACTCAACAGTTTTTAAACGATGTAAACACTCCTGTTATGGAGTTGTCCGCGTTAAGTCCAGAGGTGAACCCAATTAAACATATTTGCGACATGCTTAGGCAAAGGATGCAAAGCCGTGTGCCTGCTTCTTTAATATTAAAAATTTTTGTCCTGTCTTAATTTTGGACATAGAATTTATTCCTGTATAATGGTTATTATACTCACAAGCGGACAACAGTACATTTTAGTATCTGAAATAATACCTATAATGTACTCCAAAAATTGCTACTTAAGTATTTAAAATTTATGGTATTTTTTTTCTTTATTTTAAAATAAAAATAACCCAAAGTTGCCTCTATATTCAAAAAATTAATAAAATTTGCAAATTTTTAGTACTTTTATTACTACATCGTTTCATAATTTACCATTTCTATGATGATTGGCATATTAACACAAAATTTTGTGTATTTTTTAGGAAGTATTTTAAAAATGGACTGAGCAATATTTTTTATATTAAATAATTTTATCTTTGAGCCCAAAATTTTTACCAGTCTCTTGAACTATTACCAGTGATACCTTTAGATCACAAAAATAATAATACATTTTTTTTTTATATTAATGTTTATATTTTAAAGATTTGCTAATCATATGTACCTACTATGCAATATTATTAATAAATTTTAAAAAAATTGCTGTATACAAAAATATTAAAAAAAGTGCAAATATTTTTATATGAATTTCTTTATCATAACGTTTATCTGTTTTGGATGTTACCCATCCAATTTTAAACTACAATCTACGCATGAAGAAATTTCCCAACCAAAATTGCAAAGTAATTTACACTGGAAATTATTGATTTTAAAATTAGTTCATAATTAATCCATTACTTCTAAAAAACAATTTTTACACTGACATCCCACCTTTTTAAAGCTATCTGTTTAACAAAAAATATTAACAAGACAGTAAGTAAATCACCATACACAGGGTGTTGGTAAATAAGTGCAACAAACTTCAGGGAGTGATTCTGCATAAACACATAATGACAGTTTGCTTTATAAACGTATGTTTGCAAATACTTCGTTTCGGAGATAGGGGGTGATAAAGTTTTTCTTAAAAACTGACGATTTATTTATTGTTCCGAAACCGATCGAGATATGCAAATAAAATTTGGAGGGTATGTTTATCATTGGCGCGCATAAGGGTAATGATCCCAATTTTTTTATTTAAAATACGGCACTGAGATATTTCATATTTAAAATCATGTTTCAATTCCTCGGTAAATTTGTGACAGACAAAAAATCTCTCTTGCAAACAAGTTTGACAGAGTTAAAGAAGTTTAAAAATGAGTTAGGAAACGAAACTTGGTTTTAAACCAAAAGTATTGAGCAATGAAATTAATTTTTTTACCTCATACATTTATTTGTTTACCCTAAGTGTTCTCAGAAATACTAAAAAGAAATAAATTCTAAAATAGTTGCATGCAAACTTGCTTATCATTTCTGTATATTTGATAAAATATTACTTGATCAGATAACAACAATGTATTATACCGGCTGATTTTTTTGTAGTTTTAATTAGACGTTTTAGAGAAACTTGACATGATTAAAATCTGAAAATTTGAGGTGTAAGGTTTTCGGATATGCCGAAATGATCTAAAATATTACTACTTCCGGTTATACCGGAAGTTGACTATAACATGCTTATTTTAAATAGAATACCCTGTACATTATTACGTATTACGATAAAGCTTTTTTTTGGGGATTCTCCCAATATAGGGTTTTGCTACCTTACACTAAGTGTTTTACGAGATATGACCATTTTTATTAAGAAAAAGTGTCCGATTTGACACCCTGTATCATTATAATTAATGTAAATTTAAATTTTTTTTTGTATATTTTTCAAGTATTGTGTATTTTTACAAAACTTGGTCATTTTGTTAATAAAATGATTATTATTTTACAGGGTGACTCAAAACGCATATTTAAAGATTTCTCAACTTTCTTAAATGGACCACCCTGTATTTTATAACGTTGATAGACAGAACTTTTACTGCTCATTAAGTTTCGTTAACAACTTACTCCCTATACCTAAATTAAACCGTTATTGAGTTATTTAGGCTGATTCTTTTGAAGTTCCAATTAGACGTTTTAAAGAAACTACATAATGAAAATCTGAAAATTTGAGGTGTTAAATTTTCGGACATGTAGAATTGATCTAAAATATTTGAATGTCTCAATAACGTTTGATTTAGGTATAGGAAGTTGTTGACGAAACTTCAAGAACGGTAAAATTTCTGCCTAACAACGTTATAAATTACAGGGTGATCCATTTAAGAAAGTTAAAAAATCTTTAAATATTTAATAACAAAATGAACAAATTGAGTAAAAATACACAATACTAGGAAAACATAATGCACAAACAAATGTTTAAATTTAAATTAATTATAATGGTACAGGGTGTCAAATCGGACACTTTTTCGTTATAAAAAGGGTCATATCTCGTAAAACACTTAGTGTAAGATAGCAAAACCATGTATTGGAACAATCCCCAAGAGTAGCTTTATCGAAATACGTACTAATATACAGGGTGTTCTTTTTAAAATAAGCAAGTTATAGTCAACTTCCGGTATAACCGGAAGTAGTAATATTTTAGATCAATTCTGCATATCCGAAAACCTTACACCTTAAATTTTCAGATTTTAATTATATCAAGTTTCTTCAAAACGTCTAATTGGAACTCCAAAAAAATCAGTATGTATAAATACAATAAAAAGATCAAACAGTTTATTATTATTCTATTAAATAATCTGATAAAAGAGAAAAAAGCTTTAAAAAGGAGATTTTGTATCAATGATTTAAAACTAAGCAAAAGGATTTAGCACCAAGGACAAATGACAGAAAATAGCTCTTAATGGAGGTTTTCATACCAAGGAAAAATATCAAAAGGCAGATATAGAAGCACTGATTTTAAAGCAATCATTGTAACAAAGTTGAAGCAGTAGCCATAAGATCGATTTACCACTATTAAGTCTATTCATAGAATCTAGTTTTTTTCGTTAAAACAGAATAAATTGTTATTAATAATTTTTTAAAGATATTTTATTTGCTTTCTAAAGTTTAGTAAATATGCAATTTTTTGTTACGTAAATATTGAGTTGATATAGATTATTAAAATTATCCAGCATTATTAAAACACTGCAATTTAGTTTAAAAAATATTTGCTAGATAAATAATAAAAACGACTGTTAAATCGATAATCGGACTAAAATTTCCAAATGAGTGGAGCATTATTATTTATTACTAGATAGATTATAATGATACTCTTACACAATTCTTAATCCTGTTAGTTATTTATAAATTGGAAAAATAATTTATTTTTACAAGGTTTTTCGGAATTTGACGGACAAACGTTTATGGTAGACTTCTCTTAAAATAAACAATAGAATCAATATATAAAAATCCTTGTTTTTGAGATACTGAGTGTTAATGTTAATAAGTAAAACACGTTTTTTTGCTGTAATTTTTTAAAAATAGACATTTTAATGAAACATTAGCTGAGATTCTAGACTATTGACATTTAATTTAATGATTTTTTTTTGGCACTCTCGTTGGGTAAAGCCGAATATTTTGCCTCGTAATTTTCTACGCTACTAGATAAATTTTCAAAAACAATTTATATTCCAAATCCTTCTTGATTCTTCATAAATTAAATGCATATCTGTAGATTACATTACATTCTTGCGGTTGGGCCATTGGTATAGGCACCTATGTCACCTAGATCTTATAATCCTCTGTGACTACCGCTGTGTCTTCAGGGAATCAGAATTCCAATCCGCTGATTTTGGCAAACCGCAGTATTTCTGTTGGTCCTGTCTCATTTAGATCACTTGGATCCATTATAATGCGGCCCCAGGTTTGGTACCCGTACACCGCTAGCATCGGGCAGTTACACATAATGTGTATGCTGCTTCTCTTCCTCTTCGCCGCATAGTCGGCAGTTTTTCTCAGCCGCCAGTTTTAGTTTGAAGAGGTGCGCCTTTAGTGCGATGTGGCCAGTGAGCAGGCCAAGCGTGTTGCTTAGCCTATTCCGGTTTCTCGTCTAGAGTGCGCCTGCCCTCTTCTGGAGAGGTTTTTTCATTAGCCGTCTTGATGTTCTGCATCCAGTATTTGCATTCTACTGAGCGATATGTTCTTGCTCAAGGATTAGTTTCAATTTATGTTTCGACTCGGCAATTGGCAATCCGACCAACTGGCTTCTTGGTTCCATCAGGGTCCAATGTCTTGCCAGTTCATCGGCTACCTCGTTGCCATTTATCGCTGTGTGCCTATCTGTAGAAATAAAGAAATATAATTTCATATGTAGCTTGCTTTATTGTAGCTCTCTGTTTATCAAGAATGCAACTTTTATGTAAAAAATGTTTAATAACAATAAGTAAATTTTATAAAAGTCTTTTGTCACTAAATATCACAAGAATTTTTTATATAATAAATACTGGTTTACATATGGGAAATAAACTATCACTAAATAATATTGTTAGTAAGTCACTAGGAACACAACAGCTTCTGAGGTAATTTTGCTACAAGCTGGTTTGGATATTCTGGTAATCTGTTTTTATATTTCTGTGCACAGTTGGTTATTTCTTCTTTTACTGTCGTAATGTGTATTCTTGACGAATCAAGTTGTTTGGGACTTACCAGGGAACCTAGTTATGAAGCGGAGTACTTTTGATTGGAATCTATCTACGATTTCAATGTTTGAGTTTGATACAAATCCCTATAGCACCTGAAAAATGGCTTTATATATTAATACTTTGTTGTATATTAATAGTTGTGATCTGCGACCAATGAGCCAATAAATGTTATTAAATTAAGCTTAAGTCTAAATTGTATCCTTTTCGTTACAGTGTGTTTTCTCCAGTCTTATTTCACGGAGCTGCATAGTAAAATATTTTACTTTTTGTTGTTGCCGTTTATTTAATAGGACTGGTGGGCAGACGCCTTTACGGTTGCTGAAAGTCACGTGAATGGACTTTGCTTCTTTAGCTTAGATGCGCCATTTTTTTAACCGGACCTCTATTTCGTCTAGGTTTGCAGGCAGAGTTTGCAATGATATCCTTGGGTCTCGATAGACTGTTCTGACAGCCTTATCGTCTGCATATGTAGCAGTGGTGACAACACAGTTTGTTGGAATGTTGGTGCAGTGTAGGTCCAATAACTTTGCTCTTGAGTTTAATGGGAACAGTGGCGTATACTAGTTTTAGTTTTTAACTAGGAAGTGGCGATCTTGCGAGTTAGATTTTCGGATCAGAAAATAGTTGGTGAGTAGTGTTTTTGGTAGCTTATATCTACGTACCAGACCCTATCGAATGCTCGAGATATATCTAAGAAAATAGCGGAGCAATTTTTTTTTCTTTTATTGTACTTTATATCAAATCCGTTATTCTGTAAAATTGGTCGATTGTTGAGTGTTTAGCTCTACACCCGAAATGATGATCTGGTATGAGTAATTTTTCTTCTAGTATTAGTGTTAATCATTTTAGGAATAATTTTTTAAATAATAATAATAAATGTCTTTATTACCAATTTTAAAGAAGAATTACATTTTGTTTACATATATTTAGGGCGAGATTCAGTTTGTATGTAATAAAAAATAAGGTACAATATAACTATATACTTGGTATTTAACATACATCTGCTCTTCCATCTAACCCCAAAAGAAAGTCAAAGACAGCAAATAGAATAATAGAAAAATAATTTAAAATAAAAGAAAAAAAATAATAGTTTAGCAATAAATTAGCAATTTTAATCCAAAAAATTAAATTATTGTTGAGAAAAATAATAGTCAAAGAGAGCTCGTTTAAGTTTATGTAGTGATGAGTTACTGTAATCGTGAGGTAAATTATTGAGACAGTTAACAATACAATAAGAAAAGGATCGTTTGAAAGACTCAGTGTGGTGACGTGGTATAGTTAGAGTATTTTTATGTCTTAAGTTTAGAGAATGTACATCGGTTCTGTATTTTATTTTATAATACAGATATGGTGGAGATTTTTCCTTCAGTAGCTTAATATAAAACATGGTGGAATGCAATTCTCGTCGACTTTTCATGTGTAACCATTTAGTAATTCTGAATGTATGGCTGATATGTTCAAATTTGCGAATACCAAAAGTTAGTCTTAGGCATGAATTTTGCAATTTTTGTATTCTATTTATATCAAATAAATTTAAACAAGAATTATATAAAATGTCACAGAAATTCAGTTTAGATAGCACTAGTGATTCGCATAGTAGGATTTTGACCGATTTATCTAACACATGGCGAGATTGATATATAAGTTTTAGAGCTGCATATGCTTTTTGTAAACATTTACTAATATGGTGCGAGAATCTTAAGTTTTCATCAAACCACACTCCCAAGTTTTTTACTTTTTCGCTAAATTGTATAGTATTACCATTAATTATTATATTTGATGAGTATTCTTGTTTGAACACCTGCGAATCAACTTTATTTCCAAAAATAATTGCATTGGTCTTAGATGCATTTAGTTGTAGACAATGATTAATTGAAAATGTATAAAGATTATGTAGGTCATAATTAATAGCAGTTACCGCTTGATTCGCTTCATCCAAGGAAAAAGACATATATAACTGCGTATCGTCAGCGTAGTAATGTTGTAAACACGAAAAGAAAATATTTGGAAAATTCGATATATAAACAGAGAAGAGTATAGGGCCCAATATTGATCCTTGGGGTACTCCGGTACCCACAGATAAAAAACTTGATACACTTTCTTGATTTTTTACAGCTTGACTTCTCTTAGATAAATAAGATTTAAATAAATCTATATCTTTCCTCTTGTTGTTCAGAAATGCATAAATGTTACCATCATATGTCCAGCAGTTTTTAGCACCCACAGATTCACGCACTTTTAAAAATAAGTTTCGATTTTCATAGGATAGCATTTCACTGATCACATACACATACACAATAGTTTAGAAATTATTGTTAAAAGAGAAATCGGCCTATATGATGTAACTTCGTTTGGGGGTTTTTCATGTTTGGGAATCATAATGACTTCTGCAGTTTTCCAAATGCGTGGTACATATTTTATCAAGTGGGTTATCTTCACGATACCCTTTCGGGGTAGATTTTTTAATATTTCCCCTGTAATTAAATCGTATCCTGGGGACTTGCGTACGTTAATATTGTTTTTTATTTCGTCGCATACTTCCTTTGGTGTCACTATTTTTATTTCTTTATTTTCTTCCTGCTCCAGGATTTCCAAGTTCATTTGTTCTAAAGGTTCATTTAGTTGGAAGGTTACTTTGAGATATCGAGCAAACAACTTTGCTTTCTGATAGTTAGTTTTTGCACGGTCTCCGTCAGTATTTCTTATAGGCGGGAACTGCTGAATTGGTTTTTTAACCTTTTTGAATATTAAATTTTTGTGGATGATAAAATAATATTAAAAAAGGTTTTTTTAAAGTTTTGCAGTGTAGGTAACTACATTATTTTTATTATCTTTGTTAAAAAATGGTGATGAATATTAAAACGTAATTAAAAACTTCGTAAATTTATTTTATAAAAATTTCGATTGCATCTGTGACATATATAACGCAAACTTTAAGAAACTTAAATACATTTTCGAACGAGGCGAAGTTATACTGTATATAACTTAACTGACCCTGCCGAGTTGCTAGGGATTTTTCCAGATAATAGAAACACTTTAGTATTCTCTGAACAGTTTTAATTAACCATCAATTTATTCGCAGAGTTAAATTTGCCAATAAAGCAACACGAAAATTTGCTGAAAGTAATTTCAATTAAAAATATCCGATACTTAGTTTTATCGGCCAAAGCAAAAACATTTGGTACTTTTTGTATAATATTTTCAAATTTCGTTACCACCGATATTTAATATTCAAATTTAAAAACACAAGAATTAACCAATCTTTTTGCAACTCTCTCATAATACGTTCAATACTTTCTAAAACGTATAAATGCAATTTTGATCGTGCGGTTTTTCAATCGCAGAATTAATACAAACAGGATGTTTTCTAAAATATCCTTGGTAATAACTTTTATAAAAAAATTTAGTTGAAAACTTTATAAATAAATGTTATAATGTTATCTTTTTAAAATAATTATTTTTGCATTTGAGTCCATGTTACACTTCCTATTAAATAACTTCCAACTATTAAATCAGAAATTAATATTTATTATTAACAATGATATGTTTTTTTAATAAAAATACTTGGCAACACCATAACATAAGTGGTGTCAATGGACGGAATTAATTAAAAACCGTCTAAAAACCACGATAGTAGTTTCTCCATAAAAAAGTACCTATTTAAAGGACTAAAATTACAAAAACAGGGTATAAATTCCAATTGCACAATAGGCAAAATACTTGAAGGCTATTTTTCACCACAAGTTGATGTGGACTTAACATGTTAAAAATAATTTTAAAACTGGTGCAGGTCATGGAGTATAAATTCTAAACAGATTTACTGAATGTACCAAACAATCAATGGTCACGTATGGCACAGCAGTCTGGTGCACCAAAGGATTACAACAGACAGCTAGAGCAAAGATTGCTGTCCTTCAGCGGCTGGCATACCTGGCCATAACTGGAGCTATGTCGTTCACACCAACGGCAGCAATGAAATACCTTTTGATTCTCCGTCCCATACATATTCTTTTAGAGAGTGAGGCCAGGATAGTTTTCTTTAGATTTCTGTCTCTGGAAAGGCAAATTAAAGGGGAGCGACTATTACTCCGGGATACTGAGTGAAATATAAAACTACCAAACACTGGGTATAGTTCCTGACATGCTAGTCACAAGAATATACGTAGAAAAGTCTTTCAAAGTTCTCTTTTCGAAGAAATGGGTGGGTGAGCAGAGCAATTTACTTTCCAGAGGCTAAATATATAATGTACACAGATGGTTTAAAAACCCCAGATGGAGTTAGTGTAGCAATTCACTTCCAGAGACTGAATACGTAATGTTTACAGATGGTTTAAAAACCCCGGATGGCGTTGGTGCCGATGTTTTTGGCAGGAAACCACGAAAGACTGAAATATTAATCAGTTTTGGTAGTTATGCCATAATATTTTAGGCTAGTAGTCTTCGCTTTTCAATTGTGTGCAAATAAGCTAACTAACAGACCTCTAGAGAACAAAAAAATAAGTATCATTTTAGACAGCTCTTAAAGCACTGTGCTCCAACAAGATAAACTTAAGGCTTGTATAAAATTGTATCAAATCCCTGGAGTGCCTTGTTGCAAACTATAGAGTATTTTTGCTAGTAATTCGCTAGTAATAGGGATGGTTTTAGTCAGGGAACTCCAACACGACATCAGGGCATACACATTAGATCTGCAATACTTTCAAATTTGCAGTGTATTCAAATATTTATTTAATTATACATACTTTACTTTATTAAAAAAAGCTTGCAGGCCATCGAAACAGTTAATTATCCGTATAGAGACGGTAAAAAAGATACTGTAATCGAATTAAATTGCCGTGAAATATTCCGGGTACGTAAATAAACGATGACATAAAAAATCCATTTTGAAAAGTTCACTGACACGTAGTTTCTGATAACAATATTAAAGTTGCGTATTTATCTTACTATAAAAGTGAATAAATAAATAAAACCTAACCACTAGTTTGTAATTTGTGATTTTTTATTTGCGGAAAAAATACCATCAAAATCACAGTATTCATATTTCAAAATATGGAAAAAAAATTACAACAGTATTTCTGCGTCATTTGAAGACAATACTACCTACTACTTGACTTTATACGTAAACCCTCAAATAACTTCTGAAATTTTACAAACTGATCTCGAGTTTACAAAACTTATGGAGACTTAAAGCGAATTAAACAAAATCGGTGTATGTAACTTTTGCCAATTGACGTGGGAACTATCTACCGATAAAACGGCAAAGATAAGATAAGGCCAGTACCTAGGTCCACATTTGGACAGAAGATTAACATAGAAAAACACATCTTGTCTAAAATAAAACAGTTTGGCCTCAAGCTGCGTAAACTCTAAGACTGTTTGCTGATGCTCCGTGGTTTGTGGCTAACAGCATCATTGTACGTGATCTTAATTTACCGTCGATTTACTTTAGTGTAAGTTTACACAAACATACTTGAAAATCATTCAAATATACTTGCTAACAATTTTGCTTTACAAGGTATTATAAAACGCAATCTCAAAAGTTTTAACTCCATATGACACATTTTAAATTTTTTGTCTCTTTTATTTATATTTATTTATACTTACACCAATGATGTCCCAAGTTATATTAACCACTGTGTTACTTTCCACGTGTCTCTTGAAAACTTGTAAAAAAATTTACTTCTTGTTCAATATACACTGTGTTGAAAAGGCCCCACCCTTAATATTTCAGATAAGCGACATATTAGAATGAAATGCTAAAACACGTCATCTTTTAACTTAATGGGGACACTTTTTAGCACTAATGTCATAAATGTCAGATTCACCTCCTCTCTACTGGATATACCCCTTATATTTTTTTAAATGCATGGTATCAAGTTATATCTCATTTAATAGATCTGGTAAATCTCTGTACAATAATCATAGTGTTTTGCCTTTGGTACCAGCCTTTTATTGTTATTTAAGCGTTGTTTAAAATTGGCTATATTAAAAAAAACATTAGTTTATATATATATGCTTTTGTTAAAGTTAATGTCTGATACATTTTTTAATTTTGTTTTATAGGAAGTAAATAAAAATATTTCACGTACTTATCTACATCTTTGTTTGAAACAAAGAGAACAAAAAATGATGTCGACGTGGGACCAGTTGCATTCGACGCATATTTACGCAACTTAGAACTGATTAGATCGGTCGAGCTGTTATTTTGGAGAATCAAAAAACTGAAAAAAATTATAAACTAACTGAATTTATCAATTCATAAATTATACTTTTTAATGCAGAATTTTAAGATCTTTTGAATTAATATGGTTATTGCATGTTGGGAATATTTGTATGAAAAATATGATGACAATATTTCAAAAAAAGAAAAAAAAATAGTTTTAGTAAACAAAAATAGGAATTGGAGAATTTTAAACTTGTGTCAGTATTGAGAGAATAGCATCGAAGACGCTATACCAGTGAAAAATTATTGTTAGTAATAATCAAGCATTGTTTATAACAATTGAATATTGTTACTAACAAATGATTATTGATTATAATGATAAATTTTGTTTTAATTGTTATAAACAGTTGAAAATAGCTCCCGCTTATAAAATGATAAGAAAAAGTTTGAAAGAATACGGTTGACATAAACAAAATATTGTTAATGACAATTATAATTTGTTATAATCAAATTAAAATTGTTTTTTATAATAATTTTAATAATAATTGTAACAACAAAGCACATGGTATATTTTCATTCTTTCCACTGGGTAGTTAGTCGTGTATATCTCTCTGGTCGCACCCAGACCATTGATAATAATTTATTTGATTTTTTGTCTTAAGAAATTTTTGCTATGGATAAGTAAGGTATCCTTTGACCCCCCCTACAATCTACAATCTAGTAAGGTATACAGGAAACAAATTCTGTGTTGTATTAACTTATTAATAAAAAAATTCATTGGACGTTTTTAACAGACAAACATTATTCTGTTAAATAAAAAGACATTAATATTTTGATTATTTCTTTATTTTTAAATGACACATTTAATAAACAACTACTAAAAATTAAAAACTCTGCTCTGTTTTCTTTCATTAATTTACCTAAAAAGGGGTATAAAAACTAAAATATATAAAACAAATGCTTTAACCATTATAACACGTATGTAATTTTTTAAAGCATATTAGACGAAAACTAAAAAATATTATTGACAAAAAAAATACATAAAATAAAACAGGATTAGATAGGAATCTATTTAAAATCTAAAAAAATATACTTCCCTCACGATATTGTTTTCCTTTTTAAATTCAAATTTGATCCTTAATTGAATGTTTTGATTTTTTAACATATTAGATGAAAGCTAAAAACTACTATTAATTGAAAAAACACAGGTAAAAAAATATAGGAATAGATAGTCATTTATTTGAAACGTAAAAAATCCATTACACTGTTGTTTTCCTTTTCAATTTTAAATCAAATTTCTAAATGGACGTTTCCTTGGTTTAAAATTTGCAAAATAAAGACCTGCAATGAAAAATTTGAAGTTTTATAAGAAGATACATAGATTTGAGCCGTCAAAATAGTATGAAGTATAGCAACGACGCTTCGCAAACATTCATTAACAACTGATATTTGTGTACAATTAAGCTCGGTTAATGATTTTTTAACGAGTTTTAATTGTCAATTTTACCTTTGTGTTAATAGAATCGAACAATCGCCCTCTGCGGACGACGCAGACTATGCAGACTGACACGGTAAAAACTGATGAAATATTACTGAAACACGCAATTGTATATTCAGAATATGAACTGTTTTTCTCGCTCTCCTCTCTCTCGCACTGCCTGAACTTCAACAATTTGAAATATTTACAAGGTCATAGAGTACTTAAGCTCTAACCTTATCAAGAGTGTGTGATTAAAAATATACAATAACAGGCTCTTCGGTTAAGCATTTTTGTGAAAATACAGGAAAAATCATGTGATCGTTCATTTGAATGTGTTTTATTATAAACATAAAGTTAAATGACAAAAATCGTGCAATTCGCCAAATTACATCTCCACACAGAGAAACATTTTTTTTTATTTTTGTTAATCAGTTAATTATTTGACAGTGGTTAGGCCTAACCTAGCAACTATAGACTTATCGCATTGCTATTTATTATTTCAAAGGTCATGGAGAAGGTTATTAACATCGACTTTATGAAGCGCTCAGGCATTGTAAACGATCGACAATATGATCATCACAGATCAACTGGCGACCTACTTGCCTACGTCTCACTTACCTGAAAGCTATCTATTGAGAAATATGGTGAAACCCTAGCAGTGGCAATAGATATATCCAAAGCATTTGATTGTGTTTGGCACAAGGAAATCCGCGCCAAGCTACCATTTTATGGTTTGCCTCCCCAGTTGTGTTCTTTGTTATCCAGCTGTCTCTCGAATATATATCTTTACATAGTGGTCGATGAAGTTGTTTCTGATACTCTACCAATAAATGCTGGTGTCTCGCAAAAATCTGTCCTGACATCAACATTATTCTGCTTCACAAAAACGATTGGCTCGAAAAAACATCTTGTCCAATGCACCGATTTGCTGATGACAGTACCCTTCATGCCACTATCTTTTTTAAAGCTCCGTTACCAGCCCGTTAAACAAAAAATGGACGGGTTAGTAATGTAAACGAAATACATAAGGACTCAGGATTCTAGAATGGGGATCCAATCACCTACTGGAATTTAATGCAAATTAAACCCAAGCATGTATATTCTCTAGAAAAGCCAATCTTACAATGTCAAATGTGATTATGTCGGGGTTAACCATACTGAGTCATCAATCTCGATGCTCGGTACTACCATCAGCAATCATTTTTCTTGGAAAAACCACGTAAGGTCTTTTGCTAAAAGTGCCTTTTTAAAGCTTGGTTTTCTATTCCAAACTAAAAATATTTCTCTTACAATTAGCTGCTTATTATGATCTATGAGGCACAAAAACGACCTGTTCTGAAATACTGCTACCACATATGGAGTGCAGCTTTTAAAAATACAATAAAGCTTTTGGATTTAGATCAAAAACAAGCAATTCGTTTTGTCGGTGATGTTTCTCTTTGTTCCACCACCGTTGGTAGTTTCTTTGATATTGACCTGACTGGTTCAATCATCGCAACCTTTTCCCGTTACCTTGGAGACTTGCCGAACATCTGTCTTTTGGAGCTCTTTCTGTTAGCGAACTGCCAAACTTTGAAACTCATTGCCAGCGGAAGTTTTCCCCGGGACATACAGTCTCCAAAAGTTCAAGAGGAATACCAATTTTTCTTTTTTTCCATGGTTCCCACGAGGTTTCCTGAACATAACAGGATTCTTCTTTTCGTAGAACCTATAAGATAAAAAAGTCAGGGGTTTCCTGTGTTTTTTTTTACGTAGTTGTGTCGGGGTTGACTAAAACAGCCACCAAAATTACCTGCTTAATAATCCATGGACCAAAACAGTCTCGGGTTAGCCAGAGGTACCTTTCAGCATACCCTCAATAACAGCAACCTTGTTTCTTTATTTATTTTATAATAATGAGAGATGCATTTAACAGAATGAAATCGAATTATTGCATTATTTTTTAACTAATTTATTAAATCGCCTTCTTCCTTGTTTGCAATGAAACTATCAAATTTAAACTGTTTTAAAACACAAAATTAAATAGAGATGGATTATGAGAATAAATACTTAAATTAAACCTCAAATTCAATTTCTGAAGCTAATCCGTCCATCCATGTGTTTTGCCATTAATAATCGTAGAAGGTCCATTCTATGCAGTTTTTTACGTGTTTAAAATGTTTCAATTTCCATTTTAACTTTTTTTTACCAAAACATTGCCTATGACAACAGAACGCTTGCCAAGAATTGGAAAATAATAAAAAATTACATTTAAATCTTTACTAGCTTTACTTTGACAAAATTCTATTGCACAACAGTCTAGTTTTTAATTTTTTACGTGGTGAAAATACTCGAACCTCCATTTTAACTTTTATTTAATCAAATAATCTTATGGTTTTCAATCAATAATCTGTATAACAATGATAGAAAACACAGTTTCTAATTTACCAACATAACAGAGAACTGTTAAAACATACAAATAAATCTAGGGGAAATAACTCAAAGAAATTTCATACTATTAAGGTTCTAGGTGTAACCATGAGTGATACACTAAACTAGAAATCACATATAAGTGATATCACTAAAAATATGAACTTTAAGTTGTATCAAATAAGATGCCTTCAGAGAATGCTCAACCTGAATGTTCTGAAAAACTATTACTTTGCTGAAATAAAGTCTCGACTATCACATGGCATATTGTTGTGGAGCATGTCTCCTATAGCACAAAAACTATTTGCGGTTCAGAAAAAATGCATACGTGCAATGTTGAAGAAATAATCATGCAGATCTCTCTTCAGCCAATTTAAAATACTTCCTTTATGCTGCATATATATTCTTGAAACCGTTATAAAATATTTAGGTTACGCCACTGGTACCCATTTTGGTTTCATTCCGTACCTAGAAGTGGCGCTGCTGTCGTAAAGAGAAAGGGATGTTTAAATTGTGCCTTTCATTCCTAATTATATTCTATGCAAGTAATTAGTGGCTGTTTTGGTCAGCCCACTGTTTCGTCACCAAACTGTTTAAATAAGCACTTACCTTAGTGTTAAAGTGGGCGTTACAGTGCCGAATTTTAGGCTCTGAAAACCCCTTGGTAATACCTACTACTAATAACTATCTTTTAAGAAGAATTACATGCCATATGTACCCAGGAGTGCATCGAAAGAACACCCGAAGGGCAGAAATCTATATTTTTTCAGATAGCCAAGCAGCACTAAAAGCTTTAAAGTCATACACTTGTAAGTTTAAGCTGATTTGGGACTGTAAACAATCCCTGAGACAACTGGCAGCAAACAATCAGGTTAAGACTCGTAAGCCTTTCGCCAAGGAAAGCTAAACAGCTTCTTAAATTGGTCAAGAAAGACTTGAAACTAGTGACCGGACTCCTCACTGAACACTGCCCTCTAAGGTATCGCCTGAAAAAGATGGGTAAAACAGAGAGTGATAGTTGCCGCTACTGCGAGAACTTCACTGAAACTGCAGAACATTTGCTTTGCGAATACCCAGCGCTTTTCTACAAGAGGCTCAATTTTCTGGAAGGGGTCTTCCTAAAGCCTTCGGTGTCAGGAACTTAGCCCCCGGAAAACTGATAATCTTTGTACGAAGTCTCGGAATTACGGGCCTCAAATAGATTAAGGGGTATGCACAAAAGATCTGATAGGTCGAGGTGCTTGAAAGGCTGTATAGCCTTTAAAAACCCCCCTACAATCTACAATCTACCATTAGTGTATATAGGTGATGGCTGATGACTTTATTTAAAAGCAACAATGGACTCTCTTTACTGATATTTTTCAATTTTTTAATTTGGTGGCTGAACTCCATTGCTGAATTTCGTGGGTCCAGAAGGGTTCAAGAAAACGTTTGTAGATTAGAAGTTTATCGTTTGATTTTGTTGTGGTATATTTGCAGTGAGCCAAAATAGTTTTAAGTTATTTTTATTTACGAATAAATGCTTCCGTTGGATAAGTCTGTGATCCCGGTGTATTGCTAAATACACTTCTTCTTTCTATTCTTGTGGACGTTTGTTAAGTATTATAATAGAGTAGTTTTGTATGGCAAAAGTTAGCCAGATCCAATTACTAACCCCTAAAGTGGTGTTACCAGTGTAGAGATGAATTATTAAAGAAAGAGACCTGTCAAAGGTCCCCACTTTATTACCAAATAAGCGGATATCAAGTGCCGATTTGAACTGAATTGGTTACTATCCAACTACACCTTTATTTTTTCTACATAATTATTTATTCCCGCTTAAAATATTTATGCGAACTTTTTTGTTTATCGTTAAGAAGGGTTTTATTTAGCCACTTAGTTGGTATTTTACCCGACTCCGATAAAGTTAGCCAGAAGTGGTTCCTATTAGTGGTAATTCGGTTTTATTTATAAGGTAGAAAAGTTTTTTAAAGTTATTGTTTACTGTACATTGTTAATTTTAATTGGCTACTACAGTTCATAACCGCGTTTTACATCAAGATTATTAAAAAAAATATTTGTCGGTATTGTTTTTTTTATTTATTGCACTTTATTTTAATTAATAATCTTACTGATGATATGCTGGTGGAACGAATAAAAAAGAATTAAAATTACATGTTATACTTTAATGATGATGGTGCTTAGTGATAAAATAGTTTAATGGTACAAAAACAATAAATAAAAATATTTTTTATACACTTCTGCATTTATTCGATTCAATTATGAAAAAAAATTCCAGCTCCGAATGTAATATGGTTTTTATGTGACTCAATTGATTCCTAGGGTGATGGAAACGCTGTGTATTTTTCTTGAAAGTGCTTAAGGAAGAACGATTGCAGGATTTGGTTTAGCGTTGAACACAAACAGTTGATTGTTTCCGGCTCTTAAGTTCCGTCACTTATATTTATGTGTGTATAAGAATTTTCGCACATATTTTTATTGTGTATCTATAAAATATAAAGTAAGCTTTTAGTTCTTCTGGAGATGGTTTCTCTCGAAAAAATACATTACAGAATTTGCTTTATGTACGATGTTGTTCCGTCACATTTTCACTCTATTCGCGTAGAAGAGTATTTATACATTAGTTAACTCGACCGAGGAATACCACATCAAAGATCCCCAAACAAAATTTTTGTAATTTTTTGTGTGTGGAAATACTAAAAAGTACTGATTTAAACAACCTTAATTAAATTTTTAATCAATATTTAAATTCTTTGTAGGAGGGTTGTAATATTGGCAATCTCTTTTGAAAATCATTTACTTTGCATTTTTACAATATGAACATGTTATTTATCATCAGCTTCTGCAAGTGTAGTTATTACGCTATCATTAAACATCGCTTTTACATCTTATTTTAAAAATGTGGATACGGGCTACTCAAAAACAAGAAATGGGAGTACAAATCAATGAAGAATGTATAAATACGATACGATATGCTGACGACACTGTCATCCTGAATGACAAACTATAAGACCTGCAACATTTACTAAACTGTGTAAACGCAAAAGGACAAGAAATGGGGCTCAACATAAATATCAACAAGAAAAAATTTATGGTCTTTAGTCGACAACCCCATCCTGATGCTTCACTGCAGATTTATACGAAGAATATAGACAGAGTAACCCAGTTTAAGTACCTTGGATGTTATATCACCAAACATCTAAATCCAGATAGAGAAATAAGATGTAGAATAGAGACAGCCCGAACAACATTCCAAAAAATCAAACCACTATTCTGCAATGATAATCTGAACCTAAAATTACGGCAGAGAATGGTAAAATCCTACATACACTACTATACACCAACAAAGCCTGTGAATCTGACGGAATCCCGCCGATTGTTCTCAAGAAATGTGCCCCGGAACTAACACCTGTTCTTTGCAAGTTGTTCAACCACTCTTACAATTTGGGAGTATTTCCGTCCAATTGGAAAATTGCAAGAGTACAGCCAGTCCCTAAAAAAGGCAAAAAGACCCTACCTAGCAACTACAGACCTATCGCACTGCTATCTATTATTTCAAAGGTCATGGAAAAAGCCATCAACATCGAGCTCATGAAATATCTGGAAGACTCAGGAATTATCAATGATAGGCAATATGGCTTCCGCCATCAGAGATCAACTGGTGACCTGCTCGCATACGTCTCACATATATGGCAGCTATCTGTTGAGGAACTGTTTCGATTGGCGCAGAATCAAGAAAGACTTGCCCAAGTAATTGCCAACGTCAAGGGGACCTGATACGGCACTTGAAGAAGAAGAATGATACTTAAAAGTTATTTGCATTTAAACAGCTTTGGTGAGAAAATCATTTAAAGCAAGAGTCGGAGTGTTTGTGTGTGAAATTTTGCAGACTGTTAGGGTATGTCCATATACCACGCACCGCACCTTACTCTGCACGTAGCATTGTACCATAGTACGAACCCTGATTTGTACAAAGCTTTTCCGTCGATCAACAAAGACAAAGACACTGATTATACATGTTTCTTTATCCATCATGCACAACAGCGCGATATGTAATGGTCAAAAAATACTGAGCTCAATTTCGGAGTATTAGGCTAGGTACGAGGCGAGGGTTAGTGCGTCGATATGACCAAGGGCATTTAATTTAATAATAATTCGCACACTAAGTGCGCAATACTAAGTGCGGTGCGTCGTTATGGCCACTGTCTTACATTAAATAAAATTCACTGTTAAACTCCAATAACCATTTTTATTGATCACAATGTTGCAATGTTTTTCACAATAAATACAAAATAGATGTTTCGCTTAATACAATATTTCTGTGTTGTTGCTAGAAAAAAATAAAAATATTTTTCAGAAATGTATTTTTTTTTAAAAACTTTCTTCATCATATTAAACTGACTAATCATTTTTAATTAAAATCCTTTGAGCCGTGAAGGACTATTTATAAATCGACCAATTTCTAAAATAAAGAAAAATAATCCATATGATTTCTTTTAATTTTTTTAATAAATAAATCATTTTCATAATGCTGCAAAAATGTAAACATAAAATAATGAAAACAAAATCTTTGTTAAATCAGATATACCTACATATTATATTAAATAGTGGAATTTACATGATCTTTTTATTTGATCCAATGAAAACTAGAAATTGGATCATATTTTGTAAAATAACAGTTACATCATATCAAAAACAAATCGGTATAATTTTAATATTTATAAAATAAAAAAAAAAAAAAATTAATTAAAAGAGAAAACATTTGTAAAATCATAGTATTATATTACATATTAAATTTTTTCCGATTTCCATACATTTTTACGATTTCTAAGCAGTCTGCATGTACTTATAAGTTTATTGCCCTTAATAATTCTCATTTGATAAGTCAATGAGTTTATGAAATATTTCCAGAATGAACAACGGCAGGGATGTACGCTCTTAAAGATAGTGAACTCAGCGTAAACTACCCCATATTCTTTCGTACAATAATCTTAATTGTTTTAGGAACACAGTCAAGCATACTTCAGCTTTTGTCAGGTCATCACCGTCATCCCTTTTCATTTTTATAGTGATATATCTCTTGTCTGTAGACGTTGGTGTAATGTAACAAGTATTTATAGCCGAGCCGCTAGAACAATATGATGTATGAGTGGCTCATACTTTGACACGTTCCTAGGAGGGCTCTTCAATGTTCCGATCCCTTTGTACTCTTAAAAACTGTAGAAAAATTGGACGAGGAGAATTTTTGCACAATCGCCATTGTGCACCTCTTTAGGAGAATAAGCAAGTTGAGTCGGTTTATTGTATATCCGGAAATGCTTGATACGTTTTTGGATTTTTACAGAATAGTTCATTAGAATTAGAAAACAGGAAAAACAAAATGAACTGCACTGTTTTAAAAAGTATTATACCCTGAAAATACTCCGCCCTGGTTTGGCTTTAGGTATATTTAATGAATATTTTGACTAGCTTTACTTTGTATCAAATAAGGATGTTTTGTTCAAATTATATTCATATGTGTAATTTGGTCTTGCCTTCTGTAAAGTCTCACCCACGCTGTATATAACAGTCTTTTTTTATCATTAATAATCCAATTCACAGTTTTGCAAAGTAAAATATCTTGCATTTCAACTTTAGTCTGTTCAAACCAAAAACAAGCGCTATAATAAACAATACTTTTTTTGTCAGCAACTTTCATCCTCGGGTCTTTTCTTAGTGCAATGTTATGCTTCAGTTATGTCGATTAACACATAAAATCATTCCCATTAACTATTGTATATGTGTTCGTTCCACTCTCTCTTTCTTTCCAGAATCCATTCATTTACATTGTCTATTTTACATGTTCTTCTAATGTTCTCGCTTCTCTCCCTGTCAAAAAGTGTTTTTCCAGCGATTCTGCGCACTACTTTCATTTCGGTGGTTTCTAATTTTTTTTTTGTGTTCGAAGTATCTGGTCTAGTTTCAGCTGTGTATGTTAATGTAGTTTGGATGACCGCCTTGTAGATTCGGGATTTGGTCTCGATTCCGATATATTTGTTTCGGAGGATTGTATCGTTCAGGTAAGCTGAGGTTCGTGCTGCTTTTGCCTTCACTACAGTATTTGGCATGTAATCTTTAAATATAGATATTTGCTAAAATAAAATTGTTCCAGATGAGGAATTAACTGAGCTAATAATTAATTGTTTCGTTGTATTTTTAGTAGCACAGTACCTTGTGGCAAATAAACAAATAAATTACAAAGTCCTATATTGGTCACATACATTTGAAGCTAAACTTAAATATAAATTGAATGAGTTGGATTTAAATGCAACCCATTTTATTTCTTTTCAAGTATGGTACGTTCGGCTTTGCAAGTTCGTTGTTCCAAACAGGTATGTTTTAATTTAATTTTTATACCACAACATCATATACTTTTGACACACTCGTTTGTGGCACGTATTTACAGGTCATGATACTTTCAAAATTATTTGTTTGGTTAACTACGACATAGACATGATGATACGCCATGTATAATACGAGTATTATTGACAACTGGTTGAAATCTGTATTTTATTATTTTTTATAAATATTGCATGTCGTTTTTAATGAATGTTTTGATCCCACCATCTTTGGAAAAATAACACTAGAGGGCACTTACTTTGGCAGTAGTGCTGCCTCTATATTTCGCGAACGGTCCCTTTTAGCTTTATGCAAGTTAACTTAATTGTCTGAGATTGCTTGGTAATACTACATCAGTTGGGCAGTTAAAATAGACTATCTTTGGCCTGGATACCAGGTCACATAGGTTACAAGGGCAATAAAACAGTTAATTTACTAGCACTAGAAGAAGTACGATGTACCCTCATTGGTCCAGAAACTTTTTGGGGTATAGCAAAAGCTTATCGAAACGCGTATAACGGTTCTTGGATAAAAAACATTTTAGAAAGTGGTTGAACAAGGCACCGAAAATGAAACAGGACAATGAGTTTATTAAAGAACCATCGATTTAATTCGCAAAGTACCTACTGAGCCATCATAAGCGATCCGTTATGGTTGAACTCCCAAAAGGAAATTGTAGAATGAATATTATCAAACTAGCAGACATAACAAAATGTAGTTTCTGCTAAAAAGTTAAAAGAGAACCTATCCTGCTGCTGTTATTTGTAAAAGGCTTCCAGACTGTGGAGCTCTTCTGCAAGGATCCGGCAAAAATAAAGTTTAATCGTTGAATATGCTAGTTTAAAATATTTTCGTTTGATTTTCCATTGATTCCATTTAAAAAAAAAAACAAAGTCACTGTAATGCGGATAGATGGGTCTTTTAAAAGCGTTCTTTTTTTGTGGAACAACTATTTCAAGCTTCTTGAATCCACATCTACGGACCAAAAAGAACCATATAATTCTCGAATCTCGATAATGCGCACATTAATATTGTGGGTCTAATAAACGACAAAGGCGAGTAATTTCAGTACAATGTAATTCCATACTACCAACATAATATATATCTCGTCGTTCGAAATAACAGCGGAATTTTTATTTGTTTTCTGTGTACACACACCAGCGACGTACACTATAAAAAATGATAAAATAGTACTATAATTTACAAAAATATCACACTGAATTGATGAATTCTCAATTACCAATGTTATATTAAAGTCTACCCTTTTAATACTATAAATTGCATTTTCTGCATATGTCTCGCTAGTCATAAAGCATCCAAGGAACAGGTTGCAGAGCAGTCAGTGCATGCGAGGAGATGGTCCATCGTTTGTACCGCACCACATTCGCACTTGTCGTCAGTTTCTGGTATGAGGTTTCACTCAATTAGGTTGGTTTTTACTGTGGCGACCCCAGTTCTAATACGGTGTAGCATTCTTCACGTTTTCCATTTACATGCAGTACCATTTGGCGCTTCTTTTAAGAAAGAATAGCTGGTGGGTGGCCCATCGAAAACGTTGTCGAGGAATCGGTGTCTGGATGTCAGTCTGCGAGATCCGCTGGAAAACCCGAATAGGGGATGGCGATCGTCGAAGGTTTTCTCAAACCTTTCACCGAATTAGTGTGCTTCCTTACGTGATTCAGGGCTACTAAAACCCGCTGCTTTATGGAGCTTTTGCACAGACGTAAGCTTCATATAGCTTGTTACCAGTCTGCATGTTTCGTTGAGGCTTATATTCTCTTTCTTTGCATGCGCCGATCTTGACCATACATGACATGCCTATTCTGCGGTAGAGAAGCAGAGTGCTTAGGTAGTAGTCCTAAGAACAGTGGGCTTTGCACCCCATTTGCTGTTTAAGAGCTTTCTTAAGATGTTATTTTTTGCATATAGGTACTTTTTGGCTGGTTTTGTCGCAATGGTGTTTATATGTCAGCGATCTATCTAGAGTAAGCCCTGGGTATGTGGGCTTGTCTGTATGTTCGAGGATAGTGTCGTGCCAAATGACGTGTAGCTTTCTGTGAGCCAGACATGTATCAAGGTGAAATGCGCTAACCTAAGTTTTTGATGGGTTTGGTTCAAGTGAGTTTTCTTTGTAGTATTCAGACATTGTTTTTAAAGTGTTTATCAGTTTTTCCTCTACCTGCGAAAATGTTTTTTCTTGCTAGGTCGTCTGCATAGAGAAAATTTCCTGTGTAACAGGGTATTGGCTGGTCGTTCGTATACACATTTAAAAGGATTGGGGCCAGCACGCTTCCCTGATCCAGGCCTGCGGCTTTTTTACCCTTAAGGGTTACATAGAATTGCCTGTTTGCAGCAGTGATTCTATTATTTATGTAAGTTAATAGTCACTTGTCGCTTTATGGGTTTTTAACAGCAGCTTTTGGTAGTTTACAGTGTCGTAGGCTGCACTAAAGCCAGACCTGTTATCTGTTTGTTTTCGAAACACTCCTCTATGTTATCGGTAATGGCTAAAATCTGGTAGGTGCCAGATTTCTCAGGTCTAAAGCTGGCTTGTTGTGGTATGATCCTTTTATCCACAGTGTCTTCAATTCGATATTAGATCAGCTTTTTGTATAGTTTGAGGAGGTGGCATAGAAGCGATATAGGCCGGTAACTTTTTGGGAAGTTGGGTCTTTTCCAGGCTTCAGGAGTGCTATCACTTTAGTCTTTTCACATCTTAGTGATTTTAAATGTTTTACGGCGGTTGTTAAAGTAAGTAAGTACAGCATACAAAACATATACTAATTGTAGAACATAAAATGGAGATATTCGTCCACTGAGTACGGTTCTAGATCTAGAAGCATCGTGATAAGTTTTTTTTTATTTCATTAAAATTACTTATGACACAAGGTTGATGGATAACAAATGCTTTAATGCTTAAATATAAAGCACTTTTTTCTGTAGATAAAAGGTGGTGGTGTAGAATATTTAAATTTAGTAATATGTGCCTTGTATCGTATGAGGCTCATAGTAACTTTTTTTTTATAAAGGAATTTGAGGCATTCATATACAGGGTGATCCTTTGAGAGTTTTAATTAGACGTTTTAGAGAAACTTCACATACCTAAAATCCGAAAGTTTGGGATATGGGGTTTTCAATTGATCCAAAATGTTTAGAGCCTCGTACAATTTCCGGTTATACCGGAAGTTGACTGAAACTTCCTTATTTTATTGAGGATTTTCTTAATATAGGGTTTTGCTACCTTCCCCTGAATGCTTTACGAGATATGACCAATTTTATTACGAAATGGATAAATGATTATTATTATTATTATTGTACATATAGTGTACCATGGAAATTTTTGTTGGCAGTTCCCAGTTCGGTATTCTAATTCTGTGAATAAATATTGTAGAAGGATAAAAATTTAATAATTACGGATACATCAATAAATAAACACGACATGTTTTGGCTGCGATTCTGTGAAATTCTCCGTAAATTAATAATAACATAGCGAGCATAGTGTTATACATATATGCCATTGGTAAGCTCAATTAGAGCTGTTTCGATGCTCCTGTCAGCCAGATAACCGTGTTGTGACTTGCTACAACATTTTCATATTTAAAATAGTTCCAAGAGCTGAGAAGGCTGATTGGGCAATAATACTTTATAATTACATTTCATTTATTTAATCTGGTAAATGATATTCACTGGGTGACTATCAACGGCTTTTCAATAAATCTAGTATATTGCTGAAAATAGTTTTAATGTAACGGTGATGATTTTACTGAAACTTGCAGTGATATTTTTAAAAAACTTTTATTTTATTGTATCTACTTAACCTTATAATTCTGTAAAAATATATTTTTATAACGTTTCCGAATATACCAAAATAAAAAAAGTGAAAAACGGCAAAATCATTTCATAAATCCCCCTGGAACAATGATGTGTTAAAGGCTGTTTTTCTTGTTCGAGTAATATTTTAACCATTTATTTGGTTTATATTGTTTTAAAAGATAATTTAAAATTTAAACAATATCCATTGTTTAAAAGCCATTAAATACCCCCGAATCGTGTAAATGGTTTGGTACATTGACTTCGTTAAATTTTTTTAATCCAAGTTCTAATAACAAAAAAAAATTGGATTTGTTTTTTTATTGATTATTACTAACTAAATCACGTTTGTTTCGTTTCGTTTTATTTTTGTCTAATACATGTTCAACAAAAATTCTAATAATCAAAAATCGAAGTGTTCCAATACTGTAGGATTAATTTGGGTATTAGTAAATATATAATAAAAAATGCCATTTCTGTTCACAAAAAAAAATGAATCCGACACATCTGTCATACTTTTTCCGACAATTTTTTATGTTATGCTGCAACCTTATTTGGTCATAATTAAAATAAGGTCACAGCAAGTACATAATTGTATACTCACCCAGTACCTACATTTTATTTCAACTGTTATGAAACTTTTACAACAGTGTGTCTGTATATTCAAGATATTTATAAAAAAGGTTAAAATATGATTTCTTGGTGTTGTCATTATCATCATCATTCAGCCCTTTGTGTCCACTGTTGAACATAGGCCTTCCTAATCGTTTTCTATTCCAATCGATTTTGTGCTGTTCCAACGACATCGCTGATACCGGTTCTTCCGCGCAAATCCTCGTTTCTTATGTGGTCCTTCAAGGTCACACCGAGCATGGATCTCTCCATCTTTCTCTGTGTAACTCTAAGTTTCTTAGCTGTTGCTGTTGCTGGTGTTAGGGTTTCTGAGCCATATGTTATCACTGGCAGCACGCACTGATCGAATACACTTCTTTTTAGATTGACGGGAATGTCACTCTTAAAAACGTCTTTAAGTCTTCCGAAAGCTGCCCATGAGAGAGTGAGCCTTCTCTCTAGTTCGCATGTCTGGTTATCCCTTGAGATGCTGACCTCTTGGCCAAGGTACACATATCTATCTACCATTTAAATTTTAGCTCCACCAATCTTCAAGCCACAGCTGGGAACAAGGTTTGTCATGAATTTTGTTTTTGCCCTATTGATATTAAGACCGACTTTTCCATACACCTCTTGCAGGTCCTGCAGCATCATTCGCATTTTTTTTAGATTGTCCGAGAATAGCACTATATCATCTGCAAAACGTAAGTTGTTTAGGTTCTTGCCATCTATGTTTATACCTCTCTAATTCCAGTCCAACTGTTTGAATGCACTCTCCATGGCTGTAATAAACAGCTTTGGTGACATCGTGTCGCCTTGCCGAACAACACGTTCAATAGTTATGAGGTTGGTATTTTCATGTAGTTTTACCGTCATTGTTGCATTTTTGTAGATATTGTGGATGAGTTTGGTATATTGGTAGTCGACTTTATATTCCTGAAGTGCATTCCACAATGCATTTAGCTCTATTGTATCGAAGGCTTTGTGGAAGTCCACGAATGTCATTACTAAAGCTCTGTTGTATTCGATTGTTTTTTTGACGCTTTGGAGGTGGTCATTCGTTCCAAATCCACGACGAAAGCCTGCCTGTTCCACAGTTTGATAGAAATTCAAATAATTTTTTAGCCAGGTGGTTATAATTCGAGTAAACAGTTTGTAAAGGTGGCTTAAGAGGCTTATTGGTCGGTAGTTATCTAGTTCTGCTATATCTCCCTTTTTGTGAAGCAGGATTACAATGGAATTATGCCAATTTTTTGGGATTTTACTATTAAATAAACAGGTGTCCCTAACTCTAAATCGCCGATTTTTATATTTTTGTTTGTCTGTTTGTTTGTTCGTTCGTTCGAGCATCACTACTGAACCTTTTTTGATAAAACTTTTTGTGTTTACCAGCTTGTGATTAGACCAACAACTTTAATTTATTTTATAGGAGGTATAACAATAAAACTACATTTTTTTACGGCCAAGTGCAATCAATGTAAGGTGAACATTTATATATAATGTAGTTATTTGAATTTTGGGAAACTATAATAGTAGCAGTGTTGGTAGTAGCAGATAGATGTGTGTAATTTAAATGTGGGGATCTGATTTTAATTAGATATCTTTATTTATGGAAGGAAGGTTATTGGGTAATATGTTTAAAAATATTAATACCAAAGTGATGACTCCAGGAGGAGCTTATTTTATTAAGTGGATGACTTTATTTATAAAAGGCTTAACTTTTGTAAACGTCAAAGACTTGACAGATGTCCTTAATTAATTAATTGTGATTTTGAAAGTTTTTTCAAATATTTAAAAGACGTCGATTGCTTTTATTTAGACAGTCTATAATTTAATAACCGCTAATGTTGTAAATGAAGGTGTTGTAATGAAATAAAAAATAAAGTTTTCTTATACAATAAGTAAGTAATTAAATCTCATCAAGTGCCAGCTTTTACTTTAAGGTAAAGCGCATCTAAGAAGTTGTATACAAGCAGAATATTTTATTATTTTCTATTTAGTTCCTTCGATAAGTACACACTTGATTAATTTGTGCACAAACTTTTAGTACTTGTATTGGAAAACTTATTAGACAATGATCTGTAACGTTATTTGCTCAAAAATAAGAACGTTTTCTGAAACGCCCATGCTTTTCACAAAGGAACAAAAGAGAGAGCGAAAAAATTCAAACAACTCGTTGCCTTCGGATAAGTGTCGGATCCGATTGTATTTTGTATAAATTTGTTTGTGTTTAGAATTTTTTGTGGCTATAAAACAATAGATTATTTTAATAAAAAAAAGTTTTTTCGGTCGTTTTTTAATTAAAAAGTCTTTTAACGAGCTTTTCTTAAAATAAAAATGTTTTACTTATATTGTTTTTTTTTGTTCTTTGCAGGTAAGTTACCGCATGCACAGCCGTAATCGTAATTGCAGGCTGATGAATGAAAAATCAGGTGAGCCATTTATTTATTAACACGTTGACTGCCACGGTCTTTTTTAAGATCTACTGGTAAAAAACCAATTAAATTAAACCATAATATTAAAAACTCCAATTATAGTACGCTTCGCTACAGTTGAGTCCGATATGCATCTAAATTCGTTAGTAATATTTCTGGTGTCGGGTTAACATCACTTTAACGTCTTTCTTATTATTTTTATAAACAAATTATAAACATTCCAATTAAAAAAATATTTCCTTTATGTATGCACGTATTTATTATATATAAAGGGTGGCCAACCGAAAACAAAACAGAGCCATTTGCAGGAACCTCGTCAACATAGAAAAACGCTCAGACCCGTTTTTCCGGTATTTTTGACTTCACTACTTTCAACCCCAAGCGAGAGTAAGAATTACCCCAAAAATTTTAAACGGCTTTGGGGGTCGAATAAGATGTCTTTCAAAAGCTTCTAGAATTCTCTATATAATAGTCTTTGGATTTAAAAATTCCGCCCATTACTTATTAAAAAATTAGATTTTAAATGTGAAACTTATCTGCAAACAATAACGAACGGTAAAAATGTCATTCATTTGAGTTAAGTACGCCAATGGTATAAATTTAGTACCTAGTACCTAGTTTTTTCTTGCACGGGATGGTAAATCGCCACAATTGCCGCTTTTGGTCCAATTCAAAAACAAGACTTTTTCACAAGCTGCATACACAGCAACCGGAGAAATTAAATGTATGGGCTGGCATTTGTGGTGATCGACTGGTGGGTCCTTTTTTTCTACCAGAAAATTTAACCGGCGAAATGTATTTGCAATAACTGGAAGACGCTATTAACCCTGCATTAACTGATATTTTTGAAAATAATCCACAGTATGACGAAGATCATTTTTATTTTCAAAAAGTTGGTGCTTCTCCGCATTGTTTGTTAGAATTTAGACCAACGTTTTCCAGGGCATTGGATTGGGAGAAGAGGCAGTAATGAATGGCCTCCAAGATTGCTAAATTTATGGCCCCTCGATTTCTTTTTGTGGGGACATCTGTTAAGTAAAATCTATAAAACATAACCAGTGTCGTTAAAAGATTTGCGTCAAAGAATCGTTGACGAGTGCCGTCGAATTATTCCGGAAATACTTCGGAATGTGCGTGAAAGTTTTGAACAAAATTTTTATTATTGTATGGAAGCGGGCAGACATCAATTTAAACATTTAATCAATAAAATAGTAGTAAGTAAGCAACTTGGGTAATTAGAATTTTAACATGTAATTTTTTTCAAAGTATTGGGAGGAAATGTTGGGGTAATTTTCACCCTCGCTTGGGGTTAAAAGTAGAGTCAAAAATACCGGAAAAGAATGTCCTCCTGTAATCATAAATCAACGGGTCTAAGCGTTTTTCTAAAATGTTTACGAGGTTTCTGAAAAATGGCTCTGTTTCGGACTATTAAAAGGGGGAGGGATTATAGAAAGGAGATGATTGTGGACCCGCTTTTTAAAAAGTTGCAGGTCATACTTTTCCGGAAAAACTGATTTTGGAAGCTTGTTCCATTCCGTAGCAGCTCTGTAAAATAAGAACTCTTGATGGAGATTGGTCCTTGTAGTGTCAATCTTGAGAGTAAATGGGTGGGACTTATCAGCGTGCCGAGTTCTTCAGCCGAATGTGGCCAGTGGTGGTATTAGAGTTTTTATTTCTCTGAAGCATCTGCCATGGAAAATATATATATATATATATATATATATATTTATTCAGATATACCAACCACAAATTTAATTGTTGCTGCACAAATAAGGCAAGTTAACAAACTACGTAATTCGCTTCATATGCAATAACGAAAACTACTAGTTAATCTCGTAGTTAGGAGTCAACAAATTTACTGTTTACTAAAGCTAACTAACATACTTGCAAACAAATATGCCTCACCAACATGTCTTGATTGAGAAAGCGAATTTCTGGTGGTTTGGGGTAGGATCAAAAAATAAAACAATTTATTGTTTAAGTGAGATCCAAAGAGATTCTTAAATAAAACTATAGCGGGAAATACATTTTGATCCTTCGATTTCGACCCTTCCTATTATTCGCCAAACGTCAGATTTTTTGCCCATTTAAAGGGACGGTTTAGGACATCATGAGGCAGGTTAGTTTTACCCTACTGAAAATTCGCTGCGATTGTAATACTGCTTTATACTGGAGGAGCTGCAGGTTTGGACATTTAATTGACTTAGAGCGCGCAATGGACGTTTATAAAGCTAGTGTAGCTTTATCATGAGCCCATGGTCTTCTTCTTCAATATTCAAATTGTCACTCCCACCTTTTTCTTGGTCGACCCTTACTTCGTTTTTCGTTGGGTGACTTATCTCTTGCAATACGGACTAGTATGTCTTCTTCCATGCGCGGTTGATAATTTTTTTTTCTGTAAAATTTTTCTTCATTTTTATAAAACTTTTTGGGGCACACTGTATATTTAAAGCAAAATTAAGCCAAATTAATTTTTTTAAAATTTTAATGCTACTAAAATGGATAACTCTCTTAAATGTTAGTGCCCCTAAAATTTTATTGTCCACGGGCCTTACCGTCCATCCATCGTTGTTTGCAAAAACTAACATAATTTATGGATATGATTTTTTTACACGTTTTTTTTACCGTAAGGTCAATTCGGATATTATAACCTTTTATTAAATGCCAAAACACTCTACAATTTTATTCCGACTTATCTAAAATCTTGTTTAGATATTATTTAATGTTGGATGTATGTAATTACTTCTTATTTTCTTTATTCCTATTTTTGGAAGATTCTTTGGTATAAAATGGTTTAACTCTGTTCCCTTAAACCCTTTATATTTTACATTTGACAAATTTTAGAAAGTTCATGAATTTATTACTTTTCACAACTGAGAATATCTAAGGCGCGAAGAAACCCATTATCAAGCTAATCATTATTTTATGGACGTTATTTGTATTAAGGGCAAGTAGGTGAGACGTCTGGTCAAGATCATCATAAATTAACACATATAGTACTTGTTTCTTATAACAACATATTTCTCACTCTTTAGGGGTTTAATTAATATACAATTACGTAAAGTGCAGCACTATTATAAATTTTGTATTAATAAAGTCTATCGATATCTTTTTCTGTTTTACTACATCATAAACGTGACAAATACCATCAATTATATCTGGTTTTTCGAGACCTTGTGTTCCAAAAAAATAAAATTGTCACAGAAATTGCATTCTCCTTAAAAGAGACACTTTTTATCCATGAGCCTCCGATAGTTAATGCTGAGGCTGGTTCCTTGTAAATACGAAGGTTTGCTTTCGCTTATCTTACACTATCTAATTATTCTGCAAAATATGCTTTTTCCGAAGACTCCGTATCTATATTTATATAATTAGGTTAAAACTCAAACGTAAAGCACTGCGGGAAGTCGAAAGATTAACAGCGGAAAACCGAGTCGTGTATGCAAGAAGTGAAAATCCAATGCGGAAGGATTTGTGGCTTTTTGTTCCCCCCTCTCCATTCGATTAAATTGTTTTAAACTTAGACATATTTATTTAATTACTAAGAACAAACTTTTTATCAGTTTAAGCGCTAATTTGTCGACGAAACTCTTAAGGTTGACGTTCGGTTTGAGTCGCATACTTTTGGAATTATACTTGTTAAGTTATGGTTGGTTTAAAAACTTTTCCAATTTTTATTTGCATGCGTAATGATCTTTTTAATCTGTTTTTGGCAAATTGTTCATTATTAAAATGAAAAGTGATAATTTTAATGTGTTAGCTTTAGTTTTTTTTAAATATTGATGGGGCAACAGTGTAGTCATGAGATGGGTTTCAAGAAAAACTTTAATTTTACTATAATTTATAAATTTCCAACTGTAGTTTACCATTTTTTTCAGTTTTTTTATTCTCGAACGATTTTGCTGTAAATCTAATTAGTCCTAAGTTGCGTAATTATGCGTCGAATGCAATTGGTCCCACGTCGATATCATTTTTTGTTCTCGAGATAAAGATGTAAGTAATGGATAACATTTTTCTTTTATATTTTAAAACTTATTACTTGCATTCGATGATCTCCCTTTAAAAGATAAAATTTAATAAAATATAAAATCTCCATCATGGAGCTCGAGTGGATTTTATAATGTGTATACCAATTATTTCCAATTATTTTGTTACCAAAACATTTTTGAAATATTCTAAAATTTAAACCATTTTGTTTTAGATTAATTATACAGGGTGTAGGTAAATGAGTGCGACAAACGTCAGGGAGTAATTAAGCATGAAAAATTATGACAGTTTGCTTTATAAACGTATATCCGCAAATGCTCCGTTTGCAAAAATACGGGTCTCGGTTTAATGTTATTGTATTAGATAAATCTTAATGTTTTAAAAAAATAAAAAATACGCGTTAAGATCTTTTATTTTTTTGTATAAAAACAGCTCCCTTTATAAAAAAAAGACATAAAAGACTTTTTGTCACCAATTTATCGAGGAATTCAAACATAATTTTTAATTTAAAATATCTTAGTGGCGTACCAATTTTTTAAAAAAAATTGGGATCATTACCCGTATGCGCGCTAATGATAAATATAAAATTCTTAATTGCACGTCAAAAATGCGCAATAACTACCTCTTATAACCCACCTAATTTCATTTGCATTTCTCGACCGGTTTTAGAGCCATAAATAACTCATCAGTTTTTGAGAAAAACTTAAGCACCCCGTATCTCGGAAAGTATTTGCGGACATACGTTTATAAAGCAAACTGTCATTATTTTTTCATGCAGAATCACTTCCTAAAGTTTTTTGCACTTATTTACTCTCTCTCTCTCTCTTTCTCTTCTCTCTCTCTCACCCCCTCCTCTACAATAAGTTTTTCCAGCCCATTCCTTTTTTTTGAAAGGTGTTCAAAATACCGTAGGTATGATTGGTTTATCCTGGTTGTAAATTTTCGTCTTCTTTTTGTTCAACGTTCTCTGCTGATCCTGTCCAACTTTCTCATGAATCCCGTGAGTTCTTCTTTCGAACGAGCTAGTATTAAGGTGTCATCTGCATATCTAAGGTTAGTTATTCTTTTTCCTCCTATGGTTAATCCTCCTTGCTAGCCTTGCAGAACTTTTCTCATTATATACTTTTCGTATATATTAAAGAGTATCGGTGACACAATACAGCCCTGTCTTACACCGCACTTTGGACTTAAAGACTTAGATAGCGTGTTGTTGACCTTTAACTTCCCGCAGCTGTTCTCGTAAAAAATTTTAACCAAAATAATAATATGTTTTGGTACTCCCATGTTTTCCAAGATAAGCCACAAATTATTCCATATTACACAGTCGAATGCCTTGCTGTATTCAACAAAGGACAAATAAGTTTTTACATTAAATTCATATGCTTTTTCTATTATTTTTCTTACATTTAGGACTTGTTTCCTTGTTCCCTTTCCTGAATCCTGTCTGTTCGTCGGGAATCTGTGGAGGTAAAAAAGGTTTTAAACGGTTGTTTATAATATGAAGCAGAATTTTGCTTGCATGTGACATAAGCGCTATTGTTCTGTAGTTGCTGCAGTTTGTAGGAGAGCGTTTCTTGTGTAGCGGCATGTACACCGATTCACACTATTAATTTGGCCATACCCCAGTTTGCCAAATTACTTATTTACTAACACCCTGTATATAGTTTGGGGAAGCTCGTTATGCTGATTCCAAAATACACTTTAAAGTATTCTTTGTTTGCGGGATTTGCCTAAACTGCTTAAAATAAGATGATGCTTAGTTAATTACCAAAAGCAAACTTTATATCAGTTATAGCAGTAATTCATCGACACACATTAAATTCCTTCGGGACAATAAAGGTTGCTGTTCATTTCAAGTCTTACTCTCGAAATACTCCAAGTTGGTAATTAATTGTTCCAAATTTGGCGAACAACTTCTCTGGAGCCAACTAAACGCGCTTCACTAATTGTTAGTTATGTCCTACCTACAAGTGTTCCAGTGTTAATTTGTAGTTATTGATATCGACCGTTATGGCAAAACAGCATTGGTAACAACGGTGGGTGATTGGGGGAGTGGTAGGAAGAGGTTCTTCTCCGAATACCATAGGAAATGGCAACAGTTGAAACGGACAATCGGGGTGATGAATTATAGCTTTGTTTACGTATCCGGGGTTAACCTAATATCAAACTTACAATTATTCAGAAGTTTGAAGTTTGTTTGTGATATTGTTTCGCATTAAGATTTTGAATAATTTAATCTACACTAAATAATTAACAGTCATATACATAGTAGCCTAAATATGTTATGCCGCACTTTATTTCTAGTTAAACTATACACTGATTTTCAAACAAATTCATTAACCCAGAAAAAGTCGACAAATTGCAATGAAATGATAACAATATGAAATTTTTTTTAATAGTTATGCACTTTTTTAATTATATTTAATTAAATGCGCAAGCAGGATTTAGAAGAAGAAAAAGATTTATCTATCAGGGGTGCGCAATATACTATTGTATACTTGGGATTAAAATTAACGAGAAAGGATGTTGGCAGAAAAATTAATAAATGGGACACTGCTATGCTTTATGAACAGCCAGAAAGTATAGCCGGAGTGACTCGGTTGGATAAAGTAAAGAATAGTGAGATAAGAGAACGCTGTGGTGTAAAACAAGATGTGGTTACAAACATAGATAAAGGAATGCTTAGATGGTTTGGACACGTAGAGAGGATGGATTAAGAAAGATTGACGAAACAAATTTATAAGGCGAGTGTGAATGGACGGAAGTCGGTAGAGGTCGACCTCGGCGAACATCGATCTTGATCAGATCAACATTGTTAGTACCAACAACCGACGAGCATGCATGAGAGCACTGATGAACGTAGAGGAAGCAAAAAATTTGTGTAAGAACAGTAGCAAGTAGAAGGAAATTGTCTCTGCCCACCCCTACGGGAAAAAGGCGTGACTATATGTATGTATGTTGATTAGAGACGTATAATTTTAAAATTGCGTTTTTATTTCGTAGCGATCTATAAAACAATTACATTCATTTAAGTGAATTTAAAAAGGGGCGCATCGTTTGTATGCGGAAGGCCGGTTTTTTTTTTCAGAATATTGAATAACTTTGTTAATGTTAATTGTTAATTTAATGATAAATTTAATTATTTTAAAACAAGCGAATTTATAAATGTGTCTAATGGTACCTATAATAATTTTGTTTTTCCTATCAGCCCCCATTAGGAATCAGGTACACGTTTTTTCACTATCAAATCTATTAAAATTGTATTTATTTTTTTAATTTTTTTTCAGTTAAAGGATTAACAAGGCAATTTCCCTACTTGTATTTAAAATAAAATAGTAGTTGTGAAATACGTCAAAAATTTATCAATTATTTATGAGACCACTGATGAAAGTAGAATAAGCGAAAGATGTGTGTAGGAACCGTAGCAAGTAGAAAGAAGTGGCCTTTACGGAAAAAAGGCGTGACTATATGTATGTATGTATGTATTTATGTAATAATCTCGTTTTAAGCTAACAAAATCGGTATCCAAATAATTAAAAAAAAAACGTTTTGATTTGTTTTTACAATATTTTTATGTAACAATCTTGCAGCAACAAATTAACACCAACTTTTTGTATAATCATTAACCTAATGCCGGGGTCCCCCAGGGTTCCATCCTGTCCCCCACCCTATTTCTTTTACACATTAACGACCTTTTTCAAAACCACCACGAATCCCATTTACAGCTTCGCAGACGACAGCACACTTGTCTCAACTTTAACATCCTATCGATCACTTTCGGTGAATGATACAAATAGACTCGGACAGGAACAGGTTGATTCCATCAATATCTTCTTAAGTGGTCCGCCTAGCAAACACTAAGCGCCACGTTTTCCAAGAAAGTGAATTCGCTAAATAATTCCATCACATTGTCCGGTAAAACCCTTAAATCAAGTACCTCCATATCAATTTTGGGAGTCACAGAGTCTAACAATATGTCTTGGCATGACCATGTTGCTAACATCGCAAAGTCAGCAAGCCAGAGGCTAGGTTTTCTGTGGAAAGCTAGAAAGTTTTTTACTCCTTATTAACTGTTGACGACGTACAAGGTTCAAATCCGACCTCTACTGGAGTATTGCTCGCACATTTGGGGTTCAGCACAAAACCATTCTCTTCGTCTTTTATATTCCATTAAGAAAAGTGCCATTCGGTTGATAAACATCTTAACTGTCACAGATACCCTTCACCCACTAAAATATAGAAGAAGAGTTGCAGCCCAGAGATTACTTTACAGATATTTTCATGGCAGATGCTCCAGAGCAATAAAAACTCTTGTACCACCACTGGCAACATTCGGCCAAAGAACTCGGCACGCTGATCAGGCTCACCCATTTACTCTCAAGATTGACAATACAAGGACCAACCTCTATCAGCAGTCCTTTTTTTACAGGGCTGCTACGGAATGGAACAGGCTTCCAAAATCAGTTTTTCCAGAAAACTATGACCTGCAACTTTTTAAAAAGCAGGTCTACAATCATTTTCTTTCTATAATCCCTCCCCCTTCTAATAGTCGCAGTGTGGGCCGTCCGCGGCCCACACGATAGGTCTACCCTTTTTGCGACTATTTTCAGTAAAAAAAACTTAATAGAGCTAGACAAAATAAAAAAAGTCATAAAATGAGTCAAAACTAAAATTGTTGTAATATTAATAATGCCCACGAATTACTTGTTTAATTTTATTCGGACAAATTTCTAAAATTATAATTAATCAAAATTAGGAATAAAAAATTAAATTCTGATTTTGAAGAACTAAAATCAAAATCTTAATCGTACAAAATTGCGTTAATAATTAAAAATAAAATAACAAATGATTGTTTGCAGGTAGGCTTAAAAAAAAGGTAAATGAAACAAAATTTGATCAACGATCCAAAATCAGTATTTTCCTCATTTTAATATTTTCATGATATTATGCGGCATAATCGCCGCTTTTAGTACGGAGCATGTACATAACGAATTAATTATGTTTCAATAAATAATTCATGAATTTTTTGTAATTGCAGTCTTTTTAAGATTCCAGACAATGGCCGTACCAAAACGATTAATTAAAAACGATCCTTCTTTTTTTTGTCTTTAACCCTAAACGTAATTGACAGCAAAAAAAGTAGCGATATCTATTCTGGGTACATTTCATTCGGGAACCTCTATAAAAACCGAGAACCCAATCCCACATAATTGGACTTTTAGCGTATGTTTATTAAAATATTTTCTGTTCTGGTGATTCTTTCGGGAGAGCTGGACGTTCGCGTGGCCGACGCCGACATTTAAAATCATTATTTTGACAATTTTATTCTACTAGGACAAATAATTTAATTAAAATAAATTTAAATATCGAAAATAACACTGAAAGCTTCATTTTAAATTTGCATCCAATTTAAAGTTGATATTAAAATAGGTTATAGTGATTTATTTACTTAATTTATTGCTTGCAGCTATTTTTTGCGAACCAACTGAATTTAGCGAACAAACCGTGTATGATAAAGTACTCTAAAATAATCAAGATATAGTGTGTCGGCTCAAGAGGACCGAAGCTTTTAAACTTAAGTGACATGGTACCTAAAATCAGTGAAAAGCAGAGCTCAGTGTCACCGAATCAACAAATAAGCATGAAATGTAAAGATAATAGAATGGACCAATAACGAGACTCAAGAGCATTGGTAATTTAAGTCAAATACCAATTTTAATACATAAGTTTGGTAAAGCTATGTTTAAATTTTTCTGGATTGATAATTTAACTTAAAACTGGGGAAAATTCACACCTTTTTATTATGTTAGACCAAGTACAGATTTATGATTGTCAATGTGACAACTAGGTTAGGTTAAAACGGCGGTTCGGAGGAAACCTTCTTGGGCTTTTTGGCCCGTTGTGATATCATGATGGACGGCCGTGCCTTCTCCTTCTACCGTGAGAACCAGTTGGAATAAAAAATGTGGAGTCTTTAATGCTAACTGAGCTGAGATCAGATAAGTCATCAAAGTTCGGTTGTCCCACTATAGAAAGCCGTTTTTTGCATGGAGCAGAGAAGATGTACCAGTGTTACCTCCTCCTCATCGTGACAGCTTCTACAGAAGTCGTGTTGTAGCTCTGCGATTCCCATGCGCCGTGCATGGGATCCACCTGCCCAATGTCCTGTTAAGGTCGCGATCGCATTTCCAACAAGGACCAATCTCCACCAAGAATCCTTCTTTTATAGGGCCGCTACAGAATGGAACAAGCTTCCAAAATCAGTTTTTCCAGAGAACTATGACCTGCAACTTTTCGAAAAACGGGTTCACAATTATCTCTTTGCTATGATAAAGGCTCCCCCTTCTAATAGTCGCAGTGCGGGCCGTCTGCGGCCCACACAATAGGTTTACCCTTTTTGCGACCATTTTCAGTAAAAAAAAAGATAATACTCACTCTGCATAAGTAATAAAAAGATTACTTAGCTTTTGGTTATAAAACACGAATGGTCATTTCCACAGGTCACACGTATGTCATAAGCTCAGTTTAAATTTTTTAAGTTTATTTTAACACATTTTACCAAGCCTTTACCTGCTCTTAAATTTAAGCCTAAGAATTGGTTCGGTAATAGGTAGAAATTATAAGAATATTTTGAAACGACCCGAAAAGACTATATTTTCGCAAATCAGTTTATAGTATCAGAGATTAGATACATTTGGACGTTTATTTTTTGTATCAAAATGATGAATAACGATTTTAATTTGGATTTTATTGCTTTCGAATATGATTTTATGCCATTTTATTACATTTTTATTTATTTTAAATTTTAAAATATGTTTGTTTTTAAGTATTATATCAGTAGCAACATTCTTTCATTTTTGGTATCTAATATAAAAATTAATATCAAGATATTAAATTAAAAAATACCTCGAATAATATTTTTCTTCTTCTTCCTTCTTAAATGCAAGCAATTTGCTTGTTTTTCTACGTATCCTCTGTCGTTCAATTATTAAAAAGGTTGTCGCTCCATCTCTTGCGGGGTTGCGGGGTCTTCCTCCGCTTCGGCGCCCTAAGGGCGAGTTGTCTCTATTTATTTTGACCATTCTGTCGTCATTCATCCGGTCTATGTGTTCGTTCCACTCTCTCTTTCTTCTCAGTATCCATTTATTTACATTGTTTATTTTACATGTTCTTCTAATGTCCTCGCTTCTCTCCCCGTCAAAAAGTGTTTTTCCAGCGATCCTGCGCACTATTTCTATTTCGGTGGTTTCTAATATTCTCTTTGTGTTCGATGTATCTGGTCTAGTTTCCGCTGTGTACGTTAATGTGGGTCGGATGACCGCCTTGTAGATTCGGGATTTGGTCTCGATTCCGATATATTTGTTTCGGAGGATTGCATCGGTCAGGTAAGCTGAGGTTCGTCCTGCTTTTGCATCTTGGTTTCTTACCTTCGCCTCGATGTCACCGTATCCTGATATTTCTATGCCTAGGTATTTAAATTTCATCTCCTGTTGTATAATTTTTTCATCCACAACCAGTTTGCATCTGATAGGTGTTTTATTAAGAGGTCACGCATTTCGTCTTTGCTGCAGATATCTTTATTTTTAGACTTTTTGCCGTTGTGCTGAATTTGAATAGTAATCTCTGTAGGTCATCTTCGTTTTCTGCAATCAGAACGGCATCATCGGCAAAGCACAGGATTTTGACGTCTTTGTTCCCCATTTTATACCCTTTCAGGTTACGAGTGCTTTTTATTATTTCGTCCATAACTATGTTGAACAATAGGGGCCTAGAGAATCTCCTTGTCGAATACCACTATTTACAGGAATTTCTTCGGTAGTTGTGCCATTAATTTTGGCTTGTATTTTGTTTCTCTGATAAATATTTTCGATGGTTTTTATGATGTTGTATGGGATTTGCCTGTTGTATAGAAGGTGTACCACGTCCTTCAGTTGTATTCGGTAAAATGCCTTTTCCAGGTTTATAAAACACATGAAGGCTGGTTTGTTATACTTGATGGATTTTTCAGTTATTTGTCGCAGGATAAATATCGCATCTGTACAAGATCTTCCTGATCTGAATCATTGTTGTTCATCGCCTAATGTGGTAAGTTAAAAATATTATAATTATAAAATAATCTGAAATTAACAGTTTCACCACCTTCATTAGAAATTTATCGAAAAATTGTTATATTACAACAACGCAACAACAGCCTTTCAGTCATTAAAATTTTATTTATTCGCAAGAACGGTTCAATCTTTAACAATTAATTCTTGACTAAAACTAATTACAACTGCCATCTACAGATTGATAATTTAATCGCAAATGAAGTGGTGCCCTCCCAAATTTTAATTAACGATTAAAGACATAATTAAAGTAATTTGAAAATGATCTTGAATAGATTTTTCAGACTGTGATCTAATGAGATTTATCGCTCGACGATCGGATTCAAAGAAACTAAAGACAAAAAAGTTGCGATGCTGAAATAGGCCCCGGTCTTAAATTATGTAATGAAATCATTTAATTTCGTCAAAAAATCGACAAGCTCGAATACTTTCAGAGTGAAATATAATTGAAATACAGGTCGTTTTGTAGTTTTATTTTTTTAAAGTAAGTAACCCAAAACGGTTTCTTTGCCATTTATTAATATAATAAAAACGAGCGAGCCTTACAGAAGTCGCATATGATGTGTAACATTTGACATCTCACCTTAGTAATAAGCAATTTTAAAATTATATTCTGAAAAAAATGGGTCAGGTAATCAACTTCCGGAAAAATGGTTGACGTCTATTGTTGACTCCTATCTGACGGTCAACTTTAACCGCGCGCTCATTTGTCGAATCAAATGTTACTGTTACACACATAGGCGTTGCCGAGTGGTTTAATTACATAAGTTTTATTCGCAAAGGTTATATCGAACTTGCATCATTAAAAATTTAATCTAAGACGGTCCAAACGCATATATTTGATTTATCCTAACATACCGGGAAGGTTTTTATAATTTATTTATTTATTTAAAATTATTCTTCTTTTTATTCTTCTCGTCCCATGTGCATACCTGCACGTAGGGGACCCTTATCCATTATAAAATGACAAATGTGTTGTTTTCAGCGTGACGAAATATAGACCCTGCATATGGTACTCCTCACCAATTCTCTTATATTTCGAAGCCAAAAATGCTGCTTACGTCACTGTCCGCATTTCCGTTCAATTTTGCCCTGGAGAATGAGTTTTGAGATGGAATATCGGTCACCTCTAAGTATGTGGCCCAGATAAGACGTTTTTCGTTGTTTAACTATATCTAGGAATTCTTTCTCTACTTCAGCTCTCAACAAAGTGAACAAAAAAACAAATTTATTAGTTGCCTTTATTAGTCGATGTTATGGATACCTCGGCTGTTACATTGTTACATTTTGATTTTGGTAACTTGGTATCCATTTTTGAGTCATACGCTCAGATTAACATACATACATACATATAGTCACGCCTTTTTCCCGTTGGGGTAGGCAGAGGCCACATCCTTTCACTTGCTACGGTTCTTACACACATATTTTGCTTCCTCTACTTTCATCAGTGCTCTCATACATACTCGTTGGTTGTTGGTACTCTTGACATGGCCTTTCTTTAAAACAATGTTGATCTGATAGAGATATGTTCGCCGAGGTCGACCTCTGCCGAATTGTATATTCACACTCGCCTTATAAATTTATTTCGCCAATCTTTCTTCATCCATCATTTCTACGAGTCCAAACCATCTAAGCATTTCTTTATCTATCTTTGTAACCACATCTTGTTTTACACCACAGCGTTCTCTTATCTCACTATCCTTTACTTTATTCAACCGAGTCACTCCGGTTATAATTCTTAGACTTCTTATCTCCGCAGATTAAATAAATATTATTCTGATTTTGAGTGTATAAAAAGCATTGCGCAAAACATTGTCGATGCCCTCCCAAAAAATTCAGACGAACATATGAGCAAAACTATGCAAAACTTGAAGATGGGTGGAAAGGAAAGAAATCAAGAATAGCAGCAGTGAAAAGGTTTTCCTGGCATGTTTCGAACATCTTTCAAAATATAGTAAGCTTTTGTCGTTTTTGGTTTATTATTCTGTGCTACGCCTACGTTCTGTTATCTATGGGAAGAAAAATAAGAATATTACTAAAAACATCCCTTTTATTGCGTTTTTTAAAAGAAAATCAAAAGATTTTGGTCCAACAAATCTAGTATATTAATTAAAAAAGACATAAAACCAATTTTTTGCTGGCACCGACGATAGAACTAACATATTTTATGATAAAAATTTTACATTGTCAGTGGGTATTTGGTCCTGCCTGCAAGCATACCGAATTAACAGATCTGAACTAACATAATAATAAGAATTAAGGACAATGCATCCGTATGTTCACTGCATTTACGAAAACAAAAATTTTACAGAAAATGTTAAAGGAATAAATATGATAAATATGGTTCAAAGATATGTAGCGATGCGGCCAGGCAACACAGACCACACTAGATTTGTTGTGAGGTACAGAAATGGAAAATGCATCAAGCAGCCAGTCGGCACTAATACTCTTGGGGAAATGATACGCAATTGTAGCATCGTTTCCGAGTACTCCAAATCCTTAACAATATGCTGGACACTGTTTACGGATTCATAAGTCGATTTATTAACTTTTAAATTGTGATCTGCTGTTGAACGCAGTAATTTTATTGCTGAAACGAAATTAATTTTTTTTTAAATATGAAAAACAAAATGTCAAATACCACTTATTAACAATATTTGACCATTAATTACAATAATTAACATTTTTGAAGCATTTTTCTTAAATATTATTTTATTTTTACAAGATTAAAATGTTTTCTTTATACTCGGGTAACAAATCATCCATATGCGAAAGTTTTAAAAGCGAATGGGTCAGGACAAATTTTCTCTTTGACAAACAGATTTTCCGGACTAATAAAGAAAAAAATTACAAAAAAAGTCATTCTCCTTAAATGTTCGTCAAGCGGAACACTCAAGTTTGGGAAGCGTTAAAAGAGAAACAAAAAATCGTAAAGAATGGAACGGTTTCAATCTGATTGTGACTTTTTCTCAAGTAATTAAGATTGCCAAGTTGTTTTTTTAAGGTTAGCAAAAACACCCTTATTGGTGGATGATAATTTTTTTAAAATATTTTTATGAAATTATGTATGCTCTTTAGAACACGGATTCCCAAATTGGGTTCCGCGGAACCTGTAGGTGCTCCGTAGAATAGTCATTAGGGTTTCGCCAAAATTATTTATTATCAGCTATTAAATAACACCACGGTTACAAATAATAGTAGAAAGTCCTTGATGAAGCTGTTAAGAACGTCAATTACGTGAAAAAATGTTCCCTCCAGTCAAGATTGTTCAAAAAGGTGTGTGAATACGTATCACTCCTCTTGCATACCGAAATCCGATGACTTTTAAAAGACAAAGTTTTAGCTAGTTTATATGACGAGCTAAAGGTGTTCGCAATCAGGCAAATGAAGTCCCTAACACTGTTTTCCATGATGAACAATGGCTCATAAAATTAGCTTATTTTATCGAAATTTTTGAAAAGGTCAATGAAATAACTACACTTTTGCAGGGAAAATCAGATAAATTCACAGCTTTAAAAATTAAATTTTTGGATTGCCTGTGTGAAAAAGGACAACACTGAATGTTTTCCACTCGTGTATAACTTTCTACAAGAAAACTCGTTGGAATTACCAAATGCAATTAAAACTATTATAACTAACTATAAAAAGGACTTCGACACCATACACCACCAAAAAATACTAGAAGCGCTGACAGAATGCCGAATTGACCATCGCTAGCGTTAGAATAGGAGAGAGAGAAAACCCAGAAATTCCGAGTACAACGCGGAGTACGTCAAGGAGATACCATATCGCCGAAGCTGTTCACAACACTCTTGGAATACGTATGTAAAAGGGCTAATCTCACCGACAAGGGAATCAATTTAAATGGAGAAAAGCTCAGTCATATGAGGTTTGCAGATGACATTGTGCTAATAGCTGATCGGCTAGATGAGGCTACGGAACTGCCGAACGAGCTTCATGTTTTATCGTTAAGAGTGGGATGGAAAATAAACATGTCAAAAACTCAAGCAATGACAAATCTTGGTTCTAGTGAAAACATGTACGTAGGAACAACAGCCATAGACCAGGTAAGGGCATATAAATATTTGGGCCACGAGATTTGCATCGGAAAAGACAATCAAACTTCTACGTCGTATAGGGCTGATTTGGACAGCTTTCGGCAAGTTGAGTTATGTTTTTAAATCAAACCTCCCAATATGCCTGAAGAAAAAGACTTTTGACCAATGTGTGTTGCCGGTGTTGACCTACGGCGCAAAAACGCTAACCTTGACAAGGAGAACGGTGCAAAAGATCCGAGTGACTCAAAGGGCGATGGAACGTGTGATGTTGGGGGTTTCTTTGAGAGACAAGATCCCAAACCGCGAAATAAGACTAAGGTCAAGAGTAAGTAGCTGATGCTGTTGAGAGAATAGCCACACCGAAATGGAATTGGGCAGGCCACGTCGCTAGAATGACGGATAACAGATGGACGAGGCGGATACTGGAGTGGCGACTAAGAAACGAAGCATATCGAAACGGGGGCCGCCCACCAACACGATGGACTGATGACATAAAGCGCTGCCAAACAAATTGGATGCAATCGGCACAGGACCGATGCGAATGGAAAGTGATGAGGGATATTTATGTCCAGCAGTGGACACGAGAAGATTAAGTGATGAACTGAAAATTTGGTAAATCTCTTAAAATCTTTGTTCGATTACTTTCCTGAAATTTATATTGATATCGAATGGGGGTACAAAATCCATTTATTATAAAAATATAACCAGCGGTGCTGACCGTCCTGAATTATAAAGCATTTATAGATCTTCAAAGTTTATCCACATTAAAACACACATTTGAATCTGTATCTCTGAATGAGTTTTGGGTTGGTGTTGGGCGAGTGAATACCCTGAAATAGCCAAAAAGGCTATCTTAACATTGCTTCCATTCGTTACAACGTATCGTTGTGAAACAGGCTTTTCAGCCTACGTTTATACAAAAAACAAATACAGGTCAAGATTAGATGCTACCCCAGATATACGCATACAATTGCCGGACATAATACCGAATTATAAAACAATTAATCATAAAACAGTAAAACAATTTCATTCTTCACATTAAAACTTTAAGTTAAGAATAAAGTGTTTCAATTATATTACAATTTTTTTAAAGAAATGTTCTTATATGAATTTCAGTGTTGATTTGTAATCATTTGATATGAGGTTCCACAAAATAAATAGTATTTGGTTGGTGTTCCTTTATCTTTAAAGTTTAGGAACGCCTGCTTTAGAATATGGTTTTAATCACCCAAAATTTACTTCAAAAGAAAATATTAAAATATAATTTTTTAATTTTTTATTAATAATTTGAAATATAATTCAACAATAACAAAACAACTTTAACACAAAAAATGTTATTCACATTAATAAAAAATCCTATACGACTAATGTTTTCCGGAAGAAAAGCCATGTGACGAATGTCCATCGTGACCTCCCTTCTTGCCGTAGTCAGAATGGTGGGAGTGGTGATGTTCGTGACCGCCATGACCTTTGTGTCCGTGGTGATCTTCATCGTAGTGTCCGTGGTGGCTGAATCCTTTCTTGCCGTGATGATCACCGTGACTGCCAGATTTGTGGGAGCCGCCCTTCTTGTGATGACCGGCTTTGGAGCCGTGGTGTCCGTGATGGTGACCGTGTTTCGAGTGGTGACCTCCTTTGTGGGCATCATCGTAGAACTTGTGTTTTTTGTGATATTCATCTTTGTGCGCTTTAACGTGATAACCCTTGGTTTTCTGTCCCTTCTTGTGTCCTTTTTTTTCTCCGAATTTTCCTCCCTTGTGGTGACCGCCGTGAGCGTGGTGCTCCGAGTGGTGGCCTCCTGCTGAGTGATGCGAATGATGATGTCCTCCTTTTTCTGCGTGATGCCCGGCTGAGTGGTGTTTACCATGCTTTCCGTGGCCGGCTTTATCGTGATGGTGGTCAGTGTGATACCCTTTATCGCCTTTGCCTCCGTGACTTTCGTGATGGTGCTCGTGACCTTCGTGACCGCCGCCGGATTCGTGAAGGGAGGCGGCGACGGCTTGATCTAATTCCTCTTCTTCACCTTTAAGGGCATTGCCTTGTACCAACACTGCTAGGAGTGAAATTCCTAGTAAAACTACCACAGTCTTCATTGTTGTTTGAATGGTTGTCAACCACTGCACTGATTTCAAACTCGCTACGGATGGTATTTATATTGTACATAGTCTTGCTTCATGTACTGAAATTGTCTCGGACCATTGGTTGGATAGCAATAGAATTGCAATCTTTTTAGTTTTTTGTCGAATTTACTTACTTTTATGCAACTAAATTCACCTACTTTATGTAATTAGAACTCGGTTTTGGTAAATATACAACAATAAAAGAGGTGTGTTAACAAACACATTTAATTCCATTGAATTTTAATAATTTTTTTACGGTATTTTTAGGAAAAGCTTTTTCCTCTTTTCTAAAGTATGTGATTAATTATATTTAAACGATGTTAAGAATGAAACGTATATCAAAAAATTGTTTCTGCAGTATTATTAGTGTGTATTAATCAAAGTACATAATTAAAATGTAATTAATAATGGATTAGTTCTCAATAAAATAGGATTTTTATTCCCAAGGCCGTGGACAAAAAAAAAAGATTTGATTATAATTTTTAACTGTTTTTTTATTTTCTAATGAATGTATGGTTACGTATTTAAAAATAATTTGCTTAGATGCTTAGATGGTTTGGACACGTAGAAAGGATTGACAAAGGAAGATTGACGAAACAAACAAATTAGGCTAGTATAAATGGACAAGTCCGTAAAGGTCGACCTTAGCGATCAGATCAACATTGTTTTGATAAAAGGCCAGGTCAAGAGTACCAACAACCGACAAGCATGCATGAGAGCCCTAATGAAAGTAGAGGAAGCAAAAGATGTGTGTAAGAACCGTAGCAAGTGGAAGGAAGTGGTCTCTGCCTACCCCTACGGGAAAAAGGTGTGGTGACTATATGTATGTTTAAAGTAGCATCAAAAAACATATAATTACAGAATAATATCTATTCGGGGTGAGCGCACAAAAACTTAATATACAAAACTAATTTCATTAAAATTAGTTTAGTTGAAAATATAACCGTAGTACAAATTTACTTTATTACTTTAATTACTTTTTCTAGTATAAACACGGTAGGTCTTAGGAGACCATTAGTAACATTATTAATTCGCTGTTTAATTTTATAAAGCGAAAAACATCATTTTAGTGAAATATTTATAATTATTATTTTGACATGAAGAAAATGCGGGTATTAATTTTTATACAATACTTGAGATTTTATCAAAATAATTTTCAACTTCAACGAATGATACCTGTCCTAAAGTAGGTGGTGATGTTGCCCACTGGAGATTCCTTCTGATCAGCCAGTATACGCAATATTTCTTCCAGAAAAGATTCTGATTTTGTCTCGTGTTCTTGGTTGTAGCTTCTGCAAAAAAGTGATATACTTAGTAAATTTTGGTCGACATTGTCAATGTATGGGGTGAGTGGTAGTTTAATACGAGCACTGAAATAACTTTACGAGGATTCCACTGCTTGTGTCAGGATAAATGGAGCTTGCACGGATTGGTTTAACATCGAGACAGGAACGTGTGGCTTCGCCATAGCTGTTTAACATATACATAAATAATTGTTTAAAAGATTTGAAAGAGAGTGCGTATAGATTGAAAATGAATGATTTGGTCATCAAATGCCTTCTTTACGCCGATGATCAAGTCATATTAGCGTAATCTGAAGAGGATTTGCAGGCGATGGTTAATGTTATGCATGATGCCCTGAAAATCAAAGGGATAAAATTAAATGTAAGCAAAACGAAAGTATTGGCTTTTGAAAGAGAAAACTATGCAGTTTCGATTGAGGGAGAAAGAGTGGAACAAGTAAATGAATTTGTGTACTTGGGTTCAAAATATACGAGAGATGTGGAAAGTATGACAGTGACATTGAGCGAAGGGTGTTGGCAGGAAGACAAATGAATGGGGCACTGTATAGCTTTATGAATAGCCAGAAAGTGTCAAAAAAGGCACGTCTGGCTGTGCATAGAGGTGTGTTGGTTCCTACACTTATGTATGGTAGTGAATGTTGGGTTTGGCAGAAGAAGCATGAAAATAGGATTAATGCTGCGGAGATAAGTAGTCTGAGAAGTATAGCCGGAATGACTCGGTTGGATAAAGTAAAGAATAGTGAGATAAGAGAACGCTGTGGTGTAAAAGAAGATGTGGTTACAAAGATAGATAAAGGAATGCTTAGATGGTTTGGACACGTTGAAAGGATAGATGAAGGAAGATTGACGAAACAAATTTATAAAGCAAGTGTGAATGGACGGAAGTCGGTAGAGGTCGACCTCGCAGAACATATCTTGATCAGATCAACATTGTTTTGAGGAAAGGCCAGGTCAAGAGTACCAACAACCTACAAGCATGTATGAGAGCACTGATGAAAGTAGTGGAAGCAAAAGATTAGTGTAAGAACCGTAGCAAGTGGAAGGAAGTGGTCTCTGCCTACCCCTATGGGAAAAAGGCGTGACTTTATGTATGTATGTACTTAGCTACATGTGTTATAAAAATACTTTTTTAGCTTGTAGAGTCCAGTCACTATTCCAATTAGAAAACGTAGCCTCTTTTTAGATTGACCAGGAAGGTCTTTGCTTAAGTATAGTATAGCTCTATCAGGCTAGCAGTGGAAAGTCAGCTCTTCTTATGGTACCCTCTCTACACGGAGTTTGGCTATTATTATGGCTATTTTTACTTCCGACGCTGCGACTCTGAAAAGCTATCCATTCATTAATTAACAATATCTTTGAGCCACATAATTAATTACAATTTTTACACCATTATAAAATATAGAAAATTAATTGGGCAGTGGATTGTAAATAACGAAGGTTTTAAATTTTTTTCTAATAAAACTATTACAAAATAAGCCCAACATTTTTATTAATCCTTGGTTGTTAAAAATAATGATTATAATATTTTTTACTTGAAAAATACCAACTTACAAAAACCCAAGTTATCGTTCAAAGAAATGTTATATTTTAATTTATAAGTGCTATAAAAAATTTAAAACTCGCTGTAAATTTTAAATAAAAATTTACTCTTAAATGTTTTTAAGAATTTTTTACCCACATTTTCATATTCCAGTATAGCTTTTTTTATCTGAAACAAAATTTTAATACCATATCTCTAATATAGAATTTGATGAATTCAAATTTAATAATTACGGTTCAGACAACTTTTTATAGCCCAGAACAAGACATTTTACGGGAGTTATTATAAAAATTTAATATATTCTTTTAACTATAAAAAAAAATGTATATCTTTAAGTGGCCAACGTTTGTCTGTAGCAAATTGCAAATGGCCACACATTATGTTTTATTTGGTCACAGGAGCGTTTAATAATTCCGTGCAATGAAAAAGCCAATGCAAAAAAGGTTCAAAGGAACTGCCAATAGCTCCAGAATCTTTTTGCAGAAAGAAAAAGATGGGAGCAAGAGTTAAAATCCCCGCACTGAAATAAACTAGAACAGGGTGTGAAGCACTAACACAAAAAATAGTTAGATCGCTCTGTAAGACAATTCCTACCTACTGACACACATCGTGCCATTCGAATTAAATGGTTACGGAAGATCAAATTATGATGGTGAATAAAATCGGTTATTTATCGAATCCTAATTATGTCTTACCAGAAATTTATATACAAAATATCAGTGGTCATTATATTTTTCATACAAATATTCCTAACATGCAATAATCATATACAAAAGATCTTAAAATTCTGTATTAAAAATAGTAGTTTACAATTTTTTTAACTTCCCAGTGAAAGTTATAGTAATGGGTTCGATTTTGCGAATCCCGAATTTTAACATATCTCTACATTTTAAGGACCATAGAGTCGAATACAATAGTTTTTAAGTGGACATCTGTGTGTTTATGCAAATTGAATTTTCAGCAAAATCGGTCGAGCTGTTTTTTACGGGGAATCAAAAAACTGAAAAAAATGGTAAACTACCTGAATTTTACAATTTATAAATAATACCATTTTTAATACAGAATTTTAGATCTTTAGAATAGTATGATTATTTTTTGTTTTTGACTGCGGGAACTAATATTATGATTATTGCATGTTAGCAATATTTGTATAAAAACTATGATGACAATATTTTTAATAATAATAATAATTATAACAACAAAACATATGGTATTTTTTCATTATTTCTACTGGGAAGTTAATCGTGTGGACCTTTCGGGTCGCACCAAGACTACTAATTTTACAGTTTTTTTATTCTTCATAAAAAACAGCTTAACCGATTTTGCTAAAAATATTATCAGTTCTAAGTTGCGTCATTATGCGTCGAACGCAGTTGGTCCCACGTCAATATCATTTTTTTGTTTTCGAGATAATCGAGACGAAAAATAATTCCGAACGCACATACCAACATACGAACGTACGTACATACACACACAGGCGTCCACTTAAAAACTATTGTATTCGACAGTGGGGACCTTGAAACGTAGCAATATGTCAAAATTCGGGATTCGCAAAAACAGACCCATTTCTATTCTATAACTTCCCACCGGGAAGTTAATAATAACATTGGAAATGTTCTGCAGTGTGTTGCACTGCCATACCTACAATGGCAATTTAGCCCTTTTTTCTACAAGATAATGCTTATACAGCAAGGGTTACTACATTATTTTTATAAAAAAATAACGTGACTGCTTTTATAGCCTTCTCGCTACCCAGACAGACTCTTTACCAATCGAACATGTGTGGAATACGATCGTCAATCGGCTGGGAATTTACCCCAATCACCAAATGACCTGACTACCATCGTCACCTCATTTAAGAAGCCTGGAATTACATTTTTCGGGATACAATTAAAATTTTAAAAACTTCTTAAAGAAGTATGGAATGAATAAGAGACTGCGGCGTTCCCAATATTGTTGTAAACTTTTTAGGTTTAATGAAATACCTACACATTTCTACTCGAATTTCGAATTTTTTTAAAGGTCAAAATATTTGTTTTGTATTATTTTTCATTTAAGTACTGATAATATTCGAAATAAATGATCTCAACACGCACACATTAAAAGATAGTGGTTATTAACTGATTAATTTAATTTTCTCTGCTTATCTACTACCTTCATTCTAAAAAGCGTAACATTTTTATTTTTTTGTTTTATTTTCTCTAGAACTATAATATGAATAATTATTGTACCAATAATTTTAATAATTTTTACCAACCAAATTCTAAAAAATGTTCCTTTCAAAAATAGTCTCACAATCAGTCGCGACAGATAGTGATTACTAAATTATTTTAATCAAGCGTTAACCATAACATTCTTTTATTTGACAAATTTAGTTATCTAGCCGATAAATTAAGCAAACCACAGTTACAATCGGTATTGATTTCAGTGCATTAACGTATCATTACACTGCACCAATGAAGAAAGTGTTTGGGATAAAAAATAATATTAAATATATTAGATTATTACATTTACACGTGGCTCCACAAATAAAAAGTCATGAATTTAGTCACATAATATGCAATATGATCGACTATTCAGGTAAATAAAGAATTACGAGCGGCTATTTAGTTTGATTGTATAAGAGTGCTATGGGTGAGTGTCAAAATTTGACGTAACATTCACTTAATTGAAAATGTCTCGTTTTGGTTCATGTCCCACAGGGAAAATCAGCAAAAATATAGGGTACACGTGTAGTACCGTGGGTGGTGGCCAGCTGTATACTCTCCAATGAACAGTCGGGTGCTATGGCAATTTTGACAAAAGGGCAAAGAAAGCGCACTTTTGACAAGACCTTCTAGCTAGGGTCTATCGCGAATCGCGCGCAGAATCTACAGAATATCATGGACAGACCGAATGACCAACGTAATAGTACTGAAAAGAATGGGAAAAAGCGTAGAAAAAGAAGTAAAAAAAAGGAAATTACAATATCTCGGTAATATTATAAAAGTACCAAGATATGAACTGCCACCTCATAATCCAGGATAAAAAAGTAAAAAAAGTTTAGCAGGAAGAACATCTTGGATTAAAAATCTACGAGAATGGTTTATTTAATCAACAACCAAGCTATTTAAGGCTTTGGTTACCAAAGTAACGATAGCCCTGATTAAAACCAACTTTTGCAATGGAGAATATAAATTCTTGAGGTAAAGAACATCAAATTTTTTTGTTTTAAATTTGGCAAGCACAATAAGTCGTTTGTCACATTGTTGTGTTAACTATTTTTTTTTTAATTTTTTGTAGTAAGAAAGAATAGACAATATTGGTATGTTGCTGGCAACTCCTGACTACGAAAATATTGGTCGTAAGAAAGGGAAACAAAAGGTGCGAGAGAAAAATCTAAACAGAATTGCGCGAAAACTACATTCGGTCTTTATGGCCCCTCAATTGATTCGTGCATGGCGCTCGAAAACAATTGCGTTCGAAATATTTATGTTTCTCCATTAGTTAGTTTGAAAAGTTGGAGTTCTTGGAGGACGTGTTGATTTTCCAATTTGTTAACATGATGAATGTATATGAAAACCCCGACACATTCACACAGAAGCTTTTTGTTCGGGAGTTGAATACGAAAAGGGAGTTTTTAGGACAATTTTTACAACAAGAAAGTTATTTAAGTTAAAGCAGAGTGTCGAGATTTTTTTTAATATAAAAGAAACGAACTTTTGTTAAAAAAAAGGAATCAAAGATGTCACAAACTGCCCACCTTTTTTGTCAGAAAAAAAATTTAACTACAAATAATTGCAATAATAAAAATACGAATTTAGTTTATTTATAATAAAAATTTTATATTAAGTCAGTAAATAAAACTAATTAGCAGACTTCATCCCTTTTATCAAGACTTTTTTTTATATTAAATATATATATATATATATATATATATATATATATATGTATATGTTTTGACGAGACAGTTTCCGACTCTATTCTGTTTTAAAATACTTCTGAGACTACTGCTAAATTAGTCCATCTTTCCCTTCCCATACGTCTAAGTACGTCTATTTTAGTTTTTATAAATTGTAGCATTTATACTGAAGATAAAATAGCAATAGTTATTAACAGATTTTAATCTTATCGTCAACTCAATTATATATTTCGTATAAAAAGCATAAAATAAATATAAACAAATATAAGTGTAAACAAGAAGCCATAGTAAAGTACACATGTAAACAAAAGATATGACAGAACAATTACAGTATAAGAGTATATCACACACAGTCATGTACAAGCAAGTTTTACAATACAAATCTACCAACAACAAACATTTAAACGTCAATATCTAGGCCGTTAATCCAATCCACTGCCCCAGGGGAAGCGGAGAAAATTCCATGGATGCCACCAGGGAAGGATCTGATTGGGCACTCATTCATGATGAGGTCCATTGTTTGTCTCGTTGCACAACAGTGGCACCCCGCTGAGTCCACTATTCTGCATTTAAACATTTCATCACGACACCTTCCATGGCCCACTTTAAACCGATTTAGCCGACACCAGGTCCGTCGAGGTAGATTCATGCTCTCAGGTTTGCTAATTGTATCGGTAATGCTTTTCAGATTTCTAACCTCTTGGTTGGCGGCTATGGCCTTATTCCATTTGGAATGTATATTATACACGCCCTCTATTTCTTTACCCATCCAGATGTGGCGACGGGATTTCAGGCGGTCGGAAGGGAGAGGGTTAAGACCTCGTTGAATGGGTAGGTTATTTAAAGGGTTGCCAATTAAATGATTTATTCTATTAATAAAAATATTAAAGATCAAATAATTGATTTAGCTTAATTTTTATATTTTAGATAAATTAAGATCGATGTGTCACTGATGTGTTGCAATTGCGTTTATAATAAAAGTAAAAAATGCCGCATTAATTAAATTCATTAATAATGAAGAAAGCGCATCTAAAACTAGTATCGAGCAACAATGGGGCAAACCCAGTCCTCGGCAATTTGCAAAAAAATATATGCACAGAGAAAATATTTTGAATATATGTTTCCGCATAAATACCAGCAGCTGTAAGAAGTCCATATTTCCGAATTGATTTCAAACTCTTCTTTAACGCAAATTTTGACTGCTCAATCTTATGAAAATTAAGGTTATGGTACTAATTACTTCTGCCGTTTCACTGTCACTATTTACTTATTTTTTTGGTATATTTGCAATTCACTATTCAGCAACTGCGCTGGCTGTTTTTGACCATTTTTTTTAAATTATTACAAAATTAATAATCTGACGTTTATTTTTTAACACTGACATTAAAAATAGCGTCTTTTATTGTCTAAGTTATTCACTGCGTGCGCTGGTGACCACTCTGGCTTTCCCTACCTTGATTTCGCTCGGAGCGAATATCAACAATTGTCCAATTATTAGGAACTCCTTAAATGAGTCAGGTATAAACGGACGTCCATAATTTCGGTATCCCTGACACTATTGATTTTGGAGTTTCGAACCGCATTCGATGGATACCTTTTATTGTTGCAATGGAACAGAAACAAATGCAAGCAATTATAAAAAAAATGTGGTCGTATTGGACTTAAAAATGGAGTTTCATACTGCATGAAATTTGTTTACATTTGTAATAATACTGACAAACCCAGATGTGATTTGTAGCAATGTTTGCTGTGCCGCAACCACATTAATATTAATCATGATCCCTGTATAATAAAATATTGAATATTAACATTTACCTCATTGACAGTGATAAATTTGTAGTTACACTAAATATTGGGTTGTGTACAAATAATACAAAATTCACGAAACATATTAACAATGCTAAGAAACGAACACTAAATAAAAATGTTTCTGTTTTGATAATACCCAAGACATGCGAAAGCAGATGCTAAAGTGGATGCCAAACAAAAAATGGAAAAATGCTTAAAATTTTACCATTAACAATCTTTTGATTTTTTTATGTGGCTAAACAAATTATCAAAGAAATATTTCAATTCCACCGACAATATAATCAAATTTCATTTTGAAATGCTTATTTCATCGCCTGGTGTGAAAATCGTTGACCACGAAATTGATTTTTGGAACATATGAAGAAGTCGTTTAGATCAGGACTGTACTAAGGATGAAAAATTTAATTTCACTCTTTGACTTCTCTTTTTTTATAATTTAAAAAACAACTGTGGTGAATGAAAGAATGCATAGGTATAATGCTGCAGTCACAGCCCTACGAATTTTCTTTGAAGGAACTGTCCCGTTTTTATGGCAAACAAACAATCATTGTTCTAAATCTACTGCTGCAACCACTTCTGTTCTGCATTTAATTGGAATAACCAAACAGTTTTTTTTCACTGAAATTGTCAGCTCTGCTCGCTAAAAACTCCACCCCTTTTAAGATCCGTCTGGCTATTGCTCCGGCGACACTTATGCCCGTTAGCCCTGGAGTGTTTCATTTTTGGGTGATTTTTTTTTGGTCCTACCTCTAGATCTGATAATTTATGGAAAAAAAAATTCTGCTGTAAAATTTTTTTTAAGTCAATTAGAGGCTTAACTCTTTCAAACGTTAAATTTCCCATTTAAATAACACAGGAAAAAATTTTTCGGTTTAAACTCGATTTTTCGGTATTAAAAAATTTTTTTAGAAAAAATTATCATGAAGCTTCTGTGGGAAATTAAATTTGCTACAAAAAAGTTTTTTTGAGCAAACACTCTCCGATCAACAGTTTTTAAGCTGTAGAGTTGGAAAGGTGAATAATCAGTGACACCAAATTTTCTTTAAATTGGAATTTTTTAGTTATTAAATTGTTAATTTTAGAAACATTTTGTATTTAGTATATAAAGATGATTTTAATTCATAGTTACTATGAAATCATAATATCAATTAACCAAAATTTAAATTTTCGCGCACACTTTAATTTTCAAACTTCTTTTAGTTTAATTTTATGGCACGGTGGCGCTGTCCTTGAATTCATCTATACTTTCAGTGCAGTAAACATAAGTTTTTAATATCAAAAAATCGAGTTAAAACCGAAAAAAAAATTTCTCGTGTTATTTATATGGGAAATAAAATGTTTAAATGAGCAAAGCCTCTAATTGACTTTTTTTTCGACAGGAATATTTCTTTTCTTTAACTTATCAGATTTTCAGGTGGGACCAAAAAAATATCGCCTAAAAATGAAACGCCCTAGTTAGCCCATTGTATCTTACCCATGTGTTTTTGTATCATTGTACAAAGGAGACCCGACCCTCAGATCGCGCGGCAATGACCTGGAAACAGCAATACACACACCCAGCGCCCCGCAGGAGCACAGCACGAGCTTCACCGCCTCCGGATCCCTGCCGCACAACCCCCGCAGGCCAGGCCTCCATTACACAGTCCCTTAGTGATTCTTAGCTGATTTCTGTTCATCGGTAACTGTTCTGCCGTCCTTTTGTGGCACGGTCCTTTTATGTATTATTTTCTGATTTTTTCCTGGTATGCTTTTTCAGTAGTTTTTGTGTTTTTCCTAATCTCTTTTTGCAAGTATGTCTACTTCCTCATTACCAACTTTCTGGCGTCCTGGAACCCGTATCAGTTTGATGTGATTACGGTCTACCTGCGTTCTCAGTCAACGAGTATGAAGGAATGGGTGGTCCGGCCCTGAGATGCCCCTTGCACAGGACTAAGGCTGTCTTTAACAGTATTTCGCCCGGTTTCCTGTAGGCTTCGTTAGCTACGGTGCTTCCCCACCGCCATGCATCCATCAGCACGGGTTGCATAACACTTTGAATTGGGAGTTTTTTAGTTGCCTTTTACGACAGGCAGACCATACCTGGGATCGATTCTATTTACCCCGTATCCCCAGGGGAAAACCAAACAGTTGATTAAAACGTATTACCAGACCTAAACTGCAGGTTGCAGTTATGGCAAGTCGTCTAGTAAAATGATTAGAGAAGAGATGACTATGATTTAATAAAAACTTTTTTTTTGTCAGATATAAAGACCATACTGATTTGGATTCGTTATGTTAAAAAAATATAAAACATTTTTTGCTCATAGAATTGGTAAAATCCCAGATAATAGTAATCCCCCGACATCTTAATATTGCCGACGAAGCTACCAAAGACAGCAAAGCCATTGATTTTTCACCCTTGGTTTAGTGACCCTTAATTTTTGCAAAAACCATTGAAAAGATGACTTTAGGAAACAGAAACGACAATTGTATTCAGAAGAAACAAAGTTAAACTGAAACCAGAAAATTTTCTAAATACTTTAAGAAAAAAAATTAATACGTTCCTCTGTCGTTTTGCCGACGATATACTAACTGACAATTTTTTGATTGCACAAATAAACTCCCGGTATCTTGATTACAGCGTATTTAAAGTTTTTATAACAACAAAAATTGCAAGGGGTGTTGTTGTGGGTTCTGTTAGTTTTGTAGTGCCATTGAACGAACAACACAATTAATATAAAGCAGAAGATCGACGCCTCTTGGAGTAATTAATTTTATTTTCAATTAACTAATGAAATTTAAAAGCATTCTTTTATATCTCAAAGCAGGCACGACAATAATTAAAAAAATGTTACGATTTTCGTGTCGGCAGCGTTAAATCGCTGTATATTACTTTTAAAGATCTTTCCGTTTAATTAGCAGCCAATTTACTAAACCGTATGGAATTACTTTTACATAATAGCAGTTAAAATAAAAGTATTTTTAAATAAAATCCATGCAACACTGTTGTCTAAGCACCGAGAAGGTTCATTCACACAGAATTTAATACTCTCGGTTGAATGTTAGAATTATTATGTAGGTTGTAATTGTAAAATATAATATTTCATTTGGAGTCTAAGGTTTCGGGATAAAACAAAATAAAACAAGTTTTTGTACGAGGATTGATTTTAAAGTTTCTACAAAAAAATGTATTTTATTGCCTTTCAGAAATATTCCCTAGATTTGTTCTAAAAATAGTAGGTTATGTGTAGTTAATATTCATTGTATCTCCTTTTAAAAAAATTCTATAAATTGTTTTATGTCCTTTAATCGTTAGGTAAATTCCCTCGCAATCATTTTTATCAGCGTTTTACAATATTGGGGTGTTAAATATCTTTTCATAGAAAGAAGTAATTGGGAATCACCTATGACTTTTCAAATAGGCATCAATATCTGAAATGGGTTGAAATATTCATATATATTAGAGGTTTTTTTTAATTTTTTTGGGTAGCAGTTAGGTGCAGATAACGATCACTTCACCATATGTTGAATTTACATTAGTTTAAAACTTTAAAAAATAAAAAGTCCAGATTTTCTCTATGCTTGCGATTTTTTTAAATAATTCGATTAATTCAAATCCTCTGCAATACTATTTTTTACGTACCTACAGAATTGCAAAATCATGGTGGAACGAAAATAATTTTTAATTTACTAAAACTTTGGTCTCTTTAAGCGACAGTTACAGGTCCACTTCATCTTCATTGGTGTCAATAAAACTTAGCGAAGAAGATAATTGTTCGATGTGACTAACATCAGAAATGCATGGAGGAAAACTTGGATGATTTTACCACAGTCAAAATTTTATTTGGAACTTCACCTTTAAGTGGACTGATCACCTCGTTTTGAATAAGACTATTAAAATAGTGGCCATTAGTCTTTTCGTTGATAATACTGCACAGAAGGTGCTCTATCGTTACAGGGTCAAATTTTTTCAGTAGCTTTACTAATTTCAAAAAGTTACCATTATTACAGACATACATATAGTCACGCCTTTTTCCCGTAGCGGTAGGCAGAGACCACTTCCTTTTCACTTGCTACGGTTTTTACACTCATCTTTTGTTTCCTCTACTTTCATCAATGTTATCGTACATGCTTGTCGGTTGTTGGTACTCTTTACCTGGCTTTTCTTCAAAACAATGTTGATCTGATAGAGATATGTTCGCCGAAGTTGACCTCTACCGACTTCCGTCCATTCACACTCGCCTTATAAATTTTTTCGTCAATCTTCCTTTATCCATTCTTTCTACGTGTCCAAACCATCTAAGCATTTCTTTATCTATCTTTGTAACCACATCTTCTTTTACTCCACAGCTTTCTCTTATCTCACTATTCTTTACTTTATCCAACCGAGTATCTCCGGCTATACTTCTACTATCTCCGCAGTATTAATCCAATTTTTATGCTTTTTTAGTTAAACCCAACATTCACTTCCAAACATAAGTGTAGGAACCAACAAACTTCTTTGCACAGCGAGACATGCCTTTTTGACACTTTCTGGCTGTTCATTAAGCTATGCAGTGCCCCATTTATTTGTTTTTCTGCCAACATCCTTCGCTCAATGTCTCTGTCATACTTTTCATCTCTCGTAAACTTTGAACCCAAGTTTACACATTTATTTACTTTACCCGCTAATATAACTTGTTCATCGGCGTAAAGAAGGCATTTAACGATCAAATTATTCATTTTCAATCCAGACGCACTCTTTTTTAAATATTTTAAACAATCGTCTATATATAAGTTAAACAGCCAGGGCGAAGCTACACATCCCTGTCTTACACCTTTTTCGATGTTAAACCAGTACGTGCAAGCTCCGTTTATCCGTTTCTCCTTTTTAAGATGACGTTCTTATGATTTAAAATTATATTAACAAATTAAGGATGTTATATGTTAGTACTTTTAGAGAGTTAGAAGGTAAAACAAAGACCATTAGCAGGGTTACAAACTTTTATTAAAAAATTTAAATAATATCGCGTAAATTATAACGTTTTTTAATAAATAAATTATTTTTAGCAATTATTTTAATAAAATGTTATTTGTAAACTCTTATTTAATGTAAATGTGACAACAGCGCAAGCATTTGAATTTTGGCAGAACTTTCTAGTTATAGTTTACGTCTAATGTTATATTATATTAATTAAATATAAGTTTAAAGTCATTTAAGTTAAATATATTATTTAAATTAATTTGTTTTTTATCCACATAAACTGCCTCTTAAATTATATATAAAAGAATCATACATTTTTCTTTCAAAGTATGTGGGTATTATTCTATCAAATTATAGTCGTGTTAACCTACAAATTCATTGTTTATATTAGACAGATTGCTTGCCTTAGGCGCACTCGACATTTAATCCGCCTCTGGTGATAGTTGAATTATTTTAAGGAAGAAGACAACACTCCGTATTCTTAATTTTTTGACTAGGTATGTGTTTATTAAATCAGCTGACGATTGCTTTAATATCTCTATTGATGGAATCAACCTGTTCCTGCCTGAGTCTATTTGTATCATTCACCGAAAGTGATAGATAGGATGTGAAAGTTGAGACAAGTGTGTCTGCGAAACTGTAAATGGGGTTCGTGGTGGATTTCAAGAGGACGTTAATGTGTAAAAGAAAAAAGGGTGAGGGGCAGGATGGAACTCTAGAAAACCCTGGTTTTTAACGCATCAGAAGAAATACCGTCAACTGCCACATGTAAGGAGCGACCTTGCATAAAGCTCAAGAGCCATTGGCGCAGTTTGGTTGAGAGACCGTATGCAGATAATTTGCTTTACAATGCCTGGTTTCAAACGCGGTCAAAGGTTTTAGATATATCCAAGGCTATTGCACGGGATTAACCAAATTTCTCAATAGTGACATAAGCCAGCAAATCTCCAGTAGAACGAAGTTGTCTGTCATGAATTATCTCAAATTTCTTATATTTCTATATATTTCTTATATTATTCTTGTTTAATTATGAATTGTTAATTATTGCTTACATCAAACTGTACAGCATTTTTGGCAGATTATTCAACCTTGTTTTAAATTGGGGGAGTTAGCTACTAGTTATTTTTTCTTAGCTGGGGCAAAATCGGTTGACATTTTTGTTAATTTAACTGGTTTAAATATAATAAATATACTTGGGAACATACTAGTGTGACTAAGAGAGGAAAAAAACACATAAACAAACTTTAACATTTTTATTTACAATTTTTTTTTATTAACAAAAATTGATAAATTTTTGGTTTAACAAAACACGGTTAATATCAGTCCAACAACAAACAATCATATATAAATAAATCCCATAAAGACATACATCTCTAAAACGAAGGTAAATCAGTAAAATACAATAAATCATAAATTTTTGCGAATTTACCGATTTATCTTCGTAACAGAAATGCATTTCAATATTGGAATATATATAATAAAGAGCATTAATGCTTCTTACCGCCACCACCGCCGCCTCCATTGCCGCTGGCGAAACCGTATTCTTTTCCTCCCTTATGAGCTCCTTTCTTTCCGTAATCGGAGTGGTGGGAGTGGTGACTTTCGTGTCCTCCATGACCCTTGTGACCCTTGTGGTCTTCATCGTAGTGCCCTTTGTCGGAATGACCTTTTTTGCCGTGGTGGTCATCGTGGTGACCGCTTTTGTGGGAACCTCCCTTTTTGTGGTGGCCGGATTTGCCTCCATGATGACCGTGGAAGTCTCCGTGTTTCTCGTGGTGTCCACCTTCAAAAACATGCCGAAATTATTGTAATGTTACTCGTTTTCTCTTTTAAATTTAATAGAATATTTTATACGATGTAAACATAACGCATATATGTGTATATTATCGTTAAAAACGGTAAAAAAGTAGAAAGCAGTATTTGAATCGATAACTTACCTTTGTGGTAATCATCGTAGAATTTGTGCTCTTTGTGATAATCGTCTTTGTGTGATTTGTGATGGTATCCAGTGGTTTTTTGTCCCTTTTTGTGACCCTTTTTCTCTCCAAACTTACCACCTTTGTGGCTCTTGCCGTGCGCATGGTGTTCACCGTGGTGGCCAGCTTCGTCGTGATGTTTTTTATGGTGACCTACAAAAAATAGCCAGGATAAAATAAGAAATAAGACAAAAACAGACCTGTGAATTAAATTAAATAGAAATTAAAAATCAACCAATGAATTCACGGCTTTTTTGACAATGACGTTCATTGTTATTGCCAATTTTATTCTTTAATTTATTTTCTGTTTATAAATTATTTACGCCATATTTTAATTTGGAACCATTATTTAATAATCAAAAAAACAAATAAAAATATAAAAACTTTTAGGGTAGAACGAAATTTAAAAAAAAAATCCAGGTTAGTACAAAATAAAACAGCAGAAACTCACTGTCTGACATAAAACAATTTTGTCCAGTCTTGCGCACATTCATTTTCAAATAAAATAAGATGAGAGTTAAAAGTTGGCCAACTCTCATCTTATTTCTTGTTCGTTCCCATTGTGTTACGTATTTTCAACTTTCTTATCTTATTTACTGTATAAATCCACAGTAAGATTTTTACCAATGAAGATCATGCGATGCAAGATCACTGATTTTGTACTTTAAAGGGTTTGAAATGGATCCAGAATTAACACAGTAAATGACCTAATGGATGGAAAAACGCCCAATGGCTTCCTTCAGGCCCAATCCAATTGTTAAATTTTAATAGTGACAATTTATTGTGGAAAATTTTCATTACACAGGGCGGCACACAATTTTTAAACTAGTATACGTTTTGTTATTTTTTTGGTTGGACAAACCCGTGGTTCCTGAATGGATCGGTTATCTGGTAAGTTCGGTGTCATCGCGGTCGTAACGTCGATGCCAACGCCACAGGTATGCTTAGAATCAGCTATCTCACTAATTTGCTTATAGTATTATGTGTGTATCGATATTATTTGGATATTTGCGAGTCGTAATTGAGTTTTGCGCGAATGTTTGACTGTTCTGTGGTTGTTTTCAATTTATTTAAGACCAGACGAGAGATGGGCAAAAATACTATTATGCTGGATACCACGCCTAACAAAACGCTCAGTGGGACGACCTTCCAAGAGATGGACCTTCGACATAAAAACCATAGCTGGTAAAAACTGGATGGAAAGAGCATATGACAGAAAAGAATGGAAAATGTTGAAAGAGGCCTACATCTTGCAATGAATGGATAGCGGCTGTGAAAGAAGAAGAAGAAGAAACTAAAACACATTATTTATCAGAGGGTTGTGTAATTTAGTTTTTGGTGTATTGTGAATTAAGTGCTTAAGTTCAAATCAACAACCGAAGTCCAAAATTAAACAATAGTTTAGTTAAAAATCAAGCAAATTTAATTAAATAAATTGTTTTAAGTTTTGGATAAGAAGATAATCGAATAAAACAGTCCGCAAAAAAAAACACGATCCCAGATGTACTTATTCCAAGTATTAAATTTGAAAAATGCAAGATTGATAACTTAATGATTAAAAATTATTATTATAAAAATAACGAAAGTAAAAATAATTAATATTTTTTGGTATTTTGTTTTATTAATTTCGTTCATGTTTAAAACGATTTAACGATTTAAACGATTTGTAGGTTTTAAGATTTAATTAATTTTTAATGCATATTACACAGAAGAAGAGTATAAAACATATAAAATTTAAACCATAACATAATCAAGTAATATTTATTTACATACTTATTTAATTCAAACATTCCATTACAAATGTGGTAAAAAGAAGTATGCGTACCACGGAAAGAAAGTATCTCAATTCGCGGGTGGGAATGACATACTTTTTTCCCTAGGTGCGCAATGTACTATTGTATACTTGGTATTAAAGTTTACGAGAGAGGGAAAGTATTACAGTGACATTAAGCGAAGGATGTTGGCAGGAAAATAAAAAAATAGGGCACTGCATAGCTTTATGAACAGTCAGAACGTGTCAAAAAAGGCACTTCTGGCTCTGCATAGAGGAGTGCTGGTTCGTACACTTAAGTAGAGTAGTCGGTAGTCGACCTCGGTGAACATACAGGAATGCTTAGATGGTTTGGATGACTCGGTTGAATAAAGTGAAGAATAGTGAGATAAGGGAACGCTGTGGTGTAAAAGAGGATGTGGTTACAAAGATAGATAAAAGAATGCTTAGATGGTTTGGACACGTAGAAAGGTTGGATGAAGGAAGATTTACGAAACAAAATTATAAGGCTAGTGTGAATGGACGGAAGTCGGTAGAGGTCGACCTCGGCGAACATATCTTGATCAGATCAACATTGTTAGTACCAACAACCGACGAGCATGTATGAGAGCGCTGATAAAAGTAGATAAGGCAAATATTATGTGTGGGAAGCGTAGTAAGTGGAAATAAGTGGTCTCGGCCTACCCCTATGGGAAAAAGGCATGACTATATGTAGGCATGTATGTATTTAATTCCCAAATTTACATTTTGTTCATCCTATATTACTGTTTTTTTGTTCATTGTATCGAATGGTGTATATATTTCTACTTATTTGTTGAATTGATTAGATCAATGTGGTGTCCCAGCATACTTATTTCGTCATCAGTTCCGATAAACCGATCCGTTTTGGAACCGTGGGGTAAATCTTGAAATTTCAATAAAAAAAACGCTTAAATTTAAAAATTCAAATCGTAAAGGAAACTTTTTGATCGTCATTAAAATTTATCAATATTGTAGATATTGTTTAAATCAATTTTAATTCAATAACGACTTTATTAAATTGCAGTCAGTAAACGTATACGAGCTTACTTTAAAAGAAAATACAATGTTTATTTATTTTTATGTCGAAACCGTATTTACATAATAGATAAAGAAATTCTGTGGAATCACTTTTTGCTGTTTGTTGCAAAGTCGAATTTTAAAAAATTTAATAGTCATGAAAACGGTTTCTCCGTTGCTTCCATAACATCATTTTATTTACTCTAGCAAAAATTGCTACTAGAGGAACTTTGCTTAAAATGTTTTATTTATAAATTTGGATTCGACTCTTTGTCGTAACGTCGGTTTAAAGAAAAATAACAATCTACTTCGGTAGCATTTTTTTTACCCAGGTGCACTTTTAGTTTTTACTCGAAAGGGGGTAACAGTTTTTTAATAATTAAGTAAAAATTTTAATCTAAATAAACTACCGGACAAAATTACCGCAACAATATGATATCCAAAGTTGATTTATTTTTTTCTTATGTCTTATGTGACAGCTATTAAAATAATTCGTTTACATTTACAGTTTTAAAGACTTTATTAAAAAATAACACAATGCGGCAGTAGTCGCGAAAGATTTTCGTTAACAGTATATTTCATTATTTTATTTCATTCGATACTTTTGATTGAATTTAACGATACTTTTCATTAAATCTACCTGAAAACCACAAATTTTTAAGAGCTCCGACAGCGCAGTGTATCAACCTCCCCCCGCTTCGTCTCTCGTCCGTCGATCCGTTAAAACATCGCGTGCGACAACGCAACGCATAATGTGACATGTCCTGGGCATGTCACTTAAAATAAATGTAAAACAACGCTGCGACGACGCAACGCACTAGTGAGACCTCAGCATAACCTGATATACCACCAATACGTTATGTGAAGGTGCAATATAACTCTAGAATTTATTTGAGAAGCAGACACACTCGCATTTATGATGGAATCCTGTCTGCTGATTTATGATAGGGATAAGTATGTAATCCTTCGGTCGGTAGGCCTTGTAAAAATATATGGCATTCAGCCTTTGTAACGGCCCCACCTAGCCGGAGATAACAAAAATCCCTACGAAGGTAAACTAGTTGCAGACCTGGCAGAGCAGATTATCCGTAGCTTTGCTACAAAAACAACAGTCGATTAACAGACGCCATCGGGTGCACACCGTATCTCCTCCAGACAATACTTTGTGTCATAGATTAAATAATCACTAAAAATATCAAAAAATTGTTAAAAAACAAGCGTTATTTACTTCGTTGTTAAGAAATTAAATAGAAAAATTTGCAAATTCTAGAGAACTGTCAATAACATATTTTATTTTGACATGTAGGTAGGCAGCTTAAAATTTTGCTTGCGGGCGCACTGAAAAAGCCCACTTTCGGTGCGCTAAATAGGCATGTAAATATAGTGTTTTCAGGTAGGTGTAATGAAAAAGTACGTTTATAAATTATTTTGATTTTTGACCCCAAAAAATTAGAAAAAATAATCGAGCAAGGAATTTAACTGGCCTCAGTTTTATTGAATAAGGTATATTGTCAGAGTAATGTTGCCAATTTGTTGGGCATAAGATCGTTCCACAATAAGGCGCTTGAATGAGGTAGGAAATTATTATAGAAGGCCAGGGAAAGGGCAAAAACGATGCACTATCGACTGAGATAACCGTTTTAAAAAAAAAACACGCTTTAAAAAACAGTTACTAGTTTTGTAATCAAAAACAAACGGGAAGCTGACAGAAATGCCGCAATTAGAGTAGGAGACCCACTGCACCCGTGCTAACTAGAGAGAACAGAGTTGCCAGTTTACGGTTTGTTCGAAATAATCAAAATTGTCTGTAGATAATTGTAATTTTTTTTAATTAAGATATAAAACTAGGGTTAGCCTATTATACCCATATGGTAGTGAACAAGTTTGGCGAAGACCAGGAGAGAGATTTGCTCCTTGCAATATCTCTGTAAGGACTCTATTCGGCGCGGCGGTAGCTCTATTATGTTCTGGGGTGGTATATGATTTGAAGCTCGCACAGAATTAGTTGTAATAAAACATGTGATGCCTTTCGGCCCTTTTTGGAACCAAATTTTCTTTTTATGCAAGACAACGCTCGATCTTTCATAACTGGGAAGGTACTCGATTATCTTAATTAAGTTGGTATACGGCATTTATGGGATCACCTCTAGAAAAATTTTATACCTGTACCTAGATACCTAAGAGAACTTGAAAAAGCAGTTATCACAACATGGGAACAAATTCCTCAAGATTGTATCCAAAATTTAATTAGAAGCATGTCTAAACGCATAAATGCTGTGATCCTAAGTAGAGGAGGCAACAAACGCTACTAATGTCGCATTTACACCAATAATTTTGCCACTAGTGTCCTATTTACACCATAATTTATTTTTTAAACATTACAATTTTGTTATTTAGTCTTAAGAATAATTTTTTTTCCAATCTTGTACAGAAATATTGAGTATCCGAATACGTTTTTTGTAACTATTACTGTAACCATTTTCATTAAATTTTTTTAAAAATTAATGTAATTTAGCAATTTGTATAATATAATATGTTATTAATTTTAAAGTTTATATTAGTAAGGTTTTTAGCAAAACATTAATAACTTATAGTAGATAGTATTATTTTTATGCAGTAAACAATAAAAGGTACAGATTAAACAGTTATCTTCATCGCTTAAACTGTTCCTTACAATATTTTTTGTTATTGGTTTTTTGGTACGAGGGATGCTGCTTGCGTGCAGAAGTGTAATAACGAAAGCGTGGTTTTAATTTTAAGCATTTTTGATTAATTATTTGAATTCGTTATCCATTAAAGTAAAAGTATTTTTAGAAGTAACAATAACTCAAAGGTACCAAGTAAATTCGGTCGTAGTTGCCTTAGTTATCAATAACATCTAGACAGAACAGATAAAAATGTCGGATGATTGTGTAAACAAATTGAGTCACACTTATAGCTAAACTTAAATGCAAAATATAAAAAAAAATCCCTGTTAGTACGTCTATGCTCAGAAAGATTTAAGACAAAGAAAAGAAGAGTGTTCTTTATAAATGATAAATTAACTCAGCACGTCACCACTGTATAAGTTTCTAGATTTAAAGAGAAAGCTGGAGCACAAAAAGTTGCAATCTCTTATAAGGAAATAAATCCTTTTTGAAACAATTTCTAAAAATCTTCCTATTAAAGAACCATAGTATATTTCAGCTGTGGAACTTTATATGTTCGTTGCTGTTACTTGATAAAAAATAATTTCAAATTTATCAAAATTGTATACATTTTATTAAACTGTGACATTTCAAAAGCATTAAACAGTGAAAAGTTAATAAAAATAATTTTATTGTTATGAAACACCATTGTAACTTCGAAAAAAGGTTTTACTTAATTTTTTAAAAAGGCATGGGGAGCGAAAGGAACGTTGTAGAAGGAGTACTCAAATAAAAACCAAATGCGAGACAAACACTAACATGATGATAAGTTAAAAAAGGCTTTTTTAAAACTGATGGTGAATTTAAAATGTTTAAAAATATTTAAAAAAAAATGTTTTTTGCATTCTAAGCTTAACGGAAAATATAGATAAGACACTTCATTTGGAACCCTTTGGTTTGGAAAGGAATATTTTACTTTACATTTTAATCCTTTGTTGGAAATGTTTGCCGTCTTATTCGACCTTTTTAACAAGAAACCTTACTTTTTACGAGTTTACAAAGGAATTTTAATTCAGAAATCATCCACCCAACTGCATAATAAAACAACTTTAATATATTCAAACGTAAACTTTAAAAACTTTTCGATTGAGGAATGAATGCTTTTATGATATTGCGGAGTTTCCCGACAGACGATTTAATTTTTGATTGTTTAAGTACAAAACAAAGTTATTGTCAAGTACCATTTTATTGTTTATTTTTTTCCATGCTTTTTGGTTGGATTTTAGATTGAACAGTAGTCGGCAATCGTCGAAGTTAGATATTTTCCGTTTTGTGCTTGCAACTTTTTCATTTTATTCTTTGTCTTTTAAAAATTTTGTTCGCGAAAAAGTGAATACATTTTTGAAGGACGTCAAGCTAACTTATCTTTAATTAAGAGAGTTTTACGCGAGTGATTTGAGAAAAATTGTATAGGCAATTTTTCGCGACTAAAGTAAAATAAGAAAATGAATATTATCATAACTGTCTGGTCCTTTTTTTATTTACGTCTACAGATATATATTATGTTGAAAGAAATACTTGCAGAATTTATTTGTGAAGTAGACAATTTTCGAAGGCGTTGCCTTAATTTATGAAATTATCGAGGGTATTTAAATTGATGTAAGTGTAAGTGTGTTAATACGGAGTTAAAAAGTTAGTTTTATTGCGAGCTGAACAATCTTATAATTAGACAAAAAGATAAATAAAGATCATGCTAAAAACATTTAAATAAAGAAAATTTAAAATTTCTATTGCTTTCATTAGAAAATCGAGTAGGCAAAAAAGAAACTTTTTATGACTTATGAAATAGTTATATAGTTACTTCTTATATTTTAAAAGATAAAATTTACCTCCTTTCTCTTCATGGTGTCCTGCGGAGTGATGTTTTCCATGTTTGCCATGTCCCGCTTTATCGTGATGATGATCGCTCTTATATCCTTTATCGCCTTTTTCTCCGTGACCCTCGTGATGATGGGCATGGTGCTCGTGCCCTCCACCCTCTTCATGATGATGACCGTGTTTCGATTCTGAAACTTCCAAATCCGCTATCACTATTGCTTTATCCTCATCCTGGATTATCCTAGCGAAACTCGAATTCACTACGAAGCAAATCCAAAAGCAGAATCCTGCGGTACACACTGTTAACAGACGCATTGTCTGATGACTACTTTCTTGGTATGAAACGTTTGAGTTTACTGAGTCTGTCGTAATTATGGGATTCGTATTTATACGATCTCTGATTTCCTTGTCGTTATATCACATTCTGTTTTGAATTTTATGGTACAATGGGTATCTAAGGTTTTTTGGTTAGAATTTGATGTTTTTGTAACTGTTTCGATTTTTATGTAACGTGCTTTCTCTGCTGCACTTTTAAGGTTGATTGAACCATACAGGGTCATTCGATAGAAACATTGTAGCAAATGAACCGAAATATCCTTGAGATTCCTATTGAAATCCATTTTGTTTGATTTTATATACAAATAAAATGGTATGCATGATGCCCTGAAAATCAAAGGAATAAAAATAAATGTAAGCAAAACAAAAGTAATGGGTATTAAAAGAGAAGAAAGCATGTGCGGTTCTGATTAAAGGAGAAAGAGTGGAACAAGTAAATGAGTTTGTATACTTGGGTTTAAAGTTTACGAGAGATGGAAAGTATGACAGTGACATTAAGCGAAGGGTGTTGGCAGAAAAACAAATGAATGGGGCACTGCATGGCTTTATGAACAGCCAGAAAGTGTCAAAAAAGGCACGTCTGGCTGTGCATAGAGGTGTGTTGGTTCCTACACTTATGTATGGTAGTGAATGTGACATTAAAACAACTTTATTATTTAAAACTTTAAAAAGAGTATAAAAAAAAATTAGGGATGTTTCTTATCTAAATTATAACTTAAAATATAAGATAATTTGTATAATGATGGTTATTTGTTTGTTTTACTAATAATTAAAAAAAATTGGTTAACAATAAGTCATTTAGGATTTACTCTTCTGCTACTATGGAGTTTTTTTAAATGTCGTTTAAACACGCGTACAAAAAAAAATCTAACGGTAATTGTTTGTCCAGCAAAATTTTTTAGCATGGCAATGGTACTAAGCATTTGTGTGAGGTTTAAATTGTGTCGTTTTATGTTTAATTCAAGAAGCTTTTTGATTTACTTTAAACTTAAATCAATACTAACATATTTTCTTTAATGATTAAAATCGATAAAAGATAGCACAGGCCTAAACTAAGAGCTAATATTTTGTAAAATTGATGTTACCAGTTATTTAAAAACAATTGTTATTTTTCCATTTAAATACTTTTATTACCCAAATTTTTAATTACTTTTAATACTTTAAATAGCTTTTCTTTGGTGTTACAATTCTTTTAATTAAAGAAATACAGTATATAAAAAAAAAGAAAGAGTAAACCACGTGAATAAGTTTTTTATGCTTGGGTTTAAAGTTTACGAGAGACGAAAAGTATGACTATAATATTTAGGGAAGGGTGTTTGTTGGCAGGAAAACACATGAATGGGGGCCCTGCATAACTTTTTGAGCAGCCAAAACGTGTCAAAAAGGAAACAAATGGCAGGGCATACAGGAGTCCCTTAATTTATGTATGGGATCAGACAAAAATTTAAGAATCGAATAATGCGTATTATCCTAAGGTTTAATAAACAACGACTCTATCTGCGATCAGTGGTTTTATTTATTGAATAATCAACCACTTACATATTTTGATGAATTAATTGCGTACAATTTTACTATACATGATTATCATACAAGAGATAACAATATTCTACAATTACCGTGACAGAATATGTCCTCTTCTATAAAATCACTTTTTTATAAAGACCTGCTTTTGAACATTTACTCTGAATGTATCTTTAAAGAAACTACAGAAGTGTGTGATATGGGAATAGTTAAAAACGGCGAATAGCTAAATAACATCAGATATGCTAACGACACAATAGTTTTTGCAGATAATCCGAAGGATTTACAAACATTAATGAACCGCATAACAGAAGTCAGTAATAGATATGGGTTAAAGGAGACCAAATTTATGACAATTAGTAAACATTCAATCCTAAATGCCCAAATAATGATTAATCATCAGGAGATAAAAACAGTCGAACATTATACATATCTCGGCACCAATTTAAATAGCCAATGGGATCACTCAGAAATAAAACAACTAATAATAAAAGCAAAAGCGGCATTCGTTAGGATGAGACCGATTTTCAGGAGCCGAGACATATCATTAAAAACAAAATGCCGTCTGCTAAAATGCTACATATTCACAGTCCTGCTCTACGAAATAGAAGCATGGACCTTAACTGTGGCATCTATGAATTGGCTCGAAGCTTTCGAAATGTGGTGTTATAGGCGCAACCTACGCATATCTTGAACTGGCCAAGTTACCAATGTGGAAGTCCTGCGCAGATTGGGGAAAAATGTGAAATTCTGATGCTAATCAAAACTCAAAAGTTAGAATATTTCTTCTTCTTGTTGTGCCATACCCCTGGGGGCGTCGGCGACCTCTCTGCAACTATTCATGTGCACGCTCAATCAGTGTTGCATGAATAGAAGGGACCTACAGTTTAATGCCGGTTCCGAACGGCTAGTTTAGAGAGGTTATACTAGGCAGAATACATTCGGTGGTTTGCCATTGCCTTCCGAACGGCAGCGGTCGCTTATAATTCGTTGGTTTGACCTGGGAATCGAACCCGGGTCTCTTGGTGCAGAGGCTGGCGCGCTAGCAACTACACCACGGCCGTGGTCTTAGAATATTTAGGACACGTAATTCGCAACCAAAAACGTTATGGCCTTCTCCAGTTGATCCTCCAAGGAAAAGTAAACGGAAAAGGGAGAACCGGGAAGAAGACGTATTTCCTGGCTGCAAACTTACGGAAGTGGTACAACACAACTACCATAAACTGTTCCGCGCTGCGGCAAACAAGGTCAAGATAGCCATAAGAATTGCTAACGTCCAGAACGGATAGGCACTATAAGAAGAAGAAGAATAAAGGTTCCAATCAGTTCAATCAATTACTAACCTTCATCAGAGAATCGAAATCATTAAATGTAGCAAATGTTGGGTTTGGCAAAAGAAGTGTAACAGTAAAATCAATGCTGCGGAGATGGGTAGTCTGAGAAGTATAGCCGGAGTGAAGATAAAGTAGTGATATTGGGAAACGCTTTAATGTGAAAGGAGATGTGGTAACAAAGATAAATAAAGGAATGCTTGGATGGTCCGAACAGTGGATAAAAGAAGATTGACAGAACAGATTTACAAGGCCAGTATAAATGGGCAAGTCGGTAGAGGACAACCAAGTCAAACGTAACTCGATCAGATCGAAATTGTTTTAAAGAAATGTCAAGTCAAAAGTACCAGCAACCGAAATATGTATGAAAGCGTTAAAAAAAGTAGAAGAAACGATAGACGTATGCAAGAACTGTAGCAAGTGGAAGGAAGTGGTCTCTGTCTACTCTACGGGAAAAATGTGTGACTATATGTATGTATGTTACATTTTAGCAGTTCTTTTTAAATATTTTTTTATTTAAACAAAACCAAAACATATTAACAATGTTGCAAAAATTAATAAAATATATTGTATAACTAGCAAAACAACAAACCACTGTGTTATTAAACTCTAGCTAACTGTTAAAGTTGGATTTTCAACATATACATCTGCACTTGATATGAAACTGATTAGTTAATATGTTTTAAACTGATTTGTAATTATAAGTAGAATTGAGGGTGTACGTTTATTAACAGAATACGTCGAGTTAGTCTTTAGTAGCTAATTAGCAAAAGTGCTGCAATTACGTATATTTTATACAAATATACAGGATGTTTAAAAAAAGATGACCCCGTCTCTAGGATAGGTAGAAAACTGAAAAATCATTGGAGTTTGCTTGGTAAAAATTTTTCATAACGCTATCCGTATTGAAGTTAAAGGGCGTTGAAGAAAAAAATTTGGTTATTACTTCCTAATTTTCAAATCAAAATATTCCGAAAACGGTACACAGTATCGAGTTATATCAAGAGTACATTTTTGGTGTAAAATTGAATGATGTTTAAAATTACTTAAAGTTTTGATTAATCTAACCTAATTGATAATTAGGTTAAAAATAATTAATCTAACCTAACTTAACCTAACCTTAAAAAAGTTATGAATAATCATGTATTTAGGAGTATTTAATATATGTGTTTAATACAACTTGGTACGAACCGTGTAACTAGCGCTTTCTATGAGAGTCAGATATAAAAACAAATTCATGGGATGTATCAGCTTCTAAAACATATTCGTATAAAATTTCATTACAATGTTTCCGGTAGTTTCAGCAAAATCGTAATAAATGTGTATACATTTTTTTTCTTCAACGCTCTTTATCTTGAATACGGACGGCGTGACAAAAATTTTTTACTCAGCAAACCCTAATTATTTTTTAGTTTTCTATTTATCCTAGAGTCAGAGTCACGTCTTTTTTAAACACCCTGTATAAATAATATTTTTCTACCGACTGGGTACTTCTTACATATAAAAATGTTAGTTGATGTCGCTAAATCAATATTTATTGTAATTAATTTACATGTTTAACAAAAATGGTTTGTTGGTAATTTAGCAAAAGAGGTAAAAAAAATATGGTTTTGACTAAGGAGTGCCATGGACGTATAGTTATCTGCCGTTAAAGTTGATTCAGTTGTGTCTGAACAATAAATAAACAGACAGTAATAATATATTTATGACCCATCCAAGTTATTGCACCCATCTAAAAACACACAACGATCATATAGAGAATACTTACATGTTTAATAAAATCCAACCGAACTGAATTTTTCATATAATCACTCGAGTTGGAAACATATTTTGAACGTTCGACGTTACACCTTCGATCTAATATTTAGATACACTTTTTGTGGAATGTCTGAAGTATTTTTTATGTATAAATATAAAGCTATACAAAAGTTTTTTATTTTCACTTTTTTTTGGTAACTTTATTAAAGTTGTAAATTAATTGAAAAAAAGGGTTTTTTGTTAAAATTATTTACAAACTCTTCATTCAGTACACTTATACTATTGACGACCCACATTATTCAATAAACGTATTTCAAAACGACTTTTTAATAAAATTAAACTAGATAAGCACTGTCCAGGAACATGGCAGTTTAAAATTGCAATAAATATGGTGATAGATTTTTTTATCTTGTATACATTTTAAACACATACATACTCTTATAATCACACCTTTTTTCCGAAGTGGTACGCAGAGACCCCTTCTTTTCACTTGCTACGGTTTTTACACACGTCTTTTGTTTTTTCTACTTTCATTAGCTCTTTCATACATGCTCTACTGACTTGCCCATTCACACTCGCCTTATAAATCTGTTTCGTCAATCTTCTTTTATCCATCCTCTCTATGTGTTTAAACCATACTAAACAATACCAAACTTAGCATTCCTTTATCTATATTTGTTACCACATATTTTTTCACATCACAGCGTTCCCTTATCACACTATTCCTCACTTTATCTGTGGCATCTCTACTTTTTAACATTTACACAGCAGATCTACCGAACACCAAGGCAAGAAAGTTTATATATGCTGATGCCTTATCTCTGGCGTCCCAATTCAGAGACTTCGAATCATTAGAAATTATTCTAACAGAAAGACTGTACAAATACTTTGAAACATGGCGTCTCAGACTAAATATACGAAAAGCAGAGATATCCTGTTTTCACTTGAACAACAAACAGACAAACTATGCTCCCAGAGTACAGTTTAGAGGTCAGCAGTTAACCTAAATGCGCATCCAAAATATTTGGGAGTAACATTAGACCGCTTCCTAACGTACAAGAATCACCTAACTATAACAGCAGCAAATATAAAGACACGCAATAACATCTTTCACAAGCTCTCAGGAACAAGCTGGGGAGCTAACGCAACAGTTCCTAGAATTTCCGCCTTAGCACTAGTATATTCAGTAGCGAAATACTGCAGCCCGTTTAGGATTAACAGTGCACACACCAGAAGGGTTGACGTTCAACTAAATGATACGATGAGGACAATTTCTGGCACGATTAAATCCACACCTCTCCAGTACTGTCCATATCCCTTCCCCTCACATACGAATGCAGGCTTTTCTGAAAAGTGAATGGCTCAAATGCTGCAACAACTTACAGCTGCCCATCCACCAAAACTGTACGAGACAGCACACACAGAGACTAAGGTCCCGGAAACAAGCATGGACTTCAGCTGAAACACTCGTACGAGAAAACTTCCAGCTAAAGACATCCTGAATGAACGAACGGACTGCTTCAAACCCTAACCCCTTTAACCTAATACCAGATCCCACAACTCAGCCAGCCAGATTCAACCTACCAAGGAAAACATGGATAGCGCTGAATCGTGTACGCTCTGGCAATGGCATATATGAGTACTTGAAACACAAATGGGGCATCTCCGAAAACCCTGAATGCGACTGCGGCCTCCCAACACAAACGATCCATCACATTACATTAGAGTGCCCAATACGAAGGTTCCATGGCTCAATGAACAACATCCATAAAGCCAATGAGAACGTGGTAACGTGGCTGTCAAGTCTCGTCAGAAATATAATGCTAATACCAAATTTATACATGTAAGTGAATAATTTTATAACCTGACATACATATCATATACTTGTATTTTATCTACATTTTTGGTGTATCTTATTGCCATACGAAATATATATACTTTATCCATTTGAGTCACTTCGGCCATACTTCTCAGACTACTCATCTTCGCAGCGTTGTTCCTACTGTCATGCTTCTTCTGCCAATCCCAACATTCACTACCATTCATAAGTGTAGGGACCAGCAATTCTCTATGCACATTCAGAAGATTTATCAGTAAATAGGACGTGTTAAAAAAAATCTGCAACTCGATCCAGACCTCGCAAGTAAAATTCATCTCAGTGGTGAAAGACATTTCAGCCATTAAAACTAAAATTTTAAATTCATTTTTATTGTTGTCAATGACTGGTTTAGTTTTATTTGGTTTGGAGTGGAAATTATTACCTGTCTGTCGAAAATTCACGAAAAACCGTTTAATAATCCGTCTATCAGAATATATTCCTTCAGGATACTTTTGCGCATAAACTTTGAAAGCCACCAAACAACTATTAGATTAAAATTATCATTTGATCAACAACTCAAGCCTTTTGGGGCTCGGCCATACGTAATGTCTTATTTAACTGGCTTATTACTTAAGATTTTTTTTTTATTAGTCAGCAAAGCTCAAATCAATACTCGAAAAATTCCGTCACAAAAATATTTTAAAGACTTATAAAAAAATGCATGTATTTTTAAAATTAATATTCGTTATTTATCATAGACGCCTGAAATATTAAAGTTTCAATTTTCGCTAAAAAGCTTATACTTTTCTGTGAATATCTCTCCTTCTTTGTTGCGTTCCTTCTCTCGTTCAACACCATAATGTGATTATCAGTGAAATCTTGCTGCAGAGAAATTTTCTATTCCCCAGTCGAAATGTTTTGTTACAAGGTAGTAACTGTAGGAATTTGCTTTCCGACTCCAAATTACCTACTTATTATGTACCTGGGAGTTACTTTTTTCGTACATAAACAGCTATATAAGGGTAGTTAAACGAAAAATAATCAGGTGACAGGGTTTTATGGGAATGAAGTAAAGTAGGACTTTTTATTTTTATTTTTTTTGTTTACTTTCACATAGAAAAAGACAACAAAGAAGGAGGATTAAAAAGTGGACTAAACTAAATGAAATTAAAATTTTAAACATGTGGATAGATAAACTAAAATATTTTATTCGTGCATACATATAGTCACGACTTTTTCTCATAGTAGTAGGCACATATCACTTCTTTCTACTTGCTACAGTTTTAACACAAGTCTTTCGCGTCTTAAACTTTTATTAGCGCTTTTATACAAACTGGTACTGGTACTCTTGACCTGCCCTTCATCTGATCGGGATACGTTCGCATAGGTCGACCTTTACCGACTTATTGTCCATTCATACTCGCTTATAAATATTGTTACGAGTCCATATCTGTCGCCTTTGAAGCAACATCGCGCCGACCACAATTAGCGGAATGCATAATGATAGCCGCAAGCATAATAGAAGACATTGGATGATTCTCGAAAAGGTTCAATAATTTCGAAAAGTGTCCAGAGAGGCATCGATTTATCAAGAACAATGGTTTGCAAAAATATAAACAAAATCGGAGGTCGAAGTTTTTAAGTTTGATGTCAAATATTTGAAATAATTATAAAGTGTTATACAGTTGTGAGTATCTAAGTGATTTGTAAAGTAACATGATGGTATAGAAATATTAAAATAAAAATTATTTAGCTATTGTACTAAGTATTTGGAATCATCGAACCCAAATAGTAAAAATATGATTCGTCAATCTTTTTTTTTTCATTCGTTCTACGAGTCCGAATTATCTAAGCATTTCTTTATATATCTTTGTGAGTACATCTTCTTTCACACAACAGCGTTTTTTTTATTACACTATTTTTTACTTTATTTTTCACTTTAACTATACTTCTTAGACTACTTATCTCCGCAGCATTGATCTTACCTTCACTACCATACATAAGTGTGGGAACCAACACACCTCTATGCACAGTCAGACGTGCCTTTTTTAATACGTTTTGGCTGCTTATAAAGTTATGAAGCACCCCCCATTCAGTTGCTTCCCTGCCATCACTCTTCGCTCAATATCACAGTCATACTTTCCGTCTATCGTAAACCCGGGTATACAAACTCTTTTACTTGTTCTACTCCTTCTCCTTCAATCAGCATCTCGAAGTTTGTTATGATTTCTTTTGTTTCGTTTTATTTAAAACGTAAAAGATTTTTAATATTTATATGGTCACTAGAAGATGTCGTTAGGTTAGCTTATTACGTAATAACTTAAGACAGAAGGACCCTTAAGTAGGTACTGAATAAATTAACCGACGTAGTATTACATGGATCTCACCACTTTGTTTTTTGTTTGTGCTTTTTACCAGTCAAGTTTTTGATGGCATTAAAATTTACATATATAGTTTAATTTGTTCGAGGTTTTATACATTCTTTTAAAAATTTTATAATAAAAATTACTTGGTGCTCAACAGTGTTTTCCTTCATTTTTTTAGTTCAGTTAGTTTGCTCATTAGTTAAAAAAAGAGTAGATTAAATCCGCGAACCGATTTAACTATTCCCCTTAATTGAATTAAAACGAGAAATCAAGATCACATTTCTAAAATAGAGTCTGTAGATTTTTTTTTAGTTTAATCACTTTTAGTATCGACTAATCTTCCCTAAAATAAGTAGCGTTACAAATACTATTTACTTGATCCTCTTAATACCGTAAAAGTGTAACTTTTATTTATACCTAATTCTTTGCTCGTTAAAAACGTGAACATTTTCACGAAAACTCCCAACTACAAATTACAAAAGTTTTTTTAAAGTAATTACGATCATTTGCATAACTTCGAAATATGTTAATGTCGGGAAACAAAAACAATAGTTATTCATTTTTTCATGTCACTTACGGCGAAGTAGATGTAAGTGATTTACTGGGTCACGCGAAACTATAATATTTCTATGCGGCCAATTTAAAAAACGACGAAGCAGAAAGAAATTTGGAAAGGAAAAACAAATAGGCCAACCATTTTTAGGTATTTATTGGACAAATTTGGACGATGATAATGATAAAAAGAGCTTCTTTTATAAAATACTAGCTATTGCCTGCGACTTTCTTGCCTGTAGTTTTTGATTGTAAATTATATGCTGTAAGGATCATCGCATTAAGACGAAGGAAGAAAAAATAAAATATATTGCTGTTTATTTTACCAATACGATTATGTTAACAACATACTATATATCTTCTTCTTTTAGTACCTATATCCGTTAATGGATTGTTGCGACCACATGTTTCATCTCTATTAGTTTCCTTGCTGTGTGGATCAATTTCCCTATATTTATTATCCCGGTCCATTTTCTAACATTCCGCAACATACATTTTTTTCCCATTATCCTTTTTTCTATAATTTTGCCTTCCATTATTAGTTGTAGTAGTTGGTTCTTTTGATTGCGCCTCATATACCCCAAGTGTGCTGTCTTCCTTCTTTTTATTGTGTAGTGTAGCTCCCGCTCTTTATTTGTTCGTCGGAAAACTTCTTCGTTTTTATCTTTCACTGTCCACGGTATCTTTATTATGAACTCTGCTGTGCAGCTGTGCTGTTTATTGATGCTGTTTCAACGTCCATCCCTCCATCCTATGGCAAAGTACTAAGCATTACAGTGCTTTTATTTTAAATCCAGATACTTCAAATAACTATTGATTTTGCGTAAATGTAAAAAAAAAACACGTTAAATTTTAAATCAAGGGGAAGATTTGAAAATGTTACTTTGCTTTTTTTAAGTGGCACCCGTTTAACATCCCCTACCCCTTCTTTAAAATGTAAAATAACAACCCCTATCTTGTAATACATCAAATAAAAACTCAAGAAAAATGCAAATCAGCAAATCAGGATTTATTTTGCTGATAACAACAACAAAGTAACCTAAAACCATAACAAAAACGACTTACGTCACTGTTGGATACGTAGATGTCTAATTAGGGATTAAATAACTTACTTTTATATACATATTTCATATTCCTCATTTTTTTATTATTTTGTTTTTTTGTTTTAAAAATATTATTAGTATATTTAGTTAGATATTCGTGACGTTAAATTAGCCATTATTTGTATTTTTGTGTTATTTTAAAATGGTGTATTAGAAATAATTGTTATTTACGGTCATCAAAACAAATGCGCTCAAAAAAAAGCTCGAGTTTTTAATGAAAGGTATCCTCATAGAAATATAGGCCACCAGACCATCATATAGTACGGATATTTGAAAAAACCAGATCCTTATTTAACATTATAAAATACAAATTCATTATCAGCTTAGTGAAGACGACTATGACCGCAGAATTGAATTTTGTGAAACAATGTCCCAAAAAATACAAGAAGGTGCAAATCTTGTTAAATATATTTGTTCCAGTATACATCAACGTTTTATTTAAATGGCTTTGTTAACAAACATAATTGTTGGTACTGGAATAAAGAAAATCCTTACGTGTTTCGTCAGGATATAACTCGGTTAACAAAACCATTTAAATAAAACGTTGATTCATCACTGAAACAAATATTTTTAACCAAATTTCCGTCTTCTTGTTTTTTTTGGACATTGTTTCACAAAATTCAATTCTTCGGTTATAGCCGTCTTTCATGAGCTGATAATGAATTGTATTTTATGAGAAATCATCTTATGCAATTTTAACACTTTGTGTATGAAACCAACAGAAATATTTGTAAATTTTGATACTTTTGGAATGGAATAGGTAGGATCTATAGCAAAATATTCCAACTTCTTTAATTGCAGCTACAAATAATGGCTAACTTATCGTACAAAAAATTTCATAGCTTTACCATTTTTTTTATGTGATTTTACAATAGTAAATTACTTTTGCGATAGTGGCGCCATCGGGCGGTGAGGCTAAATACTTATCGGGCCGTCCTCGTATTGAAACGTATAAATATAAATGATTAAAATCACGAATAATTTAGTTAGTTATTTTAACTGGTCTAATTGTAATTTTTTTTTTAATATAAAAGGTTGGTAATAATTCTCTTAAATTGGAATCGAGCCAGTTCCTTCAAGAATAAATCCTAGATGAAAATATATTATTTCACTTAGATTAAGCTTTTATTAAATGCGGTGAAAATGTGACAAATAAACTCTTTCCCTAAAATTTATTCAGCTGGTTTATCATTCGGTGCAATTGCATTAAATCGACTGTTAATCTTGGAGTTCAAATCGCTATAAATTTTTGCCTGTGTATAAATACAATAAATGCAATTTTCTTAAGGCCCTCGCAGAATTACCGAGTCTGCATTTCGTCGTAAAAATAAGCTGAGGATTTATCCATTGAAATTACTGAAACCAAAACATTTTGTTTAAAAACTACTGTTAAAAAATAACAATCTTTTAACACTAAAAAGTGATTACAATATTTCGAAAAAAATGCTTCCGTTTTTAATAATATCTCTACACTCTCGTGCGAGGAACTCTGGACGAGGTACTCGCCGAAGTTTACCGAGGCGAATGTTATCATCCACATTCTCGTGTCTACTCGCGAGAAACTCAGTTATACGTTGGTCTTTAACATGGATGTTGTTGAAGTAGCTGCTGCTTTAGCTCTCTGTGCATAAACCTATTACAACTTATTAAATTGTTACTACACAAAAAAAAATACTAAATTACTAAAAGCCCTGGAAAAAACGGAGATGGTGGATGACGTTTTTAACTCAAAACAAACACAAGACTGCTCGAAGTGCGGCAAGAATGTAGTGAGTCTTCTCGTATTCGTGCCTCGCCGTCTTTGACGAGCGCCTGCAAAACGAGGCAAGGAATCACGAGGCGAAGTGAGTAGACCCACTACACTCTCGTCCTCGGCTCACTGCGGATAACTTCTACGAAAGTGTAGAGGTAGCATAAGAGAAGTAACTGAAGGTGCAAATATAGTGGAGTAGCGAAGGTTGTAGGTGTATTTGAAATGAAACCGTACATAGTAAAGGTATACTCGTAAGTGTGTTAACATCGCTCTGCTTCACACTAACACTTAATTAAATATTTCATAGGGCTCTATCCTCTTGAGTCATCTCGTTTGGTTGATATTGTCGATGAGCTAGATGGCCTTAACATTCACGTGGTCTAAGAGTCATTGTTCGTGACTTCTAGCAAACCTAATGATATTCTGCCCAACAGTATCTATCTCCGATACATACATATAGTCACGCATTTTTCCGTAGGGGTAGGCAGAGACCACTTCATTTCACTTGGTACGGTTGTTACACACGTCTTTCGCTTCTTTTATTTTTATCAGCACTTTACATGCTCGTCGGTTGCTGGTACTTCTAACCTGGCCCTTCTTTAGAACAATTTCGATCTGGTCAAGATACGTTTGCCTAGGTCGACATCTACCGACTTGCCTTGCCTTTTACACTCGCATTATAAATCTTGTTCGTCAATCTTCTTTTATCCATTCTTTCTACGTGCGCGAACCATTTAAGCCTTCCTCTATCTATCTTTGTAACTAAATATTATTTTACATCCAAGCATTCCCTTATCAGAATATTCCTTACTTTTTCCATCAGTCACTTCAGCTACTTATTTCTGCAGCAAAGATCTTACTTTCATGATTCTTCTGCCAAATCCAAAATTCACTATCATGAAGGTAACTATTTACTTTTTTTGGTGTAACTGGTGGTATCTCTAATTTTTCTTGATTAAAATGAATTTTTTAATTGCTTGGTTGGCTTTTAACTTTCCGGTAAAAGTTATAGTAATGTCCGATTTTGGGAATCCAGAATTTTGACATATCTCCACATTTTAAGGTACCCAGAGTCGAATACAATAGTTTTTAAGTGGACGTCTGTGTGTATGTATGTACGTATGTTCGTATGTGCATTCGAAATTATTTTTCGTCTCGATTATCTCGAGAATAAAAAATGATATCGGCGTGGGACCAATTACATTTGACGCATAATTACGCGCAACTGTTTATATTTTCAGCAAAATCGGTCGAGCTGTTTTTTATGGAGAATTTATGGAGAAAAAAAATGGTAATCTACCTGAATTTTGCAATTTATAAACTATTATTATATTTATAATAATAATAATAATGTAATGACAATATTTTATAAAAAGAGATATTTTTAGAAAAGTCAGTTAGGAATTGGAGAGTTTTAAACTTGTGTCAGTATTGAGAGAATAGCATTGAAGAAGCTTTAACAGTGAAAGTTAGTAATAATTAAGCATTATTTATGACAATTAAATATTGTTACTTTCTAATGATTATTGATCATAATATTTAAAAAAAAATTCATTAATTATAAACAATTGAAATAGCTCCCGCTTATGAAATGAAAAAGTTTAAAAGAATACCGTTGACATAAACATAATATTGTTAATGACAATTATAATTTGTTATAAACAATGTGAAATCGATTTTTATAAAAATTTTAATAATAATAATTATAACAACAATACGTATGGTATTTATTCATTCTTTTCACTGGAAAGTTAGTCGTGTGGTCCTCTCGGCTCGCACCAAGACCACTGACATTTGAATATTGTTTCTTGTCCAGCTATCATCTGTATTTGTAATTGGGGGATTCTGTAAAATAGGTTTTTTTAATCTTTTAGTAGCTCTCCTAATAAAAAAACAGGAAATAATGAAGTCGTATTTAAAAAATGCCATTCTATTTTATCGCAAATCCAACTTAAGTTTAATCTACCGAGAGATGTATTTGGCCCAATTTGTTTAAAAATGTACATTTACCATTTTTCAAGGACCGCCTTAATTGTGTTTAGTGTCAACTAAAAGATTTCTCTATTTGTATTCGTTAGAGATTTAAAATGCGGCAAAGCCAAATAAGTGGCTTAAAAGGAAAAAATGGCAAGTATTTTAATTTTAGACCGGTCCCGTTGTGTTTATCATCCACCCATAAATCAGTGGCATTCTGTTATTAAGTCATGGAGAGCTGGAACTCGGCGTTTAATTCGTCTGCAGTAGGGAAGAATAATTTCGGTAAAATAGCAAGGCGACAGTTACTAAACGACATTCATTCCATCTCTTCGAACTTTTACTTGGCTCGGAAAACCGACGTTTGCTCGCGTTTCTCATGGAAATGTCGTCTTGTCATGCTTCGTTTAAGTCATAAAATACCTTTAGCGTTGGGTCGCCAACTCGGTGTCGGGATTTATTAAAAACCCAAAAAAAAAAGAAATATGTTGTTTACGTGTTTAGTAGTTTTTGCCTATTTTTTTAATTATCATGTTTGTTTATAAAACATCGTGTGCAAAGAATAAATAAACGCTCTTTGGATTTGTCAGTACGGGTGCTGTATTTGATTTAAAGATAACATTTAACCAATAGGTAAAATAAATAAATTAAAGTACTGTCATCATTTTCTTTTGCTATGACATTATAATACACACATATAGTCGCACATTTTTTCGTAGTGGTAGGCAGAGACCACTTTTTTTCACTTGGTATGGTTCTTCGACGTCTTTCGCTTCTTCTACTTTTATCAGCACTTTTATACATGCTCGTCGGTTGCTGGTACTCCTGATCTGGCCTTTTTTTAAAACAATATCGATCTGGTCGAGATACGTTAGCTACGTCTACCGACTTGCCCTTTCACACTCGCCTTCATTTAGTGTTTTATCTTATTTTTTCCTTTTATTTCGGTTGGTTAAATGTTTTTGTTTTTAGTTTTTACTTTTTTTGTATATGTGATCTCTTTATAATTATTATTTATTAATTTCGGTGCTTGGCAAGTTACTTAAATTTTTTTAACATTTTGTTAACAACAGTACAACATACAACATATTTATCAACCAGCAGTAATTAAACGTATATGAAGAGTGAATTTTCGGATAGCGCTTAAAGTGAAATAAATAAAGCAGTAAACGACCGAACACAGGATCGGACTGCATTAAAAGGGGTAGAAGAATAATGCGGTTTGCATGTTAAAAAAGGCCCAATTAATCTTTTAGCGTTAGCAAAACACCGGGCAGTCGTGCTCTTTTTGCGTCCCAAACGTTACACTTCGCCGGTCTCATCTATTTCGAATTAATACTCCTCCGCAAGTAACTCCATATCAGATTAACTCCAATTAGAGTTTTAACCGAGTCGCTTCAGTCTGAAATGCAACGTTTTAATTAATGGCGTTAAATATTATGTAGACGGTTGTTACATTGTTGAAATGTCCTTTGCTAAGGCGAGGCTTTTTTAACGTTGAACCCTTATTTCTGTGATTTATTTTATTAGCAGTGCAATGTTCCTCTTATTATCTAAAAAAAATTCTTCTCCCAAGAATTTTACAAATCGGAACTTTCTTCTAAACATTTTAGTTAAAAAGTTTAATTAAACAAAAAATAAATAAATAACCACCTTTGAGTTTAAACAAAGTGGGATAAAAAAAAGATAAAGAAAACAGGGAACTAATCAATCAAAAACCGATATTGAAAAAAATAAACAAATAATTCTGCTTGCACACAAAGTTATGATGAAACCTAACAGAATTACAAAAAGAATAATAAAAGAGGGAAAACCAATTAAAAGATAAAAAAGGAGAAAAAAATGGATAAATTAACTTAAAATAGGACTTAAAAGGGGAGTGACATAAAGTCGATTAAATTTTGAAAATTCTTACTTTTTTAATTCTTACCTTGGTCATTTACAATTATTATAAAACAAGTAGTAGTAACTAAAATAAAAACTTTATACCTAGCGACCACCATTATATATCTTGATACACTACGTTAAAAATTAAATTAAGTCTCTCTTGTCCTTTTACTCTCGAGAGAGTATGGTGACATCATGTCTCAATTGCTCGGATCGTAGTTCTCCATCCTTCTCTGTCTTGAGCTGCAAGAGAAGCTTGCTGCAGACCGTGACCAATGATTTTTTTGGTTTGGTCCACCCAGCGCGTCGAAGACCTTCCTTTTGGTCGTTTACCATTGACTTTTCCCTCTACAATAAGTTTTTCCAGCCCATTCGTTCTTCTTGAAATGTGTCCAACATACCGTAGGTATGATTGAATTATCCTGGTTGATAGCCCCGTGGGAATTTTTAGTTTTTTATGAATTGACACGTTAGTACGGTGTTCTGTATATGATATTCGCAGCATTCTTCTGTAGGCCCACATTTCAAAAGCATCTATTATTCTTCGATTGGCCATTTTTAAAGCCCAGGTGTCAGAGGCATATGTGGCAATAGAAAAGATCAAGGAGTTTTATAATTTCAGTTTGTTGCGTTGAGATATTGCAGAGTCTTTCCATATTCGAGTTATGCTATGGCCAGTCTGCGTTTAATTTCTCCATCACAGCCGCCTTTGTTTGTAATAAGTGATCCTAAATAGTTAAATTCACTTCAAAATCATCGATTGGCAGGGTTGCGGTCTATTATCATAATCTTCGTCTTCTTTTTGTTCTACGTAAGACCATGTTCTCTACTGATCCTGTCCAACTATCTCATGAATTCCGTGAGTTCTTCTTCCGAACGAGCTAGTATTAAGGTGTCATCTGCATATCTAAGGTTAGTAATTTTTTTTCTTTTATAATTAATCCCCCTCGCCAGCCTTGCAGAACTTTTCTCATTATATACTCTCCGTATATATTGAAAAGTATTGGTGACACAATACAGCCTTGTCTTACACCGCACTTTGGACTAAAAGACTTAGATAGCGTGTTGTTGACTCTCACTTTTTCGCAGCCATTGCCGTAGAGATTTTTAAGCAAAATAATCATATGTTTTGGTACTCCCAAGATAAATTAAGTACCCACTTCAATTCCTCCTGTTATTCATAGACATCACTAAATAAGAAAACACCAAGCACTTACTTTATTTTATCACGTACTGTTTTTTAGGTACGGTAGCTAACAATTATTCAAAACTAAATGTAGTATTGCCGTAGCAAAACTAACTTTTTCTCATCGGTTCGGAAAAGTAAAAAAAAATACCTAAAAGTTTCATCGCCCTAGCTCTCCTTCTGAAGTTATCGTGCGAAAAGTACAAAACGCGGTAAATTTGAGGATCACCTTGTATTGCGGCTACCTGAAGAAATGTACCGTTATGGCCCATCTTCGAACTTGGTCTTGTCCTTCGGGCAAAACTTTTACCCTGTAAGTTTTAGTGACCTACCGCCTCTCTGTCTCGAGATATCGTGCCTACAAGATTTTCCAACTTAAACACACACACATACTTCATACAGACAAAATTTGACACAACCGTCACGCCGAAAATGGTGCCATTCGACGCGTGAGGCCTTGAAACGTGCAGCGCATATGGTTTTGGCATTGTAGCATTATTTTGACCTTTTTTTTATTTTTTTTTTTAGATTTTAAGTTTAAAAAAACGCTCAACTTGATTATAAAAGTGCTAAAGAAATAAGCCATGTCTGTTTTCATTAAAAAAAGCACTTGACAAAAGTGTTTTATCCAGCACCGGTCGTAAACCATCGCACCTAAATATCTCCCCGTGTGAACAAGTTTAATTTTTTTTACATTATCCTTCGCTTTACTCCTTTGCGGTGTACATGTTTAAGAACTTTAATTTATTTTACTTTGAAGTTTTTAGCGAAAAAGTTTATGAGCTATTAACCTGGCGTCTTTATTAATTTTTTAAAAACGCCTTCCACATTACGCTTACCCCAAAAATTAATTACCAGCTTGATATTCCCCAACTTAATTTTCTTGAAAGGAAGTGAGCGACGTTGTTTTTTTATCCAAAGTAAAATATTTTTTGTTATTTTAAACGTTCATTTCGTTTCTTTTATTCATTGGCCCAACGTAAAAACATTCACCCCGTAAAACTTAAATAAGCTGCTTTTCTTAGTCGAACATTTTTTATTATCTACTTATATATTGTTCTTTTGTTTATACTCATTTAAAGATTTGATATTTTAAAATATTCAAGCCATTTAGTGTAGACTTTAAATGGGCATTTTAATTGTTTACATAAAGGGGTGGTCCAAATATTTTTGTAGAAAATTTAACACCATTTGATTTTTAAGGATACATACAGTAGAACAAATTGACCTTTACCCTGACGTCATACCTACAAACCTCGCAAATTAAATCAATGAGTCAAAAATGGCTACTGTTAGTTTGTCGTGTGCCTAAATATTTTCACTGTTTGTTTATCTTGTCAGTATTTTTTTGCCTTATAAATATCTAAATATTGCTGTTGGTTAAAATCAATTTAAATAATTCACTAATAATTATTTTGTTTGCTACTAATACACAACAAAACTAATCTGTAACCATTACGGAATCATCGTCAGACTCTGAAGTGAAACTGTTACCTATGTTTAAAGCTAGTGATTCCACGTCAATATCACAAATAACTTTTAATTTGCTTGCAAGCATAACCAATTGTCAATCTGTAAGAATTCAGTTCACAGAATTAAGAAAGATGAATGTATGTAGACACCACTACCTTTATAAACCTTTTTTATAGAAGGCTATAAGTGTTTACATGCATGGATTTTTTTTACTTCTTGGTTGTTAACGAATTCTTACTTCAATTTTGTACTCGCCGTAAAATTAAAATAACAAATTGGAGGTTTTGAAAACCGATTTTATAGAATTTATTTTAATGCAAATGATAAAACGTTTTAAAAAAACTCGATGTATCAAAATATTGACAGTTGTCATAGGAGGTCAAAATAAATTCTTATGAATACAACCGATTAATCGTTATTGGCGCTATCTCTTTTCAACATTTAGAGGTGATAATTAGAGATACAAAAGAACGTATGTCATTGCTTGAAAGATAAGTGTACACATTGTATGATGTGTTTATACTGTCAGTAGAAAAGGATTAGGTATATAAAGTTTACTACTGTTCATTGCTAGTTACGTCACGGTAAAGGTCAATTTGTTCTACTGTAGTCACTTCTTTTTCCCTTTGGGGTTGGCAGAGACCACTTCTTTCCACTTGTTCTTATACACGTCTTTCGCTTTTTCTAATTTTATCAGCGCTTTCATACATGTTGGTAGGTTGCTGGTACTTTGACATGGCCTTATTTTTAAACGATTTTGACATTCGCCTAGTTCGACCACCACCAACTTGCCCATTCACACTCGTTTTATAAATCTTCTTTTATCCACCCTCATCTTTTTTTACACTAAAACTCACTTTTTTCCATCAAAAAATTTCTCCAGCTATAGGTACTTCTCAAAATACCTATCTTCACAGCGTTGATCCTAATTTTATACTTCTTTTGCCAAGCCAATCTTTATTTTGCCACAACCTCTTTTACCACATCTTTTAACCTTTTATTCTCATTATTGGCATTATTAACATCCTTAATCGTTTCTTAAGACATTCGGATAAAAAAATTACAAACATACTTTTCTCATTTAACTCTAGCAGTCAATACTTCTTTATTGTTATGTGACCACTCTCCTTCAGATTGGTTTTCTAACCTAGTTTCAGACACATATTTTTTTTGACAGAAGTCTTTGCCGTTTTTAAGGTTTCCATTTTCTTTTTTCGTACAGCTTTGATTGCTTGCTCTGTTATTATGCTTCTACAACTTTCTTTTGCCTTTATTTATATATTTTGAGGTAGTTCTTGGCATTTTATTTAGAATTAATAAGGTTACATGATGAAGAAATCTCAGTATTTTTTAGTAGATAGACATTATTAGATTAATAAAAAGTCCCACTAGCCCACTTTCCATTTGACTACCTCCTTTACCAATTTTGGCAAATTTATTGAGTACGAATAAAGGTAAGCCATTTTATTAGTAAATTTTTAATAGATTTAAAAATATTATCACAAAAAAATTCTTCTGGCATCTTGTTTTACGTTGTTTATTTTTAAGCTTGACTGCAGGTACTTATTTACAACACTGGCCAATAAAGAGTACAGCAATAGTATATACTTATTAGGATAAGAAAAATTAAGTTGGGTTTAAATTTATTGACAAAAATGGTTGATTTTTGTAAAAGACTAAAAATGTTTATAAATATTGTATGTTTTAACGATTTATTTAGCTTACAATATTAATCATCGTTTGACATATAAATCTGGTAATCTTTTTCGATAATTTTACCGACGTTTTTAATTACGTTTTATCGTCTTGACACGGTTATCTTGGAATTTTTAATGATCCGAAGCAAATATATTTTAATTTTGAACTATTGCGTTCAAAGCAATAAATCATATAATGTCAGAAAAAGAAAATAATCCACCATAATTACAACAACCAGTTAAATGAATAGTATCGTAACTATCTATTATGTTTATGTATTGATTTGGTTATCTTGAAAAAATTATACCGTATTAATTTTGTCATTTTAATTACATATACAATGTAGCTCTATGATATTAAATGGTGGTTGGCATTTTAAAGGGTGAGTTGTGATATGATATGATAATACAAAGCGTGAATCTATTTTAAATTTGTTACTATATTTATCCACCTTCGTTCTAAATAATTTTAAGTAAAAGTGGTACCATCTTTAGTAAATATAAATTAAATCATTCAGCTCAAGTTTGTGCAGTGGTCGCTTTAAAAAGACGATGTTAGGATACATTAAAAAAGTCAAGACTATCTAAGTTGATGCGAGTTTAAGATTAATAATAGTTTCAAAAACCCATAAGCCACAGGCTTTGGAGATAATTGATGTATCCATAAAAAATGATCTATGAACGCTTGATAATGGGGAAATAAAAAAATATTACTTGTAAAACTTAGTGAACATCCTAATAAATTTTTCTATTAATAAAAAAGTCGTCAAATATTTGGGAATAAGCTTATTTATTTTTATTTATCGTATGAAGGATAAGTACAGTCCCAGTGCATGATAATTTACAGTAACTATCGGAAAACAACAGAATACTATGTCAAAAATAATTAAGGATGTAACACAAAATAAATAGACATATACATATACAAATACAAACTTGTAGGTAAGTGAGTTGCTTATTGAACTATGACATTAGGGTCGAATGTCAAGTTGACGGAGCCATTCAATTTGTATCAAATGATTAAAAAAATAAATTGATTTTTGGATTTTAAAATCAATTTCTGTCCCGATTTAGATCTTGCTAGAAATTTAGTAAAAGTTTCTCATTGTTTGCTCATTGATTTTCTTTTCATGCGAGTTTAAGCTGGATCTTGAAAAGATAGATGAGTTAAAGAAATATTCTTCGCAGAATATACAAAGAAAAGAGAAGAAAAAATAACTGGAAAAAAATAATGTATAAGGAGATTATGGAACTATAAAAAATTTAATTCTCGTCGCCAAATTGTCATGTATTTAAAATAAAAAGATCAACAGTAATACTTATTTAAACAAGAACTATTTACTTTATTTCAAACGTAAAAAATATAATTTGACACTGACATTTTTGTCATGACAGGATATGGAAGCATCTTTTAAGGATGTGTATAAGGTCAAATTACGTAGTACATCTAATTAATTTTTAAACTTAATAAAATGTAGTAAATTGTATACAGCGGCATTTCCTGTTAATTATAATGAGTTTTTATAATAGATAAATTTTTTGAACAAAATTTTTAAAATTAAATATTAAATATTTAAAATTAAATTTGACTATCGCGTTTGTAATTGGAAAAAAATCTGGCAACACTGCAGGCCGCTCCGAAAGTTGTGTATTTGAATTAATAACCCTGAAATTTTGACAGTCATGGATACTACCAGTAATGCACATAAAAGTGTTAATATAATAATATTAATATTTATCTCAGTAATATTAATGTGTTAATATGTTGTATATTTTATGTTCTATATTGTTTATAAAATAAAAATGTATATTCAAATGATACGAGTTTTACATATTAAATTTAAAAAGAGAAAAAATAAAGATCTTGTTATTATCGACATGCTGCCGTGCCATGTTGTCAGATTTTTATATTGCAAACATCTACATCGGTAGTGAGTTCAGAACGAATAATTTCATAAACTTCAAAACAAAATATCTCTCTGCAATTATCAGAAACCCCGCTTGTTTTTGGGTTTGAAAAATTGCAAATCGTTTAAACTTACTAACAATAAATTTTTTAATCGTACAAGTTTTATAGAAGAAAATACATTTTTCGATTCTTTTACAAATTATTCCACTTTCGGTAAAAATAACTTAAATGGTGACTTTAAAATGATCGGAAAGGTACCTATTTCTTAACCTTAATCGATGCATTTACTCTATAAAATATTTCAAACTCGGTAGCTATCTAAAAATTCTATACACATCCTTCAGCTGCGTTCACAACACTCAGTTATCAAAGGTATACCTAAGAAAAATAGAAAGGACAGACCATAAAGAAAATGGTGACGAGCAGTAAAAGAAGACCCGGATAGATTGCAAACAATAAATTTGGGAAGAGAAATAGGAGAAAGACAAGAATCAAGAACAGTTGTCGTTCAAACGTTGGACCTTTATGGCCTGTAATGCAAAATGTATTTGAAGTACGAATGTTTGGTAGTCTATAAAATCTCTTCTGCAGTTACATGTCTTAAAGTAACAGCAGTCAAACTGACAAAAACGATGGGTTGTACTTTCTACTTTTAATTAAAACTCTTTGGAAGTGATAGGCATGTATAGCCACAACAAGAATTGCCCTAAGAAGCTAGTGATGCCGATTATTAAATGCATTGTAGCATTATTTTGACCTTTTTTTTATTTTTTTTTTTAGATTTTAAGTTTAAAAAAACGCTCAACTTGATTATAAAAGTGCTAAAGAAATAAGCTATGTCTGTTTTCATTAAAAAAAGCACTTGACAAAAGTGTTTTATCCAGCACCGGTCGTAAACCATCGCACCTAAATATCTCCCCGTGTGAACAAGTTTAATTTTTTTTACATTATCCTTCGCTTTACTCCTTTGCGGTGTACATGTTTAAGAACTTTAATTTATTTTACTTTGAAGTTTTTAGCGAAAAAGTTTATGAGCTATTAACCTGGCGTCTTTATTAATTTTTTAAAAACGCCTTCCACATTACGCTTACCCCAAAAATTAATTACCAGCTTGATATTCCCCAACTTAATTTTCTTGAAAGGAAGTGAGCGACGTTGTTTTTTTATCCAAAGTAAAATATTTTTTGTTATTTTAAACGTTCATTTCGTTTCTTTTATTCATTGGCCCAACGTAAAAACATTCACCCCGTAAAACTTAAATAAGCTGCTTTTCTTAGTCGAACATTTTTTATTATCTACTTATATATTGTTCTTTTGTTTATACTCATTTAAAGATTTGATATTTTAAAATATTCAAGCCATTTAGTGTAGACTTTAAATGGGCATTTTAATTGTTTACATAAAGGGGTGGTCCAAATATTTTTGTAGAAAATTTAACACCATTTGATTTTTAAGGATACATACAGTAGAACAAATTGACCTTTACCCTGACGTCATACCTACAAACCTCGCAAATTAAATCAATGAGTCAAAAATGGCTACTGTTAGTTTGTCGTGTGCCTAAATATTTTCACTGTTTGTTTATCTTGTCAGTATTTTTTTGCCTTATAAATATCTAAATATTGCTGTTGGTTAAAATCAATTTAAATAATTCACTAATAATTATTTTGTTTGCTACTAATACACAACAAAACTAATCTGTAACCATTACGGAATCATCGTCAGACTCTGAAGTGAAACTGTTACCTATGTTTAAAGCTAGTGATTCCACGTCAATATCACAAATAACTTTTAATTTGCTTACAAGCATAACCAATTGTCAATCTGTAAGAATTCAGTTCACAGAATTAAGAAAGATGAATGTATGTAGACACCACTACCTTTATAAACCTTTTTTATAGAAGGCTATAAGTGTTTACATGCATGGATTTTTTTTACTTCTTGGTTGTTAACGAATTCTTACTTCAATTTTGTACTCGCCGTAAAATTAAAATAACAAATTGGAGGTTTTGAAAACCGATTTTATAGAATTTATTTTAATGCAAATGATAAAACGTTTTAAAAAAACTCGATGTATCAAAATATTGACAGTTGTCATAGGAGGTCAAAATAAATTCTTATGAATACAACCGATTAATCGTTATTGGCGCTATCTCTTTTCAACATTTAGAGGTGATAATTAGAGATACAAAAGAACGTATGTCATTGCTTGAAAGATAAGTGTACACATTGTATGATGTGTTTATACTGTCAGTAGAAAAGGATTAGGTATATAAAGTTTACTACTGTTCATTGCTAGTTACGTCACGGTAAAGGTCAATTTGTTCTACTGTAGTCACTTCTTTTTCCCTTTGGGGTTGGCAGAGACCACTTCTTTCCACTTGTTCTTATACACGTCTTTCGCTTTTTCTAATTTTATCAGCGCTTTCATACATGTTGGTAGGTTGCTGGTACTTTGACATGGCCTTATTTTTAAACGATTTTGACATTCGCCTAGTTCGACCACCACCAACTTGCCCATTCACACTCGTTTTATAAATCTTCTTTTATCCACCCTCATCTTTTTTTACACTAAAACTCACTTTTTTCCATCAAAAAATTTCTCCAGCTATAGGTACTTCTCAAAATACCTATCTTCACAGCGTTGATCCTAATTTTATACTTCTTTTGCCAAGCCAATCTTTATTTTGCCACAACCTCTTTTACCACATCTTTTAACCTTTTATTCTCATTATTGGCATTATTAACATCCTTAATCGTTTCTTAAGACATTCGGATAAAAAAATTACAAACATACTTTTCTCATTTAACTCTAGCAGTCAATACTTCTTTATTGTTATGTGACCACTCTCCTTCAGATTGGTTTTCTAACCTAGTTTCAGACACATATTTTTTTTGACAGAAGTCTTTGCCGTTTTTAAGGTTTCCATTTTCTTTTTTCGTACAGCTTTGATTGCTTGCTCTGTTATTATGCTTCTACAACTTTCTTTTGCCTTTATTTATATATTTTGAGGTAGTTCTTGGCATTTTATTTAGAATTAATAAGGTTACATGATGAAGAAATCTCAGTATTTTTTAGTAGATAGACATTATTAGATTAATAAAAAGTCCCACTAGCCCACTTTCCATTTGACTACCTCCTTTACCAATTTTGGCAAATTTATTGAGTACGAATAAAGGTAAGCCATTTTATTAGTAAATTTTTAATAGATTTAAAAATATTATCACAAAAAAATTCTTCTGGCATCTTGTTTTACGTTGTTTATTTTTAAGCTTGACTGCAGGTACTTATTTACAACACTGGCCAATAAAGAGTACAGCAATAGTATATACTTATTAGGATAAGAAAAATTAAGTTGGGTTTAAATTTATTGACAAAAATGGTTGATTTTTGTAAAAGACTAAAAATGTTTATAATTAATCTTACACGCCAGTGTTATATAAAATAGCAGTATAAAAAATCATAAACGATAAATTTCTATTACTTTAATCTCCTGGTAGACTTTACATATTCCTTAGACGTTTAAACCGCATTGTTTGTATTTATTTTAATGCTCACTGAGCTGACATCTTGCCGTCCACATCCTGGGTTAAAAGAGCGTACATCTATTCTCTAGGGTTTTCTTTTCTGAGTCCACCTTCTGAATATATAATACAAAGCTGATGCAATTCTTAGTAGAATCCTCGCTCCAAAAAAAACTTATCCATATCTACTGCTTCAGTGAAAATATAGTTGTGTATGAATAAGTGAAATAAATAAACGTTCTGGGATTTTGCGTGGCGATCGGTGTATTGAAAAAATTCCCAAGTTCTTGAACCAGTTAGGATGGACGTGGCAATATCATTTTCATTTTCTTTATCTAACACCAAAGCAGAACTAGAATTACTGCTACAATTTTTACACAATCATTGTTTATAGATACCTTTTTTTTTAAATTGTATCATTACAAAATTATCAATTTACTTAAAAAACAACTGGACAAAACAGCCAGTACAAATTACAAAAAAAAAATCATTTGTAAAATGTACATTTATATTTATTTTTATTTGGGATAACCATGTAAATCCCAAAAAGTTGGATTAAATGAATATAAAATGGTTTAAAAAAGCGTCTGTGGAAAACCCAGTTTACAAAATTGAATTAACCCTACTAAAATCACAAAAGAGCCAAGTTATTCCTTTGTGATATTTTACATGCTTGTAAATTCCTTAAACTCTCTCACCATTCAAGAGTAGTCATTATCTAGGAAAGTGTTCATCGGTACAAACTGTGCAATTTTTTTTACGAAAATACACACTCCAATCAATCTAAATACTGAATTGTGATTCTCATTTCTTAAGAGGTTCCTCGCACCGACATTAAGTAGGTGGAACAGTTGGCATAAAGGTTGAAATTAAACATTGAGAAATAGGTTTACCGCATCATTAATAAATTCACGAGCTTTGGAATAAGACTGACATGCAGGACCGAATTGGATATTTAAGTCCCAACGTAAGACTTTCAAAAAAATCCCATAAACAAACATCGTGTTAACAAAGTACAAAGTTCTGTAATTTCTAAAAATATTAATGATACATTTGTGCAAATAATTAGTCTGATTAAAGTTTCTCTAAGTTAAAGTAATTATCTTTGTCTATGATTATTTTACAGGGAGTTATTTTTTAAAAATTCTCCCAGAGTTTAATTGATCTAGATTTCCTGCTTATCTTTTTAAACACCATAGCCTATTGATGTCACCAATTCGTTTATTTAAAATAAAAACGACAAATCATTTACTAAAAGGTTTCATTACCTACTAACAATTTTTTTTTTATGAAAGAGTGGTCGTATACAATATTTTACTGCCGATTATTTACACATATATTTTTATTAGGGTGAGTAATAGCAATAAAGTCCAACATTTTTTAAAATGAATTTTGTGCATCAATATTGATACAACAAACACATGTATAATGTGTAAGTTGGTTGTTGATATTGTTTTCATGAAAATGTAGCGGTTTTTATAGCTAATAATAAAAGTTTAATAAGGTTGATTTTTAGACAAACAAAGTTTTGATATATGTTTACTTTTTTTTAAAAAGTTTAAAAGTTGACTGCGCGGGAAATCGCGCATTCAAGATACCCGCTTTATCGAATAAATTTATTTCGTATGCTGACGATATTAATTTACATAAATTAATGTTGTACTGTGATATTGAAGTTGTCTAAAATACATATTTTGGAAACAAATAATATTTGTAGAATAAATGAATAAAATCTGGAAAAAGTCAGCTCCATTGAACCATCGTAGAGCAGAGCAAAACCTGTGTTTCTTTTTTAGAGATACTTTCATTGAGAAGATCTCTTACACAACCTTCTTACTGGGATCTTTACACAGCTAGAACAAAATCTATTATTCGCTATTTTAAAAATATGGATGCCATCTAAAGGATAATTTATCTTTATCTGTGACAACCATTATCCGTCCATTCCCGGATGTAGGTCTCTTCTAATTGTGGAATACTGGAACATACATATGACAGATGACAGTCCTCATTAGATTAATCATCTTATAGTGTGTTTTTCGTATGACAGAAATATTCCTTTCTTGATTCTGATATCTCCATGGTTCTGGGTTCCATGTTATTTTACTTACCGTTCACTTGTTAATCTTGTCACTTTGGTCCAGCTTTCACACCTAAACAATGGCTTGTCATAGATATTGAAAATTTTCATCCTGACCTTGGATATATTTTTTATATTTTTTAAAATTTTTGTCACGTAAACTTTTATAATAATCATTAATCATGAGATATTTTGTTTTTTTGAGCTTCTTGTACACCTGACGGGGAAGTAACCTCACTTTTAAAAATTATTTCAATTTCTGTCTCTCTAAAAAATTTTTTCAGTAACTTGTTCGCTATCAATATTACTTAGTTTCCGGTACGCATTGATGATGACCTAACAGTCGAAAGCGCTCTGCTATGATTTAATAAATTATTTTATGCACGAAATACAAATTTTCTTTCATCGATTCTTCTAATTGTTTCCATCTTTCTCTACCTTTCGCAAATCTCATCCATTGTTTGTCAGCCACTGCTCTTATGTCGTCCACCCATCTTTTTTGAGATATTCCCTTGCTTCTTTTCGTATCTCGATGTTTCTAATTTTGTCTCTTAGTGATATTCCAAGCATGCTTCAATACATCGCCCTTTGGATTGCCTCTAGGTGCATACCGGTAATCTGCAAGTGTCTTCTTTTTAGGTTTATGGGAATAAAATTATTTTTTAGGATATATGTAAATTTACCGAAAGCAGCACATGCTAGTTGTGTTCTTCTGTTTATTCTAGTTTCCTGGTTTGATTTCCCTAATCTGATGTCATGGCCCAAATACACATTGTGTTCGACGTTCTCTATAATATGGTTCTGTGTTGTTATGTTTGTTCGTTTATAAAGCTAGTTAATAAGTAATCAGAATGTGGCGCATATTCTGTTATTTTTCACAATATTAAATTTTTAAATATCCATTATTGTATTACGTGAATTATTGCAAGATTGCTAATTATGTTTCGGAGTAAACTTATTTGTTTTCAATAAAACTTTAACCATTCCTTATTTACACAAATAATATGCAACATGTTTGTAAAATAATTAAAGATGAATGTCTGAAATAATTTCCTTACAATTTATTTATTAAAAGACACATATACATATAAATATAAATAAATGAATTTCAGTATTAGACAACATTTCCAATGTTAGGATCCCTACCCTAAATACATAACAAAACCAGGAAATTGGACCAATAAATTGTATTTTGTGATATTGCTTGGACTCGATGATGTACCACTAATAAATTTAAAATAAATACAATTTGGTGCATTTTAAAAGAGGTGCAAAGATGTACTTGCATTTTTCTGATTATCATCATCATCATCATCAGCCATTTCTCGTCCACTGCTGGAATAGGCCTCCTCCAGGTGTTTCCCGCCACACGTTTAACGTCGTCCGTCCATCTGGTGGGTGGTCTTTCTCTGCTTCTCTTGTCTTTTCTGGGTCTCCATTCCAGGATTCGTTTTGTCCATCGATTGTCTTTAGTGCGATCCACGTATCCAACCTATCTCCACTTGAGTTTTGTGATAAGTTCGATAATATCGGCAACTTTTGTTCTGTTTCTTATTGTTATGTTCGGCATTCTGTCCCTTTAAGTGATTCACATCATCGATCTTTCCATTGCTCTTTGCGCTACTTGAAGTTTATTTATTGATTTCTTCGTAAGGGGTATGTCATTACTGGAAGTACGCATTGGTTAAACACTTCTCGTTTTAGACATATAGGCAGTATCCCTTTAAGGGTGTTTTTCGGTTTGCCAAAAGCTGTCTATCCCAGCTCTACGCGTCGAGTGACTTCACTTGTTTGGTTGTCTCTGCAGATTTGTATTTCGTGACCGAGATATTTATATTTGTGCGTTTGATCTATTTCGTCTCCTTCGTCTGTCACCAGATTTATTTTGGCCACCAGGTTTGTCATTCCTGATTATAAGTACATCGATTGGTTGTATATTTTAAGTTTTTTTTTGGGGTATTCAACTCCAACCATCCAGATATCCAGATTTGCCAGCAATAAAAGTGCTGGTTTGTTCGCAAAGTGACATGATTTTAAAGGCTGAATAGACTCCACATTGAATTTTCATTCACAAATCCCACATAAAATGATATGTTTACTGATCATTTATATTGAAAATTTTATTATAATAATACTAAAAAAGTGAGGCATCAAAAAATCAACAAACAACTTAACTGAAAGAGAAAGTAACTAGTACTTGAAAACGTAAACAATTTCTTGCAAACTTGGTTTTTGCGTTCCTAAAATCTAACATTTCCTAATTGCTACCCTGGTATGCTTTCTTCGTCTGCTATCAGACTGACAGAATTCTGTACATGTTCCGATTGTAATTCCACAGCTTCTTTGCTTAATTTATAGACCATGTTCTAATTATACGCGCGTCCCAAAAAGGTCTTGCCGAGCTCACTCAACTTACTAATTATCCAGCTCTCTTTATTCAATTTTATGGTGGGACTAATAAATCCAAGGAATAGGAAGGGTAGAACGAACGCCGCTATATTGGAAAATTTAATACACAGGAATTGAATATAAATTTAGATTACCAAGATCGCGATCTAATGGCAATACCGAACTAATAGATGCACATAAATTGTACTTTATTGGAATTTTACTTTCTTTTCCACGTTAATATCAATGAAAATAAAGTAACTGAAAGTTGATGTCTGTACCTTCATTGTTTAAGATAAGAACCATTAATTGCGCAAACTGTTTAAACCTCGTTATAAATGAAACTGGGAAACAGTGGATCAATTTATTTAATAATCAACTTCTCATAAAGTTTCTAAAATGGTCTTTAAAAATTAAAAATCGTGAAAGTGTGTTTTATTATTTGCGGGAATTGGTATAAATGTTACGCTTTATAGATTATTAATAACCTATTATTGCAATTCCTGCAGTCATAAACTATTGCTAACACTTGGATTGTCTGGCAGATTTTTCTGACCTGAAATAAAATTTTAGCTACCTGATGTCGATTTTATGGAAAAAAAATATTTGTGGTATTTTTATGGGTTTACATTTAAATAGAGATATATTAATAATGACAGGAACAAGTTCCCATTTTATTCCCAAGGAAGCGGATGTCGAGTGCCAATTCATACCAAATTGGTTACCATACCTTTACTCCTTTTACATAATGACTTATTCTCGGTTCTTTGTTCGTTAAGCGGGGTTATTAGCTGACCGTCGTGTTTTGACGTTTCATCCCACTCTGAGCAATTTACCCACTTTCAGCCCTTTCAATAGTAATTCATTTCTAATTTTAGTTTTCCCTACCTTTTCTAGATAATATTTTCAGACAATTTTTGACGTGATAACGTTTTATAAATTGATAAACGCCGGCTGCACGCACGAAAAAGCATGACTCATTGTCACGTTCCGCCTGAGCCGAGCGTGCAAGCGAGAGCGTGGAATAAGCGATAGAGAGGCACGATCGACCTAAGCGATAGGCTTGTGACGTATCTATCTCTCTTCCACTTCATCGGCTGATGCGTCCGAGTACAAGAGAGATAGCGGCAGCACACAACCTACTCGTTTAAGTAAAAAAATATTTGAATTAACGAGTGCAAATAAATGTTAATTTAGGTATCAAAAAAATTGTTATTTTCAAATAACTCCTTTGTATTGTACAAAATAATGATAATTCAGTGATAATAATTTAATTCAATTCATAAAAGTATGCAATTATTCATCAATGTTTTTTTATGACGTTATCACGTAAAATTATCGTCCGTAAACCGACTTTACAGAGAACCAATTTTTTGATAGATATTCTTTTGTTTGTTATAAAATATTATTTTGCTGTTACTATCAAAATTTATTATTAATAACATTTTATTATTGTTACTTAATACATTTAGTCAATATTAAGAATTCTGTTTAAATTGGTAAATATTGTTTATCAAATAAAACTGCTGCCAATACTTCAGAAGCTGGGGTTTACAATGGTTTTACGTTTTCAATCTTAAAACTCTGCGCATATAATTTCATTCGCATAGCTGGAGGTATCGAACCCGATGGAATTTTTGATTTTAAAGCGAATAAATCAGATATGGCACGTCCCTCGGTGCATTATGTGAGTGTATACTTGTACTTTGTGACAGATTCACGCTCTACTGATACAGTTCACGCTCTAATGGCGTATAACAGCTGAACAGTATACTATATACTGAAAACAACGACCCGGCCGACCGTTAACTATATATATACATATATTTAGAAAATAAGCATTGTATTTATGAAAGTTAATTAAATAGATCTAGTTATCGACATAGTTAGAGATAGAAAAATATTAAACGTTTCCGCATTTCCAAAAAATACCATTATCTGTCTTAAAATAGCCCAAAATACCAGTTCCATAACTTAATTTAATTAATAGTTAACAGTTTATAAAATCTCATTAACTGTTATATTTTAATAATCCAGGCGATTCCTCATTACACAAAATTATTGTGTATGTTTAAGGGTGTAAGTTATTGGCTTGTAAATACGTGTTTAAACAGTCAAAAGATATAAGTTTTACAATGTAAAGTAAATAATCCAAAAGACTTTACTGCCTAGTTTTTGGTGCTTGTAATTATAAGAGCCCCTTGGTGACGTTACAGGTACTGCAAAGGAAGGGTTAAAAAAAATTAATGAAAAAAAAGAGAGGATCTGGTACGATTAGGTAATGAAGAATGATTATTTGTCTTGTCTGGATCGGCACGACAGCTTACTTCCAGATGTGTACTAGCAACTTAAGATATTGCGTGGTTCCACATATGGAAAGAGTGGTCTAAGCTTGGTTTAATAAAGTAGATTTCTTTGTAAAATTTATTAAATATATATGTACTAGGTTTTAAAAAGTAATCCATGAAAATATTTTTAAAAAAAAATATGTCTGATACGATAGGATAATGAAGCAAAATTATTTATTCTGTCTGAATCGTAAATGTTCCTATTGAAGAGTGTGGTGTATGTAAACGAAGGAAAAGATGTAAGGTAAAGAATATGTATGTAGCGGTTCAAAATACAGAAGATACATGAGCTCAAACCCAAAAAGATTATGGAAGCGTTGAATAGTATGAAATTGGAGAAATCTGCAGTTTAAATGCTGGGGAGTGGTGAGAAGTGAATTGTAGTCGACATTGTTTATATATTGGTGTTAGTCAGGGATGTGTTTAAACTTAATACATAGACGATTGTTTAAAAGATTTAAAAGAGAGTGCGTATGGATTAAAAATGCTTCTTTTTCGCCGATAATTAAATCATATTAGCATCATCCGAGGAGGAGCTGAGGTGATGGTTAGTATTATGCATGATATTCTAAAAATGAAAAGAATGAAAGTGAATGTAAGCAAGAGGTATTTGAAAAAGAAGATAGCATGACAAACTGCGAGGTGCTGATTGAAGAATAAAAAAATGGAACAAATGAATGAATTTGTGTACTTCGGTTCAAAAGTTACAAAAAACGCATAGTATGACTGTGATGTTGGTAATTTTTTATCTGTTGTCCTTCTGGTGCTTATGCTTTTCCCAAGTCTATGTACCAATTCTAAATGTCTCGCAAATGTAAGCAGCTTTTTTGGCATTAATCTCTCTTCTGTGTATAATATCTCAAAACCATTTTAGAGAACGTAGTCCGAGTAAATGATTTTATTTGTATTTTTATTAATTTTAGTCATTTTTGTTCAGTATTTGCTCTGTGAAGCACCTTCTCATGTGTTACATGGTTCACATATGAAATTCACAATAACATTTCAAATTCCTCTATTCGAATTTAAGGCAAAATTGCCCACGCCTGCCATTAACCGCTCTGACAGTCTAGCTTCAAATCTCCCCACACATCCAATAAATAAGTGACGACATATCTCTCATATACTTTCTCTTACATTGTATTAGGCACTTTCTGCGAACATTTGTCGTTGATTACACCGTTCGACGGACGATAATTTAATGTTAGTTCTTCACTTTATTTAATTCCACATTTATTGTTATTGTTGATAATGGTTTTTACGATAACACAACAATACTATCCACAATTTTATTTAAAAAAAAGTTTAAACTAAAAAATATTTTATTATTATAATCAAATTTATTCATGCAACCGTATCGCATTTCCTGTTTTAAAATACGACCAACTTTATGAACAATTAAATATGAATTTTCTGTAAATAAAAGCAGTATCTTTTACATCTGCTACCTGTTTTTTATTTCATAAAAAGTATATAATTATTTATTTGTCACTTAATAAAAAAAAATGTGTGCACGTAAAATTGTTTTGCAAATATGTGAAATATATATTTTGAATTACTAACGTTTTTATTTAGTTTAAGAGCATACGTTTTATTGTCAAGTAAAACGTTGTATTTAGTTTAATTTGTTAGAATCGAACACGTACAGCTATCTAGTACTTCCATTACTACGCTAGGATCTGTGGAATTCTGGTGGCGCTGACCTCGGACTGCATATTTGCAGAGGAACCCATTTATTCTGATTCGTATTCATTACAATTCCAATCTCCGTCACGACAATAAATCTTCCATTTTTTTTTTCGCAGTAACCTTTTCTTTTTCTTTAGCATCAAGTGATCCAACTTTGGGCGTAGCCTCCCCCATTACAATTCACCACGTCTATTTGCGCCATTTGCTTCCAGTATAGTTCGCCAATCTTTTTTATGTCATCTCCCCATCTTATTTGTGTCCTTTCACTATGTCTTTTTCCTAGCCATGGTCTGTATTTTCGTATTTCATTATTCCATCTTTTGTCTTTTAGACGGACATTATGTCCTACGAAACTAATATATTAGTCGGGCTTCTTGTTCTCCTCACTCCCAACATTGATCATAAACTCTTGTTTTTAAATATTGTTGTTGAATTTTACTACTTTTCAGTATCTAGCTTAGTATTCCAAAACCTGCCCAAGCCAGCCTTATTCGTCTTATAATTTCCGCAGTTTGATTTTCCTTGTTTACTTTCATTATTTGTCCTAGGTATATGTATTCGCTTACTGTTTCCAAATTTTTCCCATTATCTGTCTGAAGTCCTGTGTATTTGTCATTATCTTTGTCTCCTCCAGATTCATCTTGAGACCTACTTTTTCCAAAGCTTTTAATAGTTGAGTAATCATGGTCTGCAATTCTTCGAAACTTGTAGCGATAATAATTATGTCGTTAGCATACCGCAGATGGCTTAGTGTTCTTCCATTAATATTAATATTCACAGTAACTACCACGTGTTAATTCACATGTTCAAGACAAGCCTTCCGTGTATATGTTTTGTTTCAAGCAGTAAGAGTCCAATTGTTTTTCGTTAATGCTAAAACTTTCATGCTTCTCGCAAAATAGTGAACCTTAAAACGAAGATATTCCAGCAAAATTTTATATCAAGTTGGGTAAACATTAAATTTTAATCTCGACGTCGAATTAATCGCGAGTTCTGGAGTAAGAAATATTTTAGTTAAACATCCAAACCTTAAAATCTACAAGACTCCAACTCTTGGGTAGATTTTCTATTTACACATTGGTTGTTATATTTTTGAATCGTTTCTCTTTTAATTGCAAAGCCCTGTGTCAATTCCCAAATGCAGTTCGCTTTTCAGAGGATTAATTGATGCTGAACAAACCTGCTTGTTTACATTAATAAATGTATTCATTCGTCCCTTGAGCCAACAATCATTTTATGCAATAGCCTGATGGGACTAAAAATGAAAAAACACTAGATATTAACAATCGACAAAAGTTTTTGTAGAAAACTTTCATCCACTTTTAAAAATAAAGATAGTTATTTACAACATTTTTAAGAATTTTAACTGTGTAAGTTCAATTCTGTTCAAGAAAATCTCTTTTGTTTCCAAGACAAATATGTTGTTAAATTGTGTAATATTATTGAACTCAAATTACTAGTCATGATCATGTGTGGTTACTGGTAGTTAGTTTTAAATAAAATAGACAAGAATAAAAAAAAGAATTGTTTCTTGATTTGTACTAAAAAATATCGTAAAAATATTTTTGGTTAAGTTATAGCTAATTCAATAAAATCAAAAATCAAATAAAAACTGGATTTTCTATGTAAAGGTAAATATCTTAAAAAATGTATGATATGGAGCATTGTTAATAAAAATGTATTGGTTATTAAGTGGCTTCCCACAGAGCATAAAAAATAAAGGGTGTTCGATTTAGGTGAAAAAAAAACAGATTCGCCTTTTGACTCACCTTGTACACAGAATACAATAATTAAAAAACATAATTTATTTCGTAATCTTTACTAGCTTGCAAATAAATAATTGCATTTGACAAGAGAAAGGTTCCTTAAGTCATGACGATTTTAACCTTAAAGTAGACATAATATTCATATATTCCAAGAAAACATTATATCAGGAGACTCGTTAAAACGAGAAGTTCCTTACGTTTTTTCTTCGACTCCGAATGTAATTCGAAATGAAATTTGTATAGTTCAATTTTCATTTTATATTATTTTTTTTAAACAAATAATCTAAAGGAACGAATTACATCCGAAAGTTTCATTCAATATTACAATTTGTGCGAGTGATTTCGTGAATGAGATGGAAGGGTGTAACAGATGTGTAACATCTTTCCTCTCGCTTTCTTGCAATTTAAGGAAGTGATTTCGTGAAATGTAACAGGAAGTGTATAACAAAAAATTTGCGGAAGCACGCGCTATTTGATTTGAGGAATGAGCACGCAGTGGTAGAGTTGGCCGTCAGATAGCCGTCAACCAATTTTCAGAGTATTCGGTACTGTCAGCCATTGGTTGTGCATTTAAGTTACAGTGTTATGTATAAAGTTTGCTGTTATATGCGTAAACTATATAAATAAATATTTACTGTTGATAAGTTTTAATAAAGTGCAGATCATTAATAAAAAAAATCAAGTGATAATAAATACTTATTCGTATAAAAGATTTCAGTATTTAGCTTTTTTAAATTTTTAGGTTGGTTTCCTGGTCACTTCCAGTATCAATTAAATAAAATACAATTTTCATTAATAAAAATTATTGTTTGTTATGAAAAATCATTTCAATTAATACGTGACCCATTTTTTTCAGAATATAATTTCAAAATTGCTTATTACTAAGGTGAGATGTCAAATGTTACACATTACATGCAATTACTGTAAAGATCGCTCGTTTTATTTTAATTCTGCCGGAATTGTTGTTGGCGTTGAGCATTGGTTTTCAGTATTTTATTTGCACTATGACGTTTGCGCTTTCCATACTCTTTTGGACTCTGAACACATGATTTCACTATTTTCTTCCTATAATTGAAATAGTAAAAACTCTAATCACATGTACAATTAACGAAATTTAACAGTTAATACTTGTATCAAGTTATACAATTTTATTAACTTACTTTTCTAAATCTGTATTAAACACATTTGCTGCAGTTTCCATTTTTCAAAACTTAAAACAATATTTACTAATGATCTCACACAATAAATTATAGATTAAAAAAACTAAAAAACACGCTAATAGAATTAATCAAACTAAAAAGTAAAAAAAAAAATAATTCTTAATATAGGATTAAAAATACTGACGAGAAAATTAATGTCACTGCTCTAAAAGCGTGGGGTGCTTTCATTCCAAAACGCAGAGTTAGTTTAAAATTGTCATACAAAGCAGTGACATTGATTGACATTAATTTTTTTTTTTGACAGTGACACTAATTGTCTCGTCAGTAATTTTATTCCTATATTAAGAATTATTTTTTACTTTTTAGTTTGATTAACTCTGAAAGCATGTTTTTCAGTTTTTTTATTTATTTTTCGCTTTTTAGTTCGATTTCGATTTACTAAAAAAAATATGTATTAAATGGTGAAAGCACATAAAGAATACATCGGCCGGGAATCAAACCCGGGCTGCCCGCGTGGCAGGCGAGCATTCTACCACTGAACCACCGATGCATTTCGGTATGTGACGATTCTACTAAATCGCACTACCCGTAAGCCGCGTTATGGAATTACGTTCCAAAAATAGGTGATGCCATTTAAAAACAGGTATGGTTTAGTTGGTTTCAACATTTATGAATAATTTTAACTCATGAAGATGCTTAAGAATATTACTCTAATAGTTTCTTCGTATCTATTATAATAACGAAGTACAAGAATAATTAGGATACCCTGAATATATCCAATAATGAAATTCGTAGCACCGGTACAACTTTTCCATTTTTGAAATAAAATTTCAAAATCTACTCGTCGCTTTGTGTTTATAAAAAAATTGGTTTCGAAGTTATTTGTGGTGTAGCAGACAATACGACTACAATATATATCCCAGTTTTATATTTCGTCCCAGCTAAACGATGTAAATATTGTCCTTTCAGTATCCTAGCAACTACCATGGTAGTTTCACTCCATTTCATTTGACGTTACGCCACACCACAATTTGGAAACAACAATTTCATTAATGAACTATCAAATTGCATAGTAACCAAATTAATTTCACAGTACACTGAATTAAGTTGTTCAATAAAAAAGTAGCGAGCAAATGAAATTAAAGAAGTTAACATAGTGTTCAAACCGTATTACCGATTTGTATTACGCTTCCAATTACCACCATGGAAGTACTGAAAGGAATAAGGATTTTATAATAATAAAATTTAAGGTACATCTTTCTGCAGTTCTGTTAAGCAAGCTTAACAGAGTGCTTTAAAAGTAAAAAGTTAAAAAAAATAGCAATAACCTATTAGTACCCATTTAAAATCTAACAAGCAGTACCTTCCGAACAAGAAAAATATTACTATAGCATGTTTCACGAATATACGGTGGTTTTTGGATTATCGTTAGAAACTCAATAACCAGTATTCAACTATACATTTAAAAAGTACGAAAGTAAATTTCCCTAATATTTTTCTACACATTTCGTAGATAACGAATTTTATTTTATAAGGGACTTTTTGTTTGGAAATTGTTCTTAATGACTTTATTTATTGTACATAATAAGAGACGTAGGTAAATAATCCAAACATATATCACTAATTAACTAAGCTATTAAGCTTTAATTTGGCTTGTTGATTTATTTTTGTTATATTTTTTGTTAGATTTCTAAAAAAGTAATTAGTAAACCTGAGTTATTATTGTAGTGGGTACCGACATTAAAATCGTATAGTACCGATTGTAATTTCAAGTAGTGTATGTATACCAATATACCACGAAAATGCTGCGACGTGTTTTGGATGTAGATGCATTAATATTGAATTAACACGCTTATTTATTTACAGTTAAAACGGTGAAGCTTTTCCATCACGTGACCCAATCTACGATTCATACAACACATATTTTCTACATACTGTCTCTTTCTGTCAATATAAATCAAACATAACATCATACACGATTATTTTTATAGAGTCGACAGAAGTTTTGATTTGATTCATATGAATATTGTTGCTGACGTAATAGTCACGTGATGAAAAAGATTCACCGTTTCTACTTTATTTATTTATTTAGCGTATGGCAACACATGATAAAAAACTTAAGACTAAAAAATAAACATTAAATTCTTAAATCTAAATTTTAAATCCACGTAACAGCCGATGGGGTGGCCCTCAAGAAGTCTGTAGTCGTGCAGTGGCTCTGTGTTCTGATGCAGCTATATGCTAGGTGATGGATGGTCTGTTGTTCTCCACAGTCGCAAGCGTTACTTTCAAGTTTTCCCCATTTATGGAGAAAATCTGCACATACGCCGCATTATGTGCGGATGCGGTTTAGGCACCACCATGTTTTTCTTGGTAGAGCAGAGCCAGGAACTGATTCGTTTGTACGGATGTTGTTGTAGGTGTCAGGAGATACTTTATTTTGCCATTCTTGTGCCCATTCGTGTTCCAGAGTGAAATATTTTGCGGTGAGTGCTGCAGCAGTTTGAACTGAAGGTTTCCTAGAACGTAACCTCTTACCTAGTTGGGCGATGTCTTCGTGAATTTGGAGCTGCGGATTGTCTTGGATATTCTTATATTCTCTACAGAGAGCGTTTCCACGGCGGAGATGGGCTGGTGGTATATTGCAGAGAGTAAGCAGCCAGTGCGTGGGTGTAGGTTTAATGGTGCCGCTGTTTATTCTCAAAGATTTGTTGAGTTGGACATCTACCTTTTTTGAATGGGGGCTATTCAGCCATACAGGTGCACAATATTCGGCGGTGGAGTATATAAGGCCTAGGACGGAGCAGCGGAGGGTTTCGGCTGAGGCACTTCAGCTGGTCCCGCTTAACTTTGAGATAATGTTGTTTTTTGTTCTGTTTGAAGCACCTCCACACTAAGCACTTGCAGTAAAGCAATAGTAAGATACCATTGATTATTAATAATATTTAAAAAAAATTTAAGACGCAATGCAAATTTAATATTTTTCAAAATTACCCAATATGTTTGTCACAATAAAGATATTTTTTATTCGTTTTAAGCAGCCAAAGCAGTTTTAGTGAAAGACATTCAGTGCATTACACTGAAGCGAAGGTCGAAGAAACCTCAACTTTCAATAATTGAGTTATAAAATATAAAAGTCGTAATGTTGTCGAGACTTTATGCAAAAAAAATGGTGAATATAAAAGTATCGTGTCGTTTTACTTTTGATCTCTTTGAAATGATTTAAGGAGATTTTAAAAGTTCGACAGGTCCTTAGAAGTTTCGAAATCGAAATAAAATGGTAAAACACTTTTTAGAGCTATTTTTTAAGATTTTGGTATCATCAAAGCGAGATGATTTATTAATTGGAAATATAAATTTACAATTTAAAATGTTAAGAGCTGACTTTAATTCCGTATTATTTTTTTAAAATAAAATACATTTAAGAAAATATAATTTTTAAAGAAACAAATATGACTGAGGGCTATGTTGCAAGCATATAAATTTTTAAATAAATATATTGGTTAAAAAATTATTTTTTAAATATTTACATAGATACAAACAAACGCATACATATTTATTTTATAATAGGAATATTTTTTCTTTTTTTGTGGTAAAAAATTGCGTATCTTTATTTTTTCCCCGGGCTGGTATCAACGTCAGTTATCCCATGAACTGCGGCTAACAAGGCGTATTGTGCCTTTTGTTTATAATTCCAGGAAGTCGACAATGTGGTTTTTTTAAGCATTTCAGGTTCCAATTCTGGTTCCCATATTGTCTAAGAACCGAGAACCGCAAGCCTATTAGCTGTTGTAATTCTCCAACTTTTGCTAGCCTGTCTACCTCTTCCTTACCATATAATTCCTGGTGTTTATAATATAATAATTTATTAGGCGAGTCTGAATGGACAAATTGGTAGAGGTTGACTTAGGCGAATATATCTCGATCAGATCAACATTGTTTGAAGAAAGGCCAGGTCAAGAGTACCAACAACCGACGAGCATGCATGAGAGCACTGATGAAAAAAGTTTCCGAATGGCACTCGGAACGTGAAGGTTTGCCGTAAGCGCCAACTAGGTTCTTTTTTATACAATTAAAATTTCTTTTCATAAAAGTAACCATTCTCATTTTAAACAATTTATGTCTCCCCATCAGTATCTTCCAGCTTTGTCGCTGTGTCAGCTTCTTCCATCAATTTGTTTAACAGGCGAAATTTGTTACCAAACATCCATTCATAATTTAAAACTACTATTTTGGATGTGCTAGGTTAAAGTTCCATAATTGTAACATAACTAAAAAAAATTTATTTGAAAAAAATAAGAAAATAGTAGATTATTTTAAGCGAAGAAGTGAGACTTCATGGTGCGTCTGAATTTACTTCGTTCGGCGGGTAATAAAAAGCAAACCATGAAAAATCGCTTCTCCTTCAAATAAAATATACTATTTTTTTATACGTACAATATAATTAGGTCATAAACACGAAATATGTAACACGGTTAAATACAAAAATAGCTTGTTGACATCTCTTCTTTTATAGTTGTCATTCAGCATTAAAAAATGTCATGTTACAAGTTTTGATTTAACATCACATCATGACGTTTGGACTGACAGCCGCCACACATGCATACTTTGCCGCTGTTAAAAAAATTTAATTTTCCGCAAAATGCTAGGAAATTTTGACATTCCAGACAAAATTTCTTAAAGAAAAAGTTAACTGTTAGAAAATATTCATTTTCCTACTCTACGGAAATGATATTTTCTTACAGCTGTTAGTGTTCTATATAAATAATTGAAAACACGTTGTTTATAAGGAATTAATTTATATTTTGTACATACATACATACATATAGTCACACCTTTTTCCCGTAGGGGTATGCATTGACCACTACCTTCTACTTGCTACGGTTCTTACACACATCTTTTGCTTCCTCTACTTTCATCAGTGCTCTCATACATGCTCGTTGGTTGTTGGTAGTCTTGACCTAGCCTTTCTTCAAAACAATGTTGATATGATCAAGATATGTTCTCCGAGGTCGACCTCTACCGACTTGTCCATTCACACTCGCCTTATAAATTTGTTTCGTCAATCTTTCTTTATCTATCTTTTTCACTTGTCCAAACCATCTAAGCATTCCGTTATCTATCTTTGTAACCACATTCTCTTTTACACCACAGCGTTCTCTTATCTCACTATTTTTACTTTATCCAACCATTATATTTTAAAAAGCTCAATGCATTGCAGAAAACATTTTAAAATTAGTTTGTTTTATTTACAGTTATTTAAGAGTTAGTACAATTATTGAAAATTGGAGAAACATTATTAGAACTATGAGAAACATTTTGGACAACATGCGAGGTAGTAGGGTTATTTTTTTGAATATTTTGTACTGTGAAAATTTTATTTGCCACCTTAACCTTATTGTCATGTCTCTTTAAACTTGTTATGTCGGCACCAAAATCAATAAACATTGTTGCAGAAGACCGACGAATGCAGTGACCAGTATATTCCGTCGGATTTTCCAATTTCAAATAAATAGCAACTATGTTAGGCATTTTTCTAAATTGATGTATTTCTACTACTTGTCTACAACCCTTTCCTCTTTGATATTTAAAGAAAAATCGGTCACTGTTGAAACATACTTTCAATAAAGATTCAAGTACATTTGATTAACTACAAATGATCTTGATTTTGTTGGTCTTCTAATTAAAAGCTTAGATTCTAGGTCTTTTACATCGTGTAGAGTCATTCGAACTAACCTATCCATTCTACAGGCCCCAGAAATACCAAATAAAAAAGCCACCTAAAAAATTAATAAATGTGTAATCTACATAGAAATTACAACATATAGCCAGGCTAAAATGGAGCTTTGCGGGTCATAACGCCATACAAAAAGACAACAGATGGAATACCGCTATACAACAATGGATACCATAGATGGGAAAAAGAACAAGAAGAAGACCCCAGATGATATGGGGAGACGACATTAAAAAAAGGGAGGAACACATTGAAAACGAAAAGCACCAAACAGAAATGATTGGAAAATACTAAGGAAGGCCTATGTTTAAAACTGGACGAATTAAAGGGCAAGGAAGAAATAGAAATTAAAACCTTGTAAATTACCATAATCATTAAATTTTCTTTATCTGGAGCTTCCTGGATAAATTTTTTGATTTCTTCCTTCGTTACAATCTTAAATTTATTTGCCCTATATCCTTGAGCTTGCTGTTTTAATAAAGAACAAAGTTTTGAATATGTAGATATACCTACATTGTGTTTAATTGCAATGGTTGGCTTAAACATGGAACAATTGGCCCACAATGTTGATGATTTCATCTTTAAACAAAGGTCTAGAAAGTAACATTTTCCGAGAAATAACTCGTGTTTTTACTCTTGCGATAATCCACAATAGTTTATATGCATATTCGTACTTTTCTCTTGATTTCTTTGACAATAATTCTAATAAAGCAGTATTTACTGCCTCAACCAGCTCTAGAGGAGTTCCAGAAATGGAAAATTCATCATCACTTATCATTTTACATTGTTTTGTTTTCGAAAACACCAGCAATTAAATTTATATGCGTCAAGTTTGACAAATCAACATTAAAACGTTTCCATAGTAACGCAACCAATTTTTATTACGAATTTCAAAGCACCATTCATTTATGAATAAAATTATTCGAGATTTTTTTTAAATTAATTAATATCTATCGAATTTTAAACGATTTGCGAAAAAAGAGTATGTTTACCTTGTAGGAGATGCCACATTCCTGGACGACTGTGAAGATTGCTAAGTCGAGGCGCAAGTCTTGTGATTAAAACTTTCGGAAATAACCTTTGTATTCGTGTTTTAAAAAAAATTTAAGTTACACCTATTAACATTTTTTTACGTTGCTAATAAAATATTTTCATTGTCAGGTAAATATCTAATGTACCTACTTTTTACGGCTCGTCGTATATATTTACAACAAAATAAAATAATAAAATTACAAAAACGCTACTAAAATGTTCCAAAAGGGTTAAATGAATCCATTTGTACTGTGAACATTTGCAAATTGCGTCGTTCGTTTCAAATAAAAAAAATACAATTACCAAAAAATTTTTAGGCATACAAAAAAAGTAATCTGCCGCCAGGAAATTAAAATATAACTCTAAAGCCGCCGAAATCATTAAAAGAAAATAAGAAAATGTTGAGAAAATGATGAAAAAATATAACTAATAAGGGGAATTAGGGGATTCACCGGAGAAAACTGATTTATTACTGCTTTTAATAATTAGGTACATAAAGTACTCCTGTTGCTAATAGAATTTTACACGTTTCGCGTGTTCGCTCGTGTGTGCATTCTAAATCTATTTCAGTTATGACTTCTGTTTGAAGTATTGGACTTTCAAGTGCAATGTTAACAAACAAACTCTTCGCCATTCGCTGCTTTTATTATCGTACTATATTTTTTTTATGGTTAAAAAAAGCGAAAAAATTAATTTCTTATGGATTTTTTGTATTTTTCCGAAAGTTCTTTTTCTTTGGAACCTTTTCGAAAGCTTTTCAGTCTTGCCTTTTTGATCCTGCTGATGTTCTTTTGTTTTTGATCTGGAAGAGATTCCTGCTGATGTCCTTTTTTTTTTTGATCTGAAGGAAATAATTTTTTTAACTGGTTCACCGACTGGCGTAGCACACCATATTCGAATATGAAGTATTTATAAGATTTAAAGTTAACGTTTTTCCTTTAAAAAGGAACATTAGTATGAGTTTTCTGGTAATACTTCCCCCTGAATCTACTGCGGGAAACATTTATATGAGATTGAAATATTTATTAGATTTAAAGTTAACGTTTTTCCTTTAAAAAGGATAAAGTATAATATTTTATAGTAATACTTTCTTCTGCATCTACTGCGGGAAATTTAGATGAAACTCGGCAATTTTTTTTTTTTTTTTTAAACTTTTAAATTTTATTTTTCCAATGGTCATGCGATTGTAAAAACAATTCTGTTTGAATTTAACTTTTATAAACCTGTTGTACACTTTACGTTTTTTTATTTTTTCTTTTCTGAAATGATAAGTGTGAAGTTTTGTACGGCTTCGAAGTAAAAATACGTAATGAATTAAAATAATACAGTTAAGTTTATTTGAGGTTTAATTTCCTTTTAGTGATTTTCCAGTAAAATTACTTGGCGCCCATCGTGGTTTAACTTTTCAATTTTCAGTTACTTTGGTAATCAATAAAAAAAATGATTGTATAAATCCGTAAACTGACTTTGACAATCACTCAAATTTTATCCAATTGTGAAATCAAGTAGCCACGGACCCTCAAAAAATTACTAATTCTTTTTTTTTATTTGTAATTATTCATTTTAGTATTTTCACTTAATAACAAAGACAATTCTCTTTTCGTAACAAATTAACGCCCAACATATGGGGTATTTAGTAAAGACACAATCTTTTCGAAACGAAATGTAGAGAAAATGATGAAAAAATATAACTAATAAGAGAAATTAGAGGATTCACCGGAGAAAAATGATTTATTACTGCTTTAAATAATTGGGTACATAAAATACTCCTGTTGCTAATAGAATTTTACACGTTTCGCGCGTTCGCTCGTGTGTGCATTCTAAATCTATTTTAGTTATGACTTCTGTTTGAAGTTTACGTATTAGACTTTCAAGTGCAATGTTAACAAACTCTTCACCATTCGCTGCATTTATTATCGTACTAAATATAAAATTTAATTTATCGTAGACGAATAGTTCGTGAAGATCTTAATTAACAAGTTCTATGAATATCCTGAGGATATTAGACCGAGCAATTTAAATCTTTCATTGTAATTATAAATGTTATGCATCGCGGTTATTTCCAACTTTTTATTTATGTTTTTATCTGGTTCGTTTTTATTTTTGTGTGCAGTGATTCTCTTTGTTGAAATTAATTTATTATTGCGTTTTTGAAATATCTACAAACGATTACCAATAACCGCGTTTATTGCTTTAATATTTCAATTTCGTTTAGGTAAATCTGGTACGCTTTTGTATAAGTTTTTTCATTAAAATTATGTAATAAACTGTCTATTGCATTAAAAATATCCTCATTATGGTGCAATACGTACCTACGTACTGTCACGGACATTGTATTTTTTTTAATGGAAACATTTACCTAAGTGGTTTTTTAAAAGTGAGCGCCGGGTGACGACGACGACGAGCAGCGAGCGAGTAGAAGCGTGACGGCTACAGAATTGCGCTGAGGCTTTACCTGAATCTCCGGGACCTCGACTTACTCCTGCTGTTGACGGCGTCTTCCGCAACGTAGATGTTAAAGTTCCTTCGATAGTTCGGTTGAGCTGGTTCGATGGGTTTCTACCTGCTGTAGGTCGAAGGGTTCCCTGGCTTTTATCGCCGGGAATCTCGTTTATGAAGTAAATAAAACAAACACATATTTCATCGATAATATATTGGAATTTATACATGGAGCTTACAGTTTCAAGCCTACTGTATCTTCAGAAAATTTTCACTGGCTGTCGACTTTGAATTTAACTTGATTGCATTGATATACATTTTGGAACACGTGGTGATTAAAAGCGGTGCTCTAAGGTGCTCTTTGCGGTATGTTCTTCGGCCGGCGGTTGAAATGGGAAAGAGGCAGTCGGCGACGTCGCCCTACTTTTTTGCGCTCAAGTCCGTGCTTTTAATTGCTCAAAGCGTTGATTACTAATTTTACGTGATGAGAGGGTGATCGGATAGCTGCTGATTTTTTGTCTGCGTCAGGGCCGCCGTACTGAGTGGTTTTAAAAATCAGTACATGTCTCAGAGAGGAATTGTACAGAGTTGGAAATACTAATTTTCAACAAAAAGGTTAGTCTGAAGATACTAATGCTCCAAAAAGACCTATTTTATCAAATTAATACAATGCTTATATGTTTGTTATTAAATTAAGTTACTTAGGTTCGAAGTAGAATACGAATCGGTGATATACTTTCCGACCCTTTTAAGGTACACAGCGGGCTTAAGCATGGAGACGCGATATCTCCAATTTTATTCAATATTGCTCTTAAAAAATCAATAAGAACCGCTAAAATAAGTGTTTAACTTTTTAGTTGGGATGACCCAAGATTATTGCTGGCTTTTGCCTATGATATTGACGTAGTGGTTAACACGATACTGACCTCTTTTTAAGGTAGAAACGCAAGCTGTGCAAATAGGACTCAGATTAAACAAGGACAAAATCAAGTGTATGCATACCAGCAGAACAGGACGTAGAGATAGAGTGGGCCAAAATATCACTGTGGGGGGAATACAATTTCGTAAGGATCGCAACCTTCAAATATTTAGGAGCCACAATTGCTCAAGATAACAATTTGACAGAAGAAATTAAAGTCCGAACTCAAAGTGGAAACAAATATCTCTATGCACTAAAGTCAGTACTAGCATCGAAAAACATCTCGCGAAGAATAAAAATCATAATCTATAAAACCATTACCGACCGACTGTTATATATGCTTGCACACTTGGACCTTGACCAAAGACAACGAACGCTCTACGCAAGATTTTTAGACCACTGTGAAGCCCAGTAATCCAACAATACCGAGTAAGAACCAACCAAGAAAAATCAGAATTATACAAAGATCCAGATATTGTGAAGAAGATAAAGGCAAGAAGGCTGTAATGAGCAGATCATATGCAAAGACAGCCAGACACATGGATGGTGAAATTGGCTTGGGAAGGAGCACCAGTAGGAAGAAGACATTTAGGGTGCCCCCGAATGAGGTGGCGAGACAACATTAAAGCAGACCTAAGGACAATTGGAATAGAATAACGACCCAGCATTGATGGAAGATCGGCAACAATGGAGGCGAATAGCACGGTCGGCCAAGACCTACCCCGGGTTGTAGAGCCATGGAGTAATAGTAGTAGGTTATTGTGCAATATTACATACTAAAGTAAGAATTCAGGGACTACATAATCACGATTTTAAAAACAATTTGGTAATTTTCGTCAATAAATAGAAATATAAAAATAATTAAAAATATTATAAAAAATAACACATATCGTTTAATAATATATTATAAAAAACCATTTGTTGAATTGGCATTCAATAATATTATTGTATTTTCTAAATTATTACTGATAAACAATCATTGTGATACTTTCTTTGAAGAGAGCCTAGTCCGTTACTACAATTTAAATCCATTACGTTTGATTCATTTCCGTATGCATAATTTAAACCTAAGTGGATTGGTTTATCAGTATCGGTCAATTAGAACTGAAAACATAAATATTTATATGCGAAAAAAAAAGAATGATAGTTCCTGGAACTACTTATGGTACGATATCTGAAACACAAAGAACAAAGCACTTTTTTAATAGTTACTATTAGATTTTTATGAGAAACGCGGTACCGACTTGATTTTATTTTTTATTCTTCATCATAAAGTGATGGAAAATATTTTTTGCAAGACATTCCTCGATAGTAATTAATTTTCTATTAAAGGATTTTGTATTTTTTGACAAAACATGAATCTTTTTCGCTTCACCACAATTTTATACCTTTTTTTTTTTTAATTTTAGTAGGTGGAACATATTTGTTTGTTTTGTATAAATAAAGGGTAACATCGACATAAAAATGCCTAATTTTTGTTGCACATCCTTTATCTCCTTCAATTCTACTTCACTTTCGGAAAAAACTTTTTCAATTCGGAAGGAATCTGCTTGGAAGTATAAACGTATTCATTTAAAAAATTGGTCAATATAAATTATAAATTTACTTTTAGGAATCCACAATTTTAAACACTTTTAAAAGTCCTTAAAAAAAATTAAAATCCAAATACAGCACCGGAAAAACAAATCTCTTTAACACAACGACGCGTGCCAGGACAACGACAAACATACATACATCTAGTCACGTCTTTTTCCCATAGGAGTAGGCAGAGACCACTTCCTTCCACTTGCTACGGTTCTTATACACATTTTTTGCTTCCTCTCCTGCTTAATCAGTGCTCTCATGCATGCTCGTCGGTTTTTGGTACTCTTGGCCTGGCCTTTCTTCAAAACAATGTTTATCTGATCGAGATATGTTTTCCGAGGTCGACCTCTACCGACTTGTCCATTCACACTCGCCTTAAAAATTTGTTTCGTCAAGGACAACGAATAAGATTTAATATTAAACCAAAAGAAAAAAAATCATCCAAAAACCACTGTAATTGGATATCACTTGTCCATGTGGATTATTAAAAACGGAAAATAAGCGCAATTTTGACAAATAAAAAATAACGCATGTTTAATTGGGCCAATTAAAAACACGAATATTTATAAGTGTTAGTAAACTATAAACGTTCTAATGCAGAATAGAGCGACGTTGATAAGCATAAATTATTTCTGTAGTATTAGTATAATAAGTATGCCAAAAATCCAGTCGTTTAGGAATAACAAATTACAACGTATTACTTTTTTTGTAGTTTGAGAACTGTGCACTTAGGTATTTATGAATGCGGTGCTTTTGTAAATATATATGGATAAATTAATAATACTGATTAGTAATTATGAAACGAGAAAACCTATCTCTCTCTTTAACTGCACTTACTACAAGTTTGCAAACAGTCATTATTTAAGAATAACTTTAATTATATAATTGTTAAAATTTTGGAACTTAATTAAAAAAATTAAAAATTTAAATGATGGGCAAATTTTAATTTGGATTAAATCTCATTGCAGTTTAATAAATAATGAAATTTTAGAAAAAATGCTCCATTTAATATAAACAATTTAGAATATAAATGGACAAGAGAAGATGCAAAAATAATTATTAATGATAAATGGAAAATAGAATACTTTTAATCAAATAAGGGAAAATTTAATAAAAATTTGCAATCAGGGATACCTTCTGAGCCATGTTTTAAAAATATAACTATAAATAAACAAAAGTTATCCACAATATGCAGATTAAAATTTAACCACGCTTTATTTTCTGCACATCTTTATAAAATGGGTTTAAAAAATGATCCACAATGTGAGTGAATTATTTAATAATTTAATTTATCAAATTTAAAATATTACCAAACCTTATAATTTAGTTAAACTTTTAGTTTTAAAAAAAATGATAAATATATTAAATTGCTTTATAAAAATATTGTATAATTAAAATTATAGATAAGTACAAAATATGTATACATAAAAAAAAGAGCACACAAAACCTCTGTTTTTCCTTCTTTGTCTAAATCGCTTATATAGACTCAAAAGTCTACCAATAAAACAAAATACAAAAAAGGTGTGCATATAATAATATTGGATATTGTAAATAGTGTAGTTCTAGATATTGTAAATATAAAGTATATATGTATTTGTCATCACAAAATGTGCAACATGGGCGTATTATGCTTTAAAATATAGAAAATATTATTTGTCAAAATAAAGCATTATTTGTAGTTTGACTAGTGGCTCAGTTACCGCAGTCAAAAAAAAAACAGTCAGTAACTCTTGTAGAAACGCTTCTAAATATACTGCACTTAACCCGGACTTTCACGGACTATTTTAGGCTGCTATGGAAACAAAGCCATAGTCATTTTAACTACTTTTTTTTCATAACAATACACAGTTTTTGTCCAATTACAAATTATAACGTATTACTTATTTTGCAGTTTGAGAACTGTGCACTTGAGTATTTATGAATGCGGTAGGTATCTTTTTGAGTATATATGGATATATTAATAATACTGATTAGTAATTATGAAACGAGAAAAGTTATCTCTGACTTTACCATGAAACACTTTTTGACAGGGAGACAAGCGAGGACATTAGAAGAACATGTAAAATAGACAATATAAATAAATGGATACTGGAAAGAAAGAGAGAGTGGAACGAACACATAGATCGGATGAATGACGACAGAATGGTCAAAATAACTAGAGACAAGTCGCCCTTAGGGCGCCGAATCGTTGGAAGACCCCACAAGAGATGAAGCGACAACCTCTCTAAAAATTAAAAGGCACAAGTACGAAGAAAAACAAGCAATTTGCTTTTATTAAAGAAGGAGGAAGAAGAAGACTTTAACTACACCTACTACAAGTTTGCAAACAGGCAGTAACTCTTGTAGAAACGCTTCTAAATGTTCTGCACACAATCCGGACTTTCACGGACTCTTTCTGACTGCTATGAAAACAAAGCCATAGTCATCTTAACTGAATTTTTTTCACAACAACAGTTTTTGTTAAATTATTTTTAAAAACTTTTGTTAGAAAAAATTATTCTAAATCGAGCGTTAAAAAAATAGTGTTGTGTGTGTACTACAGTTTCGTAGTGTCAAAAATGTTGTAAAATACACGTTTCAAATTACGTTAATCTTGCGACACATTCATTAACGAAATTCAATCAGATTGGGAGTAAAACCCGACTATAACTAACCCAGTTTATCATCCGTTAAACAGATATTTACACGAAATCGGCAAATTGCTGTTAAACATGTTCTCTATAAATAACTCGGTGGTGTAAACGTGACGATCGCGGATCAAAGTCATGACTAAATGAATTGCTCGTCGCTAACTTTGTATATCGAATTTTGATAGATAGGTACACTAACACTTTAAAATCCTATTAGCAATTAGCTAGTTACATTGCAATAAATCTATGCACTACTGTTGATTGTCTAGGAGTTTTTTAAAAGTGTCTTGGCGTAATTTGGAATTTTTTAAGCATATTTACTGTAGCGTTTCATTATTTTATCCTTTATAGGCCAAATTTCAAGCGTTAATTTTGTTCTAAGAAGCGAAGAAATACAAACTAAGTGCTTTCGATAATCTTTTTGTTTTTTATTAAAAACTATTTCGTGACCAAAGAAAAAACAAAATGATCATCGATCATCCTATAGTAAAAAGTAAAATTAGCAATAAGTTCTTGATACTAAAAATGTTAAAAACCAGTCAACAAGTGCACAGTGGCTGGAATTTTTTAATTTGCCCCTGTATTATGTTAACAATTCAAAAAGTCATCATAGTAACAGTGACAAAAACAAAAACAATAATGGCAATGAAAAAAAATGGTTGTCTGTAAAGTCGGTTTTCGGACGATAATTTTTCGCGATAACGTCATAAGAAAACATTGATGAAAAGTTGCATACTTTTATGAATTGAGTCAAATTATTATCACTAAATTATCATTATTTTGTGTAATACAAAGGAGTTAATTGAAAATTACAATTTTTTCGATAAATTTGTTTTTGGACTCGGTAATTCAAATATTGTCTGTCTCTCTTACGCATCGGCCGATGAAGTGGAAGTGAGATAGATGCGTCACAAGCCGAACGCTTAGGCCGATCGTGCCTCTTTATCGCTTGTTCCGCGCTCTCGCTTGCACGCTCGGCTCGGGCGGAACGTGAAAATGAGTCATGCTTTTTACAGTAACAGAATTCAGTTTTGTAGGGCATACGAAAAGTTTAAAGAGAGCCAATTTTAAACAACGATTAAATAACAATGGAAGGCTGGCATCAAAGACAAAACAATATTATTAAAAAGAGATTTACCAGACCTTTTAAATGACGTATGACTTGATACCTAATGCCATTTAAAAAAACGAGCGAACCTTACAGTAGTCGCATATGATGTTTAACATTTGACACCTTATCTTAGTAATAAGCAATTTTAAAATTATATTCTAAAAAAAATGGGTCAGTTATTATTCGAAATGATTTTTTATAACGAACAATAAATCTTTTTAATGAAAATTGTATTTTATTTAATTGACACTGACATTGACAGAAATCGACCTCAAAAGGGCCAAATGATGACCAATTGAAATGTTACTGTTACACATTTTACGAAATAACCCCCACAAATTGCAAGTAAGCGAGAGGAAAGATGTTACACATGCAAGAAAGCGAGCGCAAAGATGTTACACATCAAAAATGGAAAAAATTTAAGTGGTATTTCCAGTAGGGAGAGGGTGAATCTGACGTTTATGTCATTAGCGCTAAAAAGTGTCCCTCTCAAGGTAAAAGTTGAGGTGTATTTTTAATAAATAACTGACAAATATACGAACGGTTTTTGGTACTGTCAAAAGTGTATATATTTAGCGGATATAGACCGCATCGTGCATCTTAGTAGCACGTTCTTGGTGTCTTTACTATTTGTTATTATTTAAGTTTGTATTAGTATATATATTCGTGCCTTTTAAATATTTAAATTTCGACATGATAAGAGCTATTTTATGTATCAACATAGTAAAATAATCCGAAGTAATATTGCGTTAGGTTAGCGACCCATGCCTATGGTACTACATTATATTAAATTTCTACTGAAACCATTTAGCTAATCTGAAAATCGATGGTCAACATACTGACAGGGGTTATTTATTCCTCTCATACTTAATTTATATTCCAAGAAATCTTCAGTAAATGTTGAAATTGTGGTTTTTTGTTTTCTTTATTTACTATTTTCCTTTGTGAGTCATTCAGTAGTATATTGGTTGGTGCTATCGCTGGCGCGCTCGGTATGTAACCTGTGTCACATCCTCATTGTTAAAACAGTAGCTGTGTTTACTGTGATTGTATTGTTACAAATCCGGTCGACTCGACAACCGAGGATCGACCGCAACTAGGGTCTATACCGACGAACAGATTTGTCGGCCGCCGACGGGATCTAACATGGTCGAGCAACCTCTCGAAGTCGCGTCGAAGGGTGGAAAAACAGGTAAAATGATCTGGAATTGTGATATCGGGGTATAAAAGGGGAAGCGATCATAACAAGAGACAGTATCGGCTTTAAAAGTGTTTATGAATTAAGAAATGTAAATAAAAAGTTGTATATCTAAGTGGTTAATAAAACTAGAATTTATTGTATTGGAATAAACATTGTTTTGTTACTGGATCGAGAGTTTTAATCGCCGAACCCACGGAAAAATTAAAAATCCTAACAGTATTTAATGTTGAGGTATTTTACGCTTTAAACGTCGCGCTTTGTTGTGGTTTGCCATAAGTGGCCGGGCCAGAGTATTTGGGTGTCGTTCGATGTGCTCTTTTTTAGTTCTGGTATGGTACACAATTTCCTATTTCACAGTGGGCAGGTGTAGATCACGATGTAATAATTCGTTGGGTACGAACAAGGGGGCATCGGTTATCATGCGGAGTGTTTTATTTTGAAACCTAAATATTATATTTAATCTCTACTGAAACCATTTAGCTAATCTAAAAATCAATGGTCAACATACTGACAGGGGTTATTAATTCCTTTCATATTTAATTTATATTCCAAAAAATCTTCAGTAATTCTGGACAGACTCCGGAGTAAATGTTGAAGATGTGGGAAAAGAAAAAAAATATCTAGAGATCATGACAACCTTAAAATATAAAAAGCCTCAATTCCTTGGGCATATTATGCGCAATGAATCAGGATACGTCTTGCTACATCTTGTAAGGAAAGACATTTGGGCAGAGTGGCCCAAAGAAAAATAAAATATTATAGCACAAAAACGTTACAACTTGGTTTGACACAAGTTCACTAGAACTTCTTTGTATCGCAGACAATAAAGTAAATATTCTTATGCTACCTCTACACTCTCGTGCGAGGAACTCTGGACGAGGTACTCGCCGAAGTTTACTGAGGCGAATGTTATCATCCACATTCTCGGGTCTACTCGATAGAAACTCGGTTATACGTTGGTCTTCAACATGGGTGTCGTTGAAGTAGATGCTGCTTTAGCTCTCTATGCATATACATATTATAACTTATTAAACTGTTACTACACAAAAAAAATACTAAATACTAAAATACTAGGAAAAAAAGGAGATGGTGAATGACGTTTTTAACTCAAAACAAACACAACACTGCAAGAAGTGCGGCAAGAATGTAGTGAGTCTTCTCGTATTCGTGCCTGGCCGTCTTTGACTCTGGTACAAAAAACCGACACGGAAGCGAGCGTCTGCAGAACGAGTCCAGGAAACACGAGGCGAAGTGAGTAGACCCACTACACTCTTACTCTGGTCCTCGGCCCACTGCGGATAACTTCAACATGAGTGTAGAGGTAGCATTATGATAATCGCCAACATTTGTAACAGATTGGCACACTAAGATTTATATAGTATATAAATGTTTTATCCAGAAGACTTTCATTATTGTACACACCGAGGTATTTGGTTTCATATTGTTGTGGAATTGTCGATAATTTAACATTATTGGTGTTAATTTACCTCGTGACCTAATTCTGTATGCTGTTAGTTTGTAGGTAATTATTTTGTTACTTTTACGTAATCTTCATCTGGCTTTGGTGTGGTTGTATCTATTGCAAATGTGATAACATCTTGTTAGGTAGATAGATCAGCAGTGTAAATTAGGTATAGGAGAGGACTATTATAGGAATATCCTAAAGGCATACTCGTACTAGCATTATTAATAGTTTTTCTTTAGATGGTACTAAAATATGTGATTACTTCTTTGAATTGTTTTGCAGGTATCTGTCTTTATTGAATTTTTGTTTTTTTAATCTTTAAAAGTTGCATCTTTTTGCCTTATAATGGTAAATTAATAAATTATAAAATATCCAAGTTCCTGTGAAAAAGAATTCAATCCGTTCTTTTTAATTTTAATTTTTTTAAAAAAAAAACCAGAAAGAAACTATAAAATGCATTTACTATTTAATTAAATCCCCCATTAAACTATCTTACGTCAGTTTGCAGCAATGCTGCCAACCGAACGTTTTTCGACGCCGTGCCAAACGAGGGCGAGCATGAAAAGAGCACCTCCATCCACTAAACGTCATAACACCGTAAAGAAAAAAGTGTCAACACTTTTCCTTGCAAAAACTTTTAAATTAAGTTAACGTTGATATCTGAGTGACAGTCGCCGCCGTATTTAACAATTAAAACATCGCTTCGTAGCTCGCGCGAGAGGTGCGGTGTCAGCCATTAATTAATAGCGAGCATCTCTCGGGACAAAGAGTTGACATCTCCCGTTGTTGCAACGTAAAAAACCCAGCAACATACCTTGTAAATTGTTTCTACTCCTATTTTGAATGAACCTCATGAAGAATAATGCATATATTAAATTATACGCGTACTAAAAAAATGTTGTAGCGGCTGTGAAACATTGCTTAATGAATATGAAACATTTTTCATGCTGCTGAAATGGCGAAAGCTAAAGCTAAATACGAAAAAATAAGGAACATGTTTACTATAAAAGATACGAACATTTAAAATTGCATAAACGGTATTACTTTGGGTAGTAAGCAATACCTTAAACGAGCATAATTAAGTAAAACATTTTACAATGTTACAATAATATTGGTGTTTTGGGTAGAGGCAGGATTGGAAAATAATCCTATGCAAGAATTTGAAGGACCTCACTTTCGGAAAAATATGAATACGAGGTGTGGCTATTAAATACGAGACTGCACGCGCAAGAGGCGTCCTTGAGGGGAGGGTAAAGAATGCAGCGTTGGATAGCTGGAAGTGTGTACTATTTCAGTACGAAAACACGTTTTTGTCACTGTAGTAGTATTTTTTCTGTAAAGGTTAGAAACGAACGTGTTTTTTTCTCGTGCCGATAACAATGTGTGACGAAAACCACGAGCAATGAATCCGATGTGAAATTTCTCGTTAAATTAAAAAAAAATCCGACTGAGTGATAGGTTGTTAAAAAAACGCCTATGGTGAAAATTCTCTATCTCGTGCGCGTGTTTTTGAATGGTATAAACGGTGTTCTGAAGGCCGAGAGAGCACCAAAGATGACCAACGTCCTGGTCGACATCAACGGCATCGTTATGACTGAATGGGTTCCAGAGGGTGAAACTGAAAGTTTTAGCAACACTGCGAGAGCGAGTTCCTAAGCAACGGCTGGAATTGTGAAAAATAAGTCGTGAATCTTGCACCAGGACAACGCACCTGCCCGTGAAGCGTTATTTAGCCACTAGAGACACTCCAGTGCTCGACTTACTTGTCTGATTTAGCAGCCTGTGACTTTCCCGTTTCCGAAAATCAAGTCTGCCTTAAAAGGGACCCGGTTTGATTAGATGGAAGAGGTGAAGAGAAAATCGGTGGAGGTCCTAAATGCTCTTACAAAAGAAGACTTCCAGCATTGTTTTAACCAATGAAAAAAACGAATGGAACGGTGTGTAGCGAAGGGAGGGGAGGACATTGAAGGGGAGCATTTGATCGTAGAATAATTCTTAAAATAAAATTCTTTTTCATATGAGTTTCGTTATTTAATAGCCAAACCTCGTAGTTATAATTAAGAAAACGAAAGGCAGAACAATTCGTTAATATTACTTGTCAATTTGACATTCAACAACCTCTTTTTTATAATATAGAGAGGGAAGAGAAAAAACATAAAACAATTGGTCAAATTTAAAATAATCCCAATTTAATTTAAAAAAATATTGGGTTCATCAAAAAAAATAAAAGATGTAAGTACTTAAGGCAAAACTAAGCAATTAATTAACAATTCTTTGAGTATCTATCAATATTTGTATAAAGTAGTCTCAACAAATAAGCAACAACTTCCTGTATACCTAGTTATCGATTTGATTATTGTTTTTTAAAGTTTTCTGCTACCTGTAAATGAAGCTGCACTTGTACCGACTAGTGAACTGCTACAAGCAAATTAATTCAAAACCGTGGAAAAATGGGTACTTAACTAACGAATAATGAAAGGAAAAACTAAACTACTGCATTGATTCGAGACTGCGCGTTAAAGAAGGAAGTCGGCCAGAGACATCGCGGGTTTAGGGAATATATTACAGTTGTTTTGTAATAATATTTATAGTTGGTTGCGACAGTTAGGTAGAAAAAGCGTTCTGGAAATCTGCCTGCGGCTATACCAACGATTTTAATACGTTGGCGTGCAGAGACGGATTGAAAAAGGATTTTAAAATGGAAAATGCTGATTAAAGTAAAAGAAATCGAAAGACGTGTGTAGGAATCGTAGTAAGTCAAATATATTATATATATATATATATATATATATATATATATATATATATATATATATATATATATATATATATATATATATATATATATTTATATTCGAGAGTGTATAAAATGCACGAAATTAACCTAAGAACCAAAATTCCCATCTAATAAATTGTAGTGATCTAAACCTTATTAAATTCCGCCGAAACCTGTACAATATTGGAATCAGGTATAAAGAAACCAAGTAGCTTCAACATGATATGTCTGAGGACCATGTGTAAAATCTCTTAGAAAAGATATGGTTTCCTATGAAAAGGTGCTTAGGAGAACCAACATGCTATTAATGGAGAATATAATAAAAACTAAACGATTGAGATGGGAAGGACACCTTAGTAGGATGGGTAAAACCAGAACCTGCAACTTTTTAAAAAGCGTGTCCACAATCATTTCCTTTCTATAATATCCCTTCCCCTTCTAATAGTCGCAGTGCGGGCCGTCCGCGATAGGTCTACCCTTTTTGCGACTATTTTCATAAAAAAAAAAGAATACCCCATTGAGTTGCCTTCTTAAACTATAGACAAGGGACCAAGGAAGAAACCAAAGAAAATATAGATAAATATTGTAAAAAGAATTCTTGCCCTAACTGCCAAGAGAGGAGAACAAAGATTTACAACCCAAATCAATTAAAATCAGGCAACCCAAATCAAGCAAGCTGAGCAGAGAAGACTTGAAAGTCATGCCACTGAGGAGGATGAAATTTGGAAATGAAAGACAATATGTGAATTCCCATCTTACACAAGCTCACTGAAAAAGAACGGAGAACCAAAGAGTATTCCTTGAATGTGCAGAATGTCAAATTACCTTCTCAAAATAGTCTGATATTTGATATTTGATAAGTTCTGTGTTAATCGCTTTTTCCATAACTTTGGATATAACTGAGAGCAATGCAATAGGGCGATAATTTGCAGGAATAGTCTTGTTTTCTTTTTTCGGGATCGGTTGGACTTTAGCGTTTTTCCACATGGACGGAAATACTCCTTTGCTGTAAAAATGTTAAATCACAATAGCTTATGGTCATTTTTTTAAACTAAAAAGTTTTTTTAAATTCTATACTATGAAACATTTAGTAATTTTTCCAACCCTTCTTAATTTTTTTTATCACATTTACCATTACCAACCTTACAATTATAATACCTAATTTTAAATCCATTTTCTGATAAAACACCGTACACATATCATTTTAACAGTTGCTCAGTTAACTAGATTACTGAAATAAGAAAAAATTATAATAAATCTTATTTTAGACTCTCCACCACATCACGTTAATTACAAGCCAGTATCCCTTTGTTTTTTTACTAGCAATTACAAATAGAGCTTCCATTGTTTCATTGTTATATAATCCATCCGTGAAAATGTTTGCTGTTGGAGAAATAATGTGTTAATTCGTTTAACAAATTGGTGTTAGGGTTTTACAATGGAATTGTGATTACGATAGTTTATTACCCATTTATGATTGGAAAATAAAAGTCAAATGCCCAATACAGAGATTTATTTACCTATTACTATCATTTCTACTTTTTTTATATTTATATTTAATGCATCTTTGTATTGCCGAATTACCTTCATATCTGGTGGCAAAGATTATAGCCGAAAAAAGCTTCTATAGGATTAAAATATTAAGTATCTTATTGCATAAAACACTTATAATAATATTGTAATAATAAAAAAAATTTTCGCGGCTTTCATGCAAAAAAAACCTAGCCTATATCCTACAAGCAATATTTTGTAGGCAATAATATAATCTATTTTCAAATTCTTCCCAAACTCTTTGCAAAGTTTCGCTAGTAATTCGTCTACATTCTTTAGTTTCTCTAAGCTTTAGTTCTTCATTGTCTTCGGAAGGAGTTTTGTAAACTAATGTTTTTAAATGGCCCCACAGAAAAGTCAAGTGATGTTAGATTTGAAGATCTTGTCGGCCATTCTATAAAACCCCTTCTTCCAATCCAATGTCTTGAAAATCGTTCGTTTAACTATTGTCTTACAGCTAGTGCATAATGTGGTGCAGCTCTGTCCTATTAAAGGTATATATTCTGTTTATATAGCACCATATTGCCCTGTTCATCAACTTGTCTTTCTAGTGACTGAGTAATAAGTGGATCAAATTAATTTTTTAATAGTTGTAGGTAAAATTCTCCCATTAGGTTTTGGTCAATATAAAGTGGTCCAATTATCTCATTTTCAAAGCCCATACATTGATCTTCGATGGAAACTAAGTATTATCCTGTCACAAGGATTTTCGTCATCCCAGTACCTACAACTATGTTTGTTGACAAAGCCATTTAAATAAAACGTTGATTCATCACTGAAACAAATATTTTTAATCAAATTTATGTCTTCTTGTATTTTTTGTTTCGCAAAATTCAATTCTGCGGTCATAGTCGTCTTCACTAAGCTGATGATAAATTTGTATTTTATAAGGAAAAAACCTTGATTTAAAATTGGACGTGTTTTTTGTTTTTCTTACATTTACGCAAAATCAATCAATCAATCAAATTCAAAATGAAAGCACTGTATGTAAGTGGCAATAAAAAATCAATAAAGCAATTTTCATCGTTTATTCCTCTACTGTATGTATCTGCATAATATGTTCACAGTCAACCCGATCTCCATTCGAGTCGTTCCAATCAAAATCCCGGATTTAGTTGATCTTGTTTGCAAATATTTACGATTATTTAACTTAGTCATTCGTTATCAAGTATGTTAAAATGAAAAATCGTTCTCAAAAAAAAAAAACAAAAATTGTTTAATTACAATATCGATGGAGATTTTTCGGCGTTAGGTTCGGCCTCCTCTAGGGATTTCTAGTCGCGGCGACAAAAAAATTGCTGTCGCAAAAATATCTACGCGCTACTATAAATTGATCGTCAAATTTTAACAGTTTTCCAATGAATGTCATTAAAACTACTTGTGTGACCGCTCTTTCGCTTATGGCGAGAAGTAAACGACTCTAACATCGATATTGAGTACTTTAAGGACGATCCCACAAAAATCACTTTTTTTACAATCTTCTTGAAAATTTTAATACACATACTTTTGGGTGTCCTTTATACGTAGAAATTTTGTTGAATTGCTGTTGCGGTGGTAAATTTGTAATTATCCACTATTTAAATTTGCATACCCAACATGTGAACCCTACCCCGGTGAGTGTTGTAACGCACGTTTTTTATTAACTATAGTAATTTTTTAATGATTGTTTTATAAAACTAAAAATATTTTATTTAAGATATTACAAATATTTTTCTGTAAAAATAACAAAAACAAGCGGTATTAGTTTTCTCGTAAAAAATGTTCTCTTTTGAAATCGTACATCGTTTCCATGTCTAAAAGACATCTGCAATTGGCACATTTAAGATATTTAACCAATTTTCTCAACTTAACCATACAGTTTCCTTTTGGAATTTCACATTGAGCTGTTTTATGAAAAAGTATTTCTTGATTTTTTTGTTTGCCTGTCTGACATACTTGCTGAGGCTTTAGCTAAAAATTTTAGTTTGGCACGATGCTGCGTGGGAACGTCCTTTTAAACAACAAATCAAAGATAATCGAAAGGGAAAGATTTATGTGAGCACCCTGAGAAGTTTTTCCAGAACCACATAACAAGACAAATAACTGATTCATCATTAACATACACTGTTAATATACGTTCAGAATAGCGACCAAACTATCACCAGTGGGTAAACTTTTATTCCTGTTTCGTTCCTATTTTTCCGATTAAAAATCGTTTAAAAAGACCAAGCCTTATAGTAAGCGTTTAAAAATCATGCCAGTACTTGTTCAATAGTCAACGTTTTAAAAGCCCGCAGTCTCAGGTTTTTAAATTTGTTATTCTTTTACATGCTTTTAATACAGAAAAATACACATACACAACTCACAAATTAATTGACTTAAAATAAATATTTAAAAATGTTACTTTCCGACCATGAAATGTTTCCGACCTAACAAAGATACAAAAAAATTTTGTCTTTCAATTTATTTTTCTTCATAGTCTCCGTGTAAGTCTACGCACTTTTCACAGCGATGTTTCCATCTCTCCAACCCGTCCAAATAGTACTCGGCGTCTCCATGCAAAATCATTGTATATGAAGGTGATGTCCACAATTAAAAAGCGCCTATTTTTATACACCAGTTTGGTAGTATAAGAGTTCTATTAAAAGTTTATACAACTTTTATATGACTGTTTTATACACATTCATACAACTCTTATACGATTGTTTTATACTCATTTATACAGCTACTGTAAAAAGCATTTTTTTTTTTGAAGAATATTAGAACCAAATTATATTCTAATTTAAAAGTGCATCATGAATTTTATTGTAAAAATGAAGTCTTATTAAAACTACTTGGGCCGCTTTGGCGGGCATCGGTAGTAAAAATTATATAATCATTTGGAAGGTTTGTATAGCACAAATTTTGATGCGCCGCAAATTTTACTGATAGGTATATGTTTGGCAAAAAAATAAAGCGCTTTTTTTTTTGTTTAAGTTTCAAGTAGATCCTTAAAAAAATAGTAAAGTAAAAAATCATAAAATTACATCTTTTTTAATGATTTTAATGGTTTAATACTTCCTATGACAATACTTTTACAATATAATTCTCTAAATAATAATAAAGTCACATTTTTCAATTTAGTTTCATGTTTCCAACTTAATTGCTCATAATGGCGGCGATAGCCGGTACAAGAATTCCTTATTTAAACATGGCAATTTATAATACAATTTAATCCCAAACAAATGCCTTAAAAATATTTTATTGTGAAATGAAACGGTATACGATAAAATTGTTTTATAACGAACAATATTAAGGCACTATACAACCATTTGACAAGTGATAATTATATTGAGATTCGCGAAAAGTAGAGGTTGTCAGATCTTATAATATGCTAATAAGAATTTTTTATATGATCACGTATGAAAACGCCATAAAACATACTGTTTTGTTATTTAAAAAGTAGCTCATATCACCATGACATTGTTATTTGAATAAAATATCCTAATGCAAAAGTCACTTCAGTGTTATAACGCAGATTTTGGAACGAATTTATTTTGTCATACATTGTTTTATCCTATAATGCATTTATAGAGGAGAAAGGCTTATAGTATTTAAAAATCACGTATAAAAGTGTTTTATAATGCAACGCAATTGAATGCATTAAATTATTTATTATACAACATTTTACGGCTTTAATAAGACAATTTAAGTAACTATTTTATAATGTACTAGCTACTAGTTATATAGTATATTATAGAACTCTTATACAATGATATTTTTGATATTGTATAAACTTGCTTATAAAGTATTATATCATTTTAAAAGAAATGATCGTATAATGCGTTATAGCATATATCGTTAAACTCACTATAAAATCATTTAATACCACAATTTTCTTTAAAATACAAAATTATCGTAACAAAAGGCTTAATAAAACAAACAGTCCTTAAAACAACGCTATTCGACTTGTATACAATAATTCAGTCCTTTTAGAATTCCATTTTGCTAGTTGGGAACTTATAGTTTGTCGACAAAAGTATAAACATTAATAACGCTTTATCCATATTACAGTAACAATGGTGTTGCCAAATCCAAAGATTTAAAATAGCAACTCAAGTAAAAATTAATAATAAGACCCATTCAATTTACAAACTGAAAAAATTTATTATGCGGGAATAGATCTACGAATATCGCTAGGGTAATTAATAACTTCATTAGTAATGACATCAACTCGTACTTTTTATTCATACCTCTTCATTGTTTTTTTTTCTTCACTCGTTGACCCGTTTAAAACTGTCACGCCTTCCTTTATTATTATTCTTTTTTTTTCTATAAAAGAAACACCGGTACATGGTAATCATCACTCTATTGTAAAACATCGAATAATAATTTATTAGACGAGTTAGCACATTATTTGTTGAGCAACGTTTTTACGGATGGGATAGTACGAATGCAACAATGAGTACTGTTTGTAATTGATAATATGAAAAATCGGCAGGATGCTTTTTTTAAATTTTATGGATGTGATTAATTGACGAATTTCCGATGCAATAATAAAACGCATAAAATATACTAAAAGTACTTAATTTAATATCATTGAATATCATATCCTATTTAATATGCTGATTTTACTTTAAAAAGTTTTACATAACTGTCATATTCTGCCACATATAACTAGTATCTATCAATCAAAGTGTGATCGCTAAATTAACATTGAAGAATATTGATATATTGAACAGAGTTGGTGCATTTTGTTTCGGCCATTATTCATTCTCTAATCTAGCTTCTGTTTGAAGTTAAGCATGCAGTTAAGCTTCCGGTTATCTTTCGTTAATATTGGAAGTGAACGGCAAATTTTTATTTTCTCGCAAAACGGTGAATTTTTTATTTTAACAAAGGATATTTAAGCCAGATTTAAATCAACTTGGAACAGCGTTAAATGTTAAAGCTCGACGCGATTAAAAAAGTCGAGAGATTAGGCGTACTTTAAGCTACATCCAAGCACATCAGCATAAAAAATCTTCCACATTTAGGTAAGTCGAATTTTAGTTAAACTTCAGGGCGCAGTACTTTATACGAACGGCTCTAAACTAGAGGGAAAAGTTTCGTTTGCCTGATTACTGTAGTGTGTATCCAGCAGAAATGACAGCCATTACCGAGGCAGCTGTCTGGACAATCCGCAATGAACAAAAGTACAGCGAGATATCCATTTTTGCGACAGCCTGGCTGAACTCAGTTTACTTGACCTCTAGGGCAGTGGTGCAATACTGAGCCGCCCTAAATGAGCTAGCAGCTAAGTTTACATTATCTGGGTGTCCGGACACAGGCAACTGTAAGGCGGACGAGCTAGCAAGAAAGGGCACCACCCTCCCAGTTGTATCTGTCTCATCTCAGTAAGGAGTACCAATTGCAAACTGCTGGCTCCACCTGCACATAAAGTAGTTTAAATAGCCAACTTGAGGTGGCAAAATGAACTCACATGCGTATTATCGAAACAGATTTTGCCTAAACCAGATCTTCGTCGAACTAATGAACTTCTGCTTAAAAAATGTAATTATTATTTTTGATGTTAAATCGAATGCACATTCTGTATAAATTTTACTAAAATTGATTGACTCCTGGGTATTTGGATTCAGTCAGTAATTTTTTTTAAATATTATTTGCAGTCTACTCATATGTGCTTACACATCAATCAGCCCATATTCGTCCACTGCTGGACATAAGCCTCTCTTGATTGCCTCCACATTCTCCCATTTTGTGCCTCCTGTATCCAATATGCGTGGATACGTTTAGTACCATCGGACCATCTAGTTGGTGGTCGTCCCCTGCTTCTGTATGCGTCCTGTCTAGACTTCCACTCTATGATCCTCTTGGTCCATCTATTGTCCCGCATTCTTGCAATCTGTCCCGCCCAATTTCACTTTGGGATTGCTATTCTTTCTAGCATCCTCAGCCAACTTCAAATTCAAATTTATTTTGAATTTATTTGTTGTCTTCTGCAGTTTTACGTTACCTGTGGAATTTTTATATATATATACTCTATTACTAAGGTATATCGATAATTTATCCTACAGAGGGAAAGTGACTTTAACATCTGATACTGGTAAAGTGTCAAAGGTTTTTTGTAGTCCACAAATATCAGGACAAGTGGTTTATTGTATTCAATGGACTTTCCTGTAAGATTCTTTAGGACTTGGAGATGATCGTTCGTGCCATAACCTGGTCGAAACCCAGTCTGTTCCCCTGGCTGATAAAGGTTCAGTTCCGCTTTTAATCTATTTGCGATGATTTGAGTGAATAGCAGACTAATAGGACGGTAATTTGCAAGATTGGTTATGTCACCTTTTTATGTATTAGGGTAATGGTTGCATTGTTTCATTGTTGTGGTGTTTTGCCCTGTATACATTAAACAGAACTTTAAGACTCTGCAATAGCTTTTCGCCACCCAGTTTAAAGGTTTTAATGACCACTTCATCTTTTACGGGGTGTTTGTTGTTTTTCATTTCAAAAATCGACTTTTGCATCTCATGAATTGTGATTTCTGGGATTTCCCCTAAACCCTGATTTAGAATCTTGGGAATCAGATCGCGTATAATTTCCCTTTTATCTGTAGCGTTTAGATCTTAATAGAATTTTTCCACTATACTACTGCTTACACATATGTCATAAAAGATCTTAAGGTCGAGGTGCCCCCAAGCGCTTTTGTCAGGCTCGACCTTATTGTTAAAAATAAATGTGCCGTGTACTTTCACAGAAATGAAATGAAATTTCTTTGAATTTAAGAATCCGTTCTAATTTATTTAAAGGTTTCTTTGAAGTTTTCATTTTACTCATCATCTTTTTGCAACGGTGAATTAAATTCTCATGAAAGAGCACAAAACAATTTGACGAATATTCGCTAATTTCTCTCACTGAAGACTAATCCAGAGATAGGTGCACCCATTATGTTTTACTATCGAGGTAGAATATTAACGAAGCTTAACATAAAAGTATGAAATTAATTATTGGCTAATTGTGAAATTATATTGAACGGAATATCCTCCGCAATATTTCATCTTCGAATAAACATTAAAACAGCATTAAGTCCGTAGAAACTTAATTAAACCTAAAATTTATTTCTTTATTAATTTTATTATGTTTTTTTGTAAATATAAATCAAATATCAGTGGTCTGGGTGCGACCCGAGAGATCGACACGACTAACTTCCCAGTGGAAAGAATGAAAAAATACCATACGTTTTGTTGTTATAATTATTATAAAAAACGATGTCAAATTGTTTACAACAAATTTTAATTGTCATTAACAATATTCTGTTTATGTCAACCGTATTATTTCAAACTTTTTCTTATAATTTTTTAAACGGTAGCTATTTTCAATTATCTATAACAATTGAAAAAAACTTTTTAATTGTAATGATCAATAATTATTTGTTAGTAACAATATTCAATTGTTATACAATGATTGATTATTACTTACAATAATTTTTCACTGTTATAGCGTCTTTAACGCTATTCTCTCAATACTGACACAAGTCCCATTTTTTTTTATAACACTATCTCTTTTTATAAAATATTGTCATCATATTTTTCATACAAATATTCCCAACATGCAATAATCAAATTATTCAAAAGATCTTAAAATTCTTACTTAAAAATAGTATAATTTATAAAATGGTATTAGATATCTAACAATAGTTTTTAATTATGATCAACTTTTTTTAATAACAATTGTCGCTTTTTTTAAAAATAAAGGTACTTTACTCTTAAGTAAAATTCATATTTTATGACAAACCCCGTATACGGTTTAAAAAAAGATGATATCTAATGGTTGTATTTTAAGTTTTAGACTATGCATATTTTTTTATAAGGAATAACATTTTTTCATAAAATTAAGAATAAAAAAGTTTCCCATATGATGCCGACTTAATTGGACACACTGTATATATATATATATATATATATATATATATATATATATATATATAATAAAGATTTATTCATTTAAGGACGTTATGATTTAAGAAGTTTTTAAAAATATCTGCTTGCATTAGTTATATGTACCTAATAAAAAAACGAGGTTAAAAATTAGAGACTAAACTTGACTCTGTACACAACAAGAACTTGTCGTAGCAAAATTTGTTGCAACCAAATCTTCATTAACCCTTCTATTGTTCGAAAATAAACATATTCAACGCTTTCAAGATAAAATCGGTGATGAAAAGAGGTATAAAACGAGAAATAATTAACGGAAAATGTCTTTTAGCATTTATTAGAGCACAAAAGAGGACGAGATGATATAGGATGTATAAAGAACGATTAATTATTTGTGCAAAACCATAATTTATATTATCATTGTCAATTAAAAAAAAAATCTAAGAAAAATAACGTTTTAAATGAGGTAGATAAAAGATAAAAGATAGATTTATAAAAGGTGATTTAATCGTTAAAAAATTCTTTTTTTTTAAAAATGCGATATAAAGAAAAATATCACTCCTTGCTTAATGTTCTGTCAATTTCCATGATTGATTTCAATATTGTAAATATATTATTTCAGCGGTGAACAAACAAACAAAAAAAGCAAAGAAAAATGTGAGAATATTGAAAAATATTGACAAAAGAAAATTATATAGATACAAATACTACATATCATTAAGTTTATTAAAGATTTTGTTTTAAATTTTTTTGATCTCGACTGCATTAAAGATATTTAAAAAACAGTCATATTTAAAAAAAAAACGAGTCAGGTATTATTTGAAATGATTTTTCATAATAAACAATAATAATTCTCTTTAGTAAAAATTGTATTTTATTTCATTGACACTGACAGTGACAGAAATCAACTTCAAAATTTAAAAAAGCTAAATCCTGAAATATTTTATTCGAATAATTATTTATTTTTACTTACTTGAATTTTTTATCAATGATCTGCACTTTATTGAGACTTTTTATCGACAGTTAATATTTATTTATATAGTTTACGCATATAAGAGCAAACTTAATACACAACACTTTCGGAAAATTGGTTGACGTCTATCTGACGGCCAACTTTAACCGCGCGCTCATTCGTCAAATCAACTCTCAGAAAACTGGTTGACGTCTATCTGACGGCCAAATCTAACCGCGCGGTCATTCGTCAAATCAAATAGCGCGTGCTTCCCCGACTTCCTGTTCCTGTTACATATTACCGAAATCACTCCCACAAATTGCGAGTAAGAGAGAGAAAAGATGTTACACATCAAAAAACCAAATCAAATAATAACGAAAATGTAACTGAATTTATTTTAAATTTTGTTTTTGTTTCAGGTAAGTGTCGAATCATTTCTCGTCAATAATAAAATTTGGTAAGTGATATTGATTACACTTAAAATTATTATAATATGTTTGTAGTTATTCCATTGAATTTTATAGAAAACAAACAATTTTGCATTTTCTTATTATTGTAAGTATTTCCAACTAACGGAATCGTGGTCCATTTTTTCGTAATAGTACTACTGGTATGGGTTGAGTAGTAGCACTAGCACATATTTCGAGAGAAAATTTGAGTTTCTTAAAACCATTTGTATTCTGCATAACGAGTGCTATTTTGATCTCTACTGGGTGAGTAAGTGATAATTGAGTGAAGTGGGCCGCAGACAAGCTATTTGCTGTTCCTGGCTGTTTACATGCATACATACATACATACATAAAGTCACGCAGAGACCACTTCCTTTCACTTGCTACGGTTCTTACACACATCTTTTGCTTCCTCTACATTCATCAGTGCTCTCATACATGCTGGTCGGTTGTCGGTACTCTTGACCTGGCCTTTTTTCAAAACAATGTTGATCTGATAAAGATGTGTTCTCCGAGGTCGACCTCTACCGACTTGTCCATTTACACTCGCCTTATAAATTTGTTTCGTCAATCTTTCTTTATCCATCCTTTCTACGTGTCCAAACCATCTAAGCATTCCTTTTACTATCTTTGTAACCACATCTTCTGTTACACCACATCTCTTACCTCACTATTCTTTACTTTATCGAACCGAGTCACTCCGGCTATACTTCTCGGACTACTCATCTCCGCAGCATTAATCCCATTTTCATGTTTCTTCTGCCAAACCCAACATTCACTACCATACATAAGTGTAGGAACCAAAACACTTCTATGCACAGCCAGACGTGCCTTTTTTGATAATTTCTGGCTATTCATAAAGCAATCTAGTGCTTCATTAATTTGTTTTCCTGCCAACACCCTCACTGTCATACTTTTCATCTCTTGTAAACTTTGAACCCAAGTACACAAATTCATTTACTTGTTCCACTCTTTCTCTCTCAATTGAAACTCCACAGTTTGTCATGAGTTAAAAACTCATCAGGATTTACCAATAAAAGTGAACACTCGCGATAAAACTTGGATATTACTGTTTAATTTAAAAGTAAAAAGCAATCCATGCATTAAAAGTTACCATTATCACCCAGAATGAAAAAAGCGAAAAGAAAATTTAAAATAGAAAAGATGTTTACCATTTTTGTCGTCGTGACGAGCATAATTTACTTCGAATGGATGCCTGAGAGGCAAAATGTCAATCAAACTTATTACTTGAAATTTTTAGGAAGGCTGCGAGAACGTCGACTTAATTGGTGGTAGAAGAAAATTTTATTTTTCATTAAGACAATACACACGCCCACATTGTCTTCTTTTTGGAGCAGATAACATTTCCTTTCGTTGACCACCTCTTATATTCACCCGATTTATCTTTCTGTTTAAATCTTTTTGTTCATAAAAAAGGGACCCATTTTAAATCCTTAAAAAAAGTTAAGGAAAAAGCAACTTTACACTCTAACATATGAATACTTTCTCCAGTGTTATGAAAGATGGATGCAGCAGTTTGTAGATTTACAGGGTTAGTATTTTGAAGCAAAATCAAGTAAAATTTTACTATTTTTAATTAAGTAGCCTTATCTTGTGAGACCTCGTATTTTACAAAAGCAATACAAAAACATTGATGTTATGACTTAATAAAAATTTTGGTCCTTTATCTGTTGAAGAAAAAAGAGTGGAACAAGTGAAACAGTTTGTGTACTTCGGTTCAAAATATACAAGAGGCGAAAAGTTGCAGGAAAACAAATAAATACAGAGCTGCCAGAACGTGTTAAAAAAGACAAGACTCGATGTGAATAAAGGAGTGCTGGTCGCTGCACTTATGTTTGGTAGCGAATGTTGGGTTTGGCAAAAGAAGCATCAAAGTAAGATCAATGATGCGAAGATAAGTAGTCTGAGAATTGTATAGCTAAAGTGACTGCAATGTATAAAGTGAGGAATAGTGTGATAAGGGAACATTATGGTGTGACAGAGGATGTTGTAACAAATGTAGATAAAGGTAAGTTTAGATGGCTCTGACACGTAAAGAGGTTCAAAGAAGTGGTATCTGCCTAAACCTTAGTTTATTATTAAGTTTTTTCCTTTTTTGGACAGTTTTTTTTTTAAAAGAATTGATAGAATTTTTTGGTTTTTATGTGATCGTAGCTCCAAATGTGGTTAAATATATAATGTTTTGAATTACTTATATATATAAATATATATATATACCTCGAAAAATTATGTTAATTGTTGCATAGTATAAGCGTCCGCAGTTAAAGTCAACCAAATTAAAAATATTAAGTTCGTTTTTGGAGTGTATATAACACAAATAAAATGAATCGCTTTGGTCAAGAAAATATGGTAGTAGACAGACAAAAAATTGAGAAGTTAACGTACGCTTATACCAAAAAATTTGAAGCAAGTACTATATTTTTTTATTATATCTTCCAGAATACCTCAGCAGGAAAAAACTCCCGAAAAAATACAAATGTTGCCAAAACGTTAAGAGATGTTCCCCCATTTTATTGAATAATATATGTTGGCGTAAAATCATTATTCGAATTCCCTTTTCTAAAAAAACTTTTCGCTTTTAGTCATTTAAATATCTCATACGTCAATTAGGGTCGTTTTTATCTGGAATGGTTCAATTTTAAAAATACGTCTTTCGTGTTTATTTTTACCAATACACAAAGACATTCTTTACAAACTTTCGAGCATTCATCCGTCAATATATTTTATCATCACGCGACCTTTTTCGCATTTACCTCGGTAACAGCATAATGCAGTTGACTCTACTAATTTGTCTCCACTTTGAAACATCTTCATCCTTTAGAATTATCCTTTGTCGCCCTTTAGTAAATGTCTTCAACAGGCAAACTGAGTAAATAAAGGGGAAAACTGATATCCTTATTCTCACGCGAGTGTACGAACGCCAACAAGGTGTGGAATATATGCAATCAGTGGCAACTCGTAAAATATAATGAAGAGGAAACTGCGGTATAAAAGTGATAAAATAACCGTATTTACTTATATACTCGGGTTAAGAAATGAACACCGTGAGTTTAAGCAGTTGATTTTAGATAAACGTTTTATAAAAGAGTCTTTAACACTGCTTAACTTCGCTTATATCTTTTATAGTAGGGTTTCCATTCACAAATCAACATTTACGTTAAAAATCTTCATTTAAAGTTGTACGTTCTAAGTAATTTTGTAATCAATAAATTTTGTTGTTTGTTATAAACACACACACACACATGTAAATAATCTATTGGTCATAAATCTATATTTAAATAATAAGTTGATTCATAATATATATTGTATTTTTAATCCGCATTGTATATCACTATATCTGACTTTATCACAAAAAAAGTGCCATTAACACGCCGGAAAATAGCGCTTAACGAATAAATGTAGCACGCGCAATTGACATATCTCAAAACGTAATTTCCCGCTTGAATGCCTTTTATGTAAAAACTGGAGATGTACCTATCTAAAAAATTCACAGAAAAAACAAGATCTTTAACCAATAATGAAGATAGTTTTTTTTTTGTAATTAGCTGCAAAAAGTAACGGTACCTGAGTTCAAGTGCAGCTGTTGCAAACATGGAAAAAAAGTTTCGTTTGCACATAATTCACAAATCAGGAAGACCGGTTAGATGTAAGTCTTTAACGGGTGGCACTGGCGCTGCTCTTTTAGCTTAAGCTAAGGAACATGTGTTATAGCAAAATATTTATGTTTGTTTGTTTGTTGGTAGAAAAAGTCAAAATTTCGGATACATCCTGATTGAATATGTGTAGGAGTAACTTAATTTTATCTATGCAAAGACGATGTGAAGCTTTTACAAATAATCGAGAAGAACAAACCACTTATTAATTTATTTTGTTTCGGATTAAAATATTACATTTTATTTAAGTTTATTTATTTATTTTTGTTAAGGACAGAATATTCTTTGGAATATTTCCAAGAAACACTTGAAAAATGTGCGTTGGATCCTTTACAATGGAAGAACTTGTGGAAAATTTTGTTTAAATATGAATAGCAAAAATCTGGAAACATTCCTAAGATATCAAACATCTGGAAAGATCCTAAAGATGGGATATTGGCTCTAGGGCAAAAATAATAGGTACAATAATTAATTTGAACAAGTCGTTAGTTTGCTCAACATTAATTAATCGTCTGCAAAGCGGACTGTATCTAGTCATTGACTCAAAATTGGAAATTAGAAAAAAAAACGACTAAAAAATATCACAACTAGTTTGTAAACAGAAAATAAACGTACCATAGGGTGGAGTCTTGTAGATTATAAGGTTAAGATGTTTGGATTTCTCACTCTAGATATTTTCAATCGCGATTCAGTTGACGTGGAGATTAAAATTCAATCCTTGCACAAGTTGATACAAAATTTGGCTAAAATATTTTCTTTTGAAAGTTCACTATTTTGAGAGAACCGTGAAAGTTTGTAAATCACTTTTAGCATTAACGAAAAGCAATTGGAAGCTAACTGCTTGAAACACCACATGTAAACGGAAGACAGATGTCTTGAACATATGAATTAATACGTGACGTCAGCAGCGAAAGCAAGATAGAAGACGTGTAGTACCTCAGTGATGATTTATATTTTCAATATTTATTCCTCGAGCTTACATTTTAAGATGTGTGTGAGTAGCTTCATGCTTCAATTTAAGAGAGTTATGCCTCTATAGTTTTCTGGTCTTTTTTTAAAGATGGAGATTGCAACGCTTTTATGCCAGTCGCTGGGTATTTCTGATGTATCGATAATCTTTCCATATAATGTTGTCATCTTTGTTACGAGTTCGAGACCGGCGTATTTTATGAGTTCGTTGCTAATGTTGTCTGCTTCTGGCACCTTTCTGTTCTTAAGCTTCTTGATGAAAGTTGTTTTCCCATGTCAGTACGTCAATTTCTTAAGTTTTTTATAAATTCGTTTACAGGCTTTTTCTTTTTTTTTTGGGCATCTTCCAGACCCTTCGTTGTGTTCCATATATGTCGTGATTCATATCGCTGGTGAATTTGATCCAGTGTTCTTTCTTTATTAATGCGTAGTGTGAAAAAGAGTGACTTTTAACACCAATTTTATGTAACAATACACTAAACGATGTCAGATCAAAAATTAGAAAGTTGTGTATTATTTGTAAAGTTGGACGTTAATAGTATATTACGCAGTGAGAGACGAAAATCGATGGATACAGAATGAGCGTGAAGTTGGCTATAAAGCCACGAGCAATCGCTGCGGATCATTGCCGAGCGCGAAAATGACAACGACAATGTCAACGCGCGATCGCTCGCGGCTGAGAAGCCAACTTTACTCGAGTTTTGTATCCATTTTCGTCTCGAAACGCGAACAATATTTTTCTTAACAAAAACACCGAATTTTGGCGACTTGAGTAAACAATGTTACCTAACAATGATTCGGTCGAGTGGGCGGGCCAGGGGGGGGAGGTTAAGCCATTCAAAAGCGTACAAAATTTTAAAAGTTATTGTACTGGAAGAATTTAAGTTTTTTACAATTAAAATTTTTTATGGTTATTTATTCGAGAAACAGTAGGATTGAATTTAGATTTAAATTGAATTTACAATAATATATAAAAGATTTATATTTCTCTTATACATTTGTGACAGCTAATTTTCAACTGACAATAGGGAAAAATCACGTAACGCGAGATGGCGCTGTCAATGACAAAATGTCGGATTGAGGTGTAAACAACAAATATTTTGTCATTTAATCACTTGTAAAACCAAAGTTTTAATTAAAGGGAATTTTCGTTATCGCAGAGATTTGAGTTGATTTTTTTAGTTAAACTATTGGATTAAAGTTTTGTTTAAGCTTTGTTTTCGACGTTTCAATTTTGTTGTTGCTGGTTTCTTGTTAAATGCTAGTAAAGACCAGGTGTGTCTAGGTATTAATTAATGTTGGTTTGTTTTAGAAGTTTTTCAGTTCTGTTATCACCGGAATTCTTGTTGCAATGCCTATAAAAGTCGAAATATCAATTTTGGACATATTGTATTGTGTGGATGAACGTGTTCGACTAATTAAGAAGGGTGAAGAGGTTTTTAAGGCTGGCCACATCATTTTATGTGGAGCTGACGGTCTCAATAAAAAAATCATCAAAAGTTTATGCATGAGACCCATTTCTGAACTGCCTTAGGATTTGATGAAAATTTATGTAAAAATATATTTGAATTGCCATATGAAGGGCATTGCGGAACAGAGCTTTTTTTTCGCGATTTTATCTTCATATTATAATTTAAAATCTTCTGCATTTTCGAGTTATGTGGTTTATTAACACCAATTCTTTAAAAAATGTCGTTCAAATATAACACTTTTAATTCTTACATTGCTTAAAATAATATATAAAGTTTACTTTTCACCCATATAAACAAATGGGGGTTGGTTTGTTGTTCACACCTCGAGAAGTTCATACGATCAGTAATAGATGTCGTCCACTTCGTAATTTTTCCTTATATTAAAATTAACTCGATACGATAATTGTAATTAACTCTCGTTTTCATAAAAACTCGATGCGAAAATAATCATTTTCGGCTCTAATTCCGCGAACTCGATATTTAATTTTTGGCTCTACTTCTATTTTCGTACTCGCTATATGGCTCACAGCTGCATTTGGCCATTTTTGTAGTGGGCGTGACACTACGAAAGTCTCCATTTCCAGTGTTTGTGTCAAGGAAAAAATATATCTGTAATCGACCAAAGATAAACATTTAAAATAATTTAATAATAAGCTAAGTGGACAAAATGAACAGGGAAGTATAAAAAAAATGTATTAACGAAAGAAATACTACATAATCACAATAAGAATGTTGGTCATGAAATAGGAGAAAGATTTAAAATACTTACTGCAGAATATTATCTTACTGGAAAGACACTGCTGGATAAAGAGATAAGCGAGAATATTTGAACAGCCTGTAAGGTCAAGAACATCAATTACTGGGTAGCAAACAGGAAGAAGCAATGGAACGAACACATAGATAGAATGGACAACTGCAGACTTGTGAGAATTGCTCGTGACAAGTCCTCATTCGAACGAAGACGCGTTGGGCTCCCCAGGAAAGGATGGAGCGACAGCCTCACGCAAGTGGACGATAATTGAACAGCCAACTCGCCTAAAATCAAGAATGAAGAAGAAGTAAAGGTAAATAAACTAAAGATGGAACACACATTTTTTGAATGAAATTAAATAATCTGAGATAATATATATTTTTTTAAATCGTAAAAAGTACCTTTTGGCTAAGAAAATACTAGTCTAATTTATTCGTAACAGCAACGTCAACCACATTTTTGACCTTTACTATCAGAAGAATCCGGAGAGGTTATTTTTTGAGGTAGTACATCAAAAATCATTTGTTTATTTTATCCAAGCTTATATACGAGGTGTGGCTATTAAATACCGAGACTGCTTATGAAAAAGAGTTTTATTTAAAAAATTATTTTACAATCGAATGCTCCCTTTCAATGTATTTCTCTTTTCGCGCCGCACACTGTTCCATTCGTTTTTTTTTCATTGGTTAAAGCAATGCTGAAAGTCTTCTTTTGTAAGAGCATTTAGGAGCTCCGCCGATTTTCGTTTTATCTCTTCCATCTACTCGAACCTTTAAAGGCAGACTTGATCTTTGAAAACAGAAAAAAGTCACAGGATGCTAAATCAGGCGAGTAAGGCGCATTTTTGAGTACTGGAGTGCCTCTAGCGGCTAAATAACGTTTCACGGACAGCGCGTTATGGCCGGTGCGTTGTCCTGGTGCAAGATCCACGACTTGCTTTTTCACCATTCCGGCCGTTTCTTACGAACTCACTCGCGTAGTGTTGCCAAAACTTTTAAATAGTTAATTTGGTTTACAGTTTTACCCTCTGAAACCTATTTAATCATTACGATGCCGTTGATGTCGACCTGGACGTTGGTTAATGCTCTCTCGGCCTTCAGAAACCTGTTTAAACCATTCGAAAACACACGGACGACATAGAGCATTCTTACCATAGGCCTCTTTTAACAACTTAAACACTCAGTCGTATTTTTTTTACTTTGACGAGAAATTTCACATTGATCCGTTGCTCATGTTTTTCGTCACACATTGTTATCGGCACGAGAAAAAAATAGTTCGTTTATAACCTCTATAGTACAAATACTACTACAGCGACAAAAACGTGTTTTCGTACTAAAATACCCAATACTCAAATCATTTCATTACAATGTCCGGAAATACCCTTAAATCAAGTCCCTTTATCTCGATTTTGGAAGTCACGGTGTCCAATAATATGTCTTGGCATGAACATGTTGCTAACATCGCAAAGTCAGCAAGCCAGAGGCTAGGTTTTCCGTGAAAAGCTAGAAAGTTTTTTATTCCTGATCAACTGTTGACGACGTACAAGGCTCAAATCCGACCTCTACTGGAGTATTGCTCGCATATTTGGGGTTCAGCACCAAGGCATTATCTTCGTCTACTAGATTCCATTCAGAAAAGGGCCATTCGGTTAATAAACAGCTCAACTCTTACAGATACCCTTCACCCTCTAGAACATAGAAGAAGAGTTGCAGACCAGTCATTACTATACAGATATTTCCATGGTAGATGCTCCTGAGAAATAAAAACTCTTGTACCACCATTGGCCACATTCGGCCGAAGAACTCAGCACGCTGATCAGTCTCACCCATTTACTCTCAAGATTGACACTACAAGGACCAATCTCCATCAAGAATTCTTCTTTTACAGGGCTGCTACGGAATGGAACAAGCTTCCAAAATCAGTTTTTCCAGAAAACTATGACCTGCAACTTTTCAAAAAGCGGGTCCACAATCATTTCCTTTTTATAATCCCTTCCCCTTCTAATATTCGCAGTGCGGGCCGTCCGCGGCCCACACGATAGGTTTACCCTTTTTGTGACTATTTTCATTAAAAAAAAAAAGATACCTCCAGCTATTCAAGGCTGCATTGGTTCCTCCCCCCCCTATTCCTCAAAGACGCCTTCTGCGGGAACAGTCTCGTTATTTAATAGTCACACCTCGTATTGATAAGGTAAAATGAAGTAAATAAATGTTAAATGAGGTAATAAATATTTTTATTATTATGCTTTACTTCTCCTCAATTTAACTCGTTTTAGCTGCTCATCGCACAGCATTGCCCTGTGTGAGCCGATGCCGTTTTCAAAACCAACAAATTGTGTGTGGTAGGGGCGGAGTAGGCCCATCAAGATGACAGATCTATGTTGGGTAGTAACGTGGTTTCCAGAGATCTGTTAAAACGCATAAGGTAATCCGTCACCGCGTACAACAGAATGCGGGCTTCGAATTCGACTATATCTTACTACCAACATTATACTTATTTATATGTCGCTGCTGCTGCTGCGTCCGTTTGGTTCTTTTATTTTTTCAGTAAGAGGGTTGAGTAAAGAACGAGTGTTGTTTTTTTTATTCATACATATGTTCGGTTTGCCATTAGAAAATAAAGAATGAGAATTTTATGTATTTTAGAGAAACCTTACCAGAATTTATGATTCCTATAAAAACATGTTTAAAAGCGTAAAAGCGATGCTTGAATTCAAAGCTTTTGTGACAGACATTTTTAAATTTATTTGAAAAGGGATAGCGACCGTTTATTATGATTTTGATTGTTGAATTGGTAGGGTATTGAAGTAAACCAAATAAAAAGTATACGTTTCAAAACTTTATTGTTTCATAATGCAGGTCTATTTGAAGTAGCTCTACGACTTTAGACACAAATTAGGTGACAATATCAAATCTTTTGTTGACACATTTTTCCACTTGCTTAGTTATTTCGTTCATTTCATTTATTCGTTGAAAAAATTTCGATAAAGAAATTATGTTTTTTTGTTAATAAAGATTGAAGTTTTATTTGCGTAATAAATGCGATAAAATGACCCAAAACACCGACATTTATAATACACATTGAAATTAAAATAATTGTGCAGCTTCATGTTTAACCCGAAATATCTCGAAAAATAATAACTTAATCGTCATGGAGAAGGAGTCCAATATTCACGTAAAAAGTATTGAAGAATCGATAAAGTACTGGACTCAGATAATTTTTAAATTTTCAATGAAACACCCTGTAACTCAGACAGGAGACACATTTTATATAGGTGATTTGGGTTCTAATTTTGGGTTCAGCATTCTATACTCGAAATATTTTCCATTAGTAATGAAACACCCTGTATAGTTGGTAAATTCGGAGACGTAAATGGCGCAGAATATAGTATTAAACATTTCTTAATAGAATTTTAACTTTATTTTAATAAGTATTATCCAAATACTTAAGTTTAAATCTGAATACTAAGCTTAAATGGAATGAACATGTTAAACGCTGTCTTTTTCATCACTTCAGATGTTTTTTCCCATAACTATTTAACGTCGTTGTATTCTGCTGATGCCTATTGTCGGAAAGAAACTCGGTTCTTTGCATATTTTGGCAATAAAATCTTCGCATACCATGCCATGTTTTTGCATTCTCTATAAAGCTCTATCCAGCGCATTATAGAAATCGTCCTTGGTGTCTTCGTCTTTGTCCTCTGTTGGTCCGTGCGCTGATATAATGAATATGTTGTACCACAGTCCCTTTATTCTGATGTAGCAGTTTCGAACTTGTGGCTTCCGTCGTTACTCCCGCTGAAAAGCACGGAACAACTAAAACTTAAAATATACAAACTTTTATAGGCTGCTTGGTAAAAATTTCCGAATTTTTATCTAGCTTGCCAGCAAGTGATTAATTCATTATAGATATACTTATGGAGAGATCTGTGGCTATTTTAAAAAAAGTAATTATGCAAATGGTCCTTGGTATGCGCGGAAAAATATCACCGTAAACTGCAGGTCAGAAGAGTCAAAGAAACAATTTATCAGATTGCCAAGAGTCACGAGAAAAGGCTCCACCCGCATCCAAACGTACTTCAGATCTGAGACAATAATTATTTAGTGCGACGTTTTAGAGGACCAAACCGTTTGAGCTTGTGTAATAGTAAAACAGCAATGCAAGATATTTTATAAACTAGAATGGACCGTTGTGAATACCCAGAAGTTAGTAACTGTAGTAATTTAAGTTATATTTTAAATAAGATAAGAGTGAGATAAGAGAACGCTGTGGTGTAAAAGAAGATGTGGTTACAAAGATAGATAAAGAACTGCCTAGATGGTTTGAACACGTAGAGAGGATAGATGAAGAAAGATTGACGAAGCAAATGTATAAGGCGAGTGTGAATGGACAAGTTGGTAGAGGTCGACCTCGGCGAACATATCTCGATCAGATCAACATTGTTTTGAAGAAAGGCCAGGTCAAGAGTACCAACAACCGACGATCATGTATGAGAGCACCGATGAAAGTAGAGGAAGCAAAAGATGTGTGTAAGAACCGTAGCGGAGGTAGAAGGAAGTGGTCTCTGCCTACCTCTACAGGAAAAAGGCGCGACTATATGTTAAAATGATTGTAAATGTTGGGATTAGATGCATTGCTTGAAAAAATTAATATATTTTTTATTTTACTTTTATTTGTACATTACCACCGCATGTCTTCTTTTTTATGTAAAAAGTTAAGAAACAATCCATTCATAAATCAGTTAGTGAATTATTATTAGACCAATGTCCAAGTTATAATTAATAGAAGGTCATTTTATCAAAACATTTATTGCTCTTATATTTTCAATCAAAATTTTTCTTAGTTTTTGTATCATTGTTTTTAAAAAAGCAAGCAAACCAGCAATGTAACAGTAGTGTTCAAATTGTTTAATGGAAATCCATTAAATCCTAAAACACGAATTATTTACGTACTGTTTTAGACAAGATGAAATCAATAAACATTTTTTATTAATAATTAAAAAAACAATACATTGTTTTGAGCTGCAGTAATGAATTCCTCCTGTTTATTTTTTGGACGCTGAATTTTTGGGTAGGTAACTAAATTTTTAGTGGATAGTGATTTTTTAACATGATATGAATTAATAATTTCTCTTTAAAGGAAACCAAAAGAACAATTAAGTTAATGACGAGCATTGTTTTTCTGGTTTCTATTTTTTTTAAATAATTTAATACTTATGCATACGGTCAAAGTACTCTGGTTTTAATTGTACATTCAGGGATAAGAATAAGGCAGTTCCCATCAACAACTCTGTGAAACATAATCTGTATAGCTTTCTAAAATAATTAAAAAAATTTAATATCCCTTTGGTTTGGACCAATGAAGAAAGATTCTTTGTCAGGACTGAGTAGAACAGCTCCCCTCCGGATGGAATCTAGCAGCTTGATGTATGAAATGGGCGCGGACGGCATTTTAAAATATGAAAGCAATAAAGTTTGACTGTAAAATACATTTATCATTATTATTAATTACTTTTCAACTGTGTGCAGGAGAGAGTAATGAGAGAGTGAGAAAAGAAAATAAAGGAAGAAATTCCAAAAATAAACTTGGGCGAATGAAGAACAACAAAGGAATTGACTGCCTGCGTTCTTGGCAAAACGAAAAAAAAAAAAGAAATAGCATTTTTGTTTACAAAAAATATATATAATAATAAGTCCTTAACTATAAATACAAAACTAAGGCTCTATAATACTGTTATTAAGAAGGCTTACTCGATTTGTGCTAAACACGGCCAAACAGTTGAATGAAATGGAAAAAGTATACGGAAAATAAAATTTTAAAGATGGAAAATAAAAACTAAGAAGCAACAAGAAGATCTGCACGAGAACAGAATGAACACACATTAAAATAATAATTGAAGAACAGGTTAAAAGAGGCATGAAACTTATAAAAATTGTTAAAGAGGAGGGAATAATTTAGAAAAAAGAATAAACTCAAGCGTGTTTACAAAAAGCCAAAAGAAGAATACTGGAGTAAAAGTGAAAAAAGAAACATTGAGAAAGATTAAACGATTACTGAAAAGGAAGAAAAAAAGAGGAGAAACAATCATAAGTTATTGCACGTGTTCCATAGTCACCCAAAATAAAAAAAATAACCACTGACCATCGTGGAGGAAGTGGTATATAGACCGAAGCCCTTCGTACCTTTCGTACCAATCATAGAAGCGCAGACAATTTTCACGTCCTTGCATCCCCATACCGCATACGATACTGTCTGAAGAGAGGGCTAAATATATAAATTCCTAAAAGCTACCGGGTGAAAAACGATGACATCCGTTTTGGATAACATGCTGTCAATTAGGTTCCTTAAAATCTCAATGTGCGACTCTCTTAGTAAATCAAAACTCCTGAGTAACGGTCTCCCCAAGTGGTTGGTGCTTACGATCCTTCTGTTTAACCTCTATGTCGCTGACCTGCCAACTACTACATCTAGAAGATTTATGTATGTAGATGACATCGCCAGGATGACTGCCCTTGAACAAACTCTTTCCCAAGATCTAAAACTGCTGGCTGAATATTTTGATAAATGGCGACCAACTTCAAGCGTACTTAAAATGTGAACCTCATGCTTTTATCTAAATAATAGGCTTACTGGAACCCCCCTACAGATACCCTTAAAAGACGCTATGCTTCCATACAACTCTCACCCAAAATACCTCCGCACTAAGCTTGGTCTAATCAACGGCTGAATACTTTTCGTCGGTCTGGCTAAACAGCTCCCAAGTGAAAAAAGTAGACATAGTTCTGAACCAGTCGATGCGAATAATTTCTGGTGCTATTAAAACCACCCCACTCTACTGGTTATCAGTGCTCAGTAACATCGAACCGCCCAAAATACGTAGATGCAATATACTCATAAGAGAGTTTAAAAAGATATCCAACAATCCAGCTTTCCCTATCCATCAGGACCTGATTGAATTTAAGAGGCTCGAATCCAGAAATCCCCCTGTGAAGTCTGCGCCGCAACTTCTGAGCCTAAACTACAACGACGCTGAAACCTGGCAAACGGACTGGCGAAATCAGGTTAATTCCAGATAGCGCACTCTTCTTAAAACCCCCAACCACCCAGAGTGTTTCCACCTTTTAAAAAAAACCTGGGTAGCATTTAACAGAATACAGACAGACCATGGACGCTGTGGGGCTTCGCTGTATAGATGGGGCATGAGACCGGACCCAGGGTTCGACTGTCCTCGCGGAGCGTGTAGATAGGCTTTCTTTTACATGTTTTATATTTGTATACTCTTCCATGTGCAGTCTGTATATACATTTGTGTTATAAGCTGTGTCAATGTTCTAATTTCAATAATTGTTTGTAATATGTGTTTTAGTATTGTATGGGTAATAATCTGTTTAAGTGTTTTTATATTTTTTTTATGTCATGCTATGAGCAAAATAAATAAATCCCCATACATACATAAAGTCACGCCTTTTTCCCATAGGGGTAGACAGAGACCACTTCCTTCCACTTGCTTCGGTTCTCACACACATCTTTTGCTTGCCCATACCAGGAGAATAAATGTATTAGTGTATCAGCTGCAAACACAATACCAAAGATATTAATTGATTACTGTGAAGTTCAAGCACCAGTTTTTAGGTCTTGTAATAAAAAGTAGTAGCAGATGATTTTAGGTTTTAACAAATTTATTGTTATTAATTAAAACAATATTTTGATAAGCACTTAATAACGATACAAGAAAGAAAAATAAAACTAATAGAGTCAAAGAAGGAAAAAAGTATAAAATCAATGATTGTATTTTTCATTTATTACAAAAGTTTTGCAATTTTAAGTAAATAATAGAATTGTCCAAAAGGAAAGTTAATAAATAAAATTGTAGATAACGATGTTGGTATAGAAATAAAAAAAAATAATATCCAATAAAAGTAGCAAAATAAAGTCTCGAGAAACTTTCTGGTTAGAATTAAAAGGAACTAGGACAAAAAATTAAATAACTTTTAAATTAGGAAGTTTACCTGACAAAAATCTTATAAATTAAACAAAATATAACGCAGAGCAATGAAGTTAAAAGTAAATACAGTTACAAATAAAAAAACAAAAAAGGTTGGTCACGAAGGAAACAAATATAAGCAGTTATTTAGAAAAGATCTTTGCGATCCTCGGGTCTAAGATTAAAGGAAGCTAGTTGGGTACAGGCACAAAACGAAAAATTTAGATCAGCGTTTGCATCAAACTTTTACTTACTTTAATGTTTTTTGTTTTAATTTTATTCTTTGAATATTAATTAATTATTATTATTAATTATATTATTTTGGTGTTGACATTGATTCTGCTGCATTATTCAAAATCCATACGTCAGTAAAATCTGTTGTATTTTATCATTTGTTGGTAAGTACAATCTCATAACACGATTTTAGCGCATCGAGTTGTTTTAACCGGGACTAATCGACACTAATCCCGCAAAATTTTATAAAAAAATTGCGACCATTGCACCAGAATGGCGTTAACTCAAAGCTGAGTGTGCTGGCAATTAGAAGCAGCATTTACATTTCAGATATTCAAACAAAGTCTAACAATTACTTATTGATTTTCTACACTATAGTAACGTAAAACCTGATCTCAAAAGAATTCTTACAGGAATCTCAAAACTTTCAGCTTAATTATTGCCATCCGTTATAAAGTTTATTTCTTTTATAATATACAATATACGAGGATAGCCCAGAAGTACTCGACTTAACGAAGAAAAGACAAAAAAATTGGGAAAAATATTTATTCTTTTAGTTCGTTATACATTTTTTAGCAATGTTCAATGCCCTATTTATGTTGAAAATCGTCGAGGTATCTACAATAGTTATTAACCGCCTCTTTATTGTTGACAAATATTTTACCACCGAGCCTTTTTTAAGTTTAAAATGTTTTATAGTTTACAAAAACTAAAAAGCACGCTTTTAGAGTTAATCAAACTAAAAAGTAAAAATTAATTCTTAGCATAAGAATAAAATTACTGACGAGAAAATTAATGCCACTGTCATAAACGCGTGGGGTGCTTTTATGACAATTTTGAACTAACTCTGCGTTTCGGAATAAAATTACTTGATATAAATCGTTTTAATTGTTCAATAGTTTTATTTCGAAACGCAGAGTTAGTTTAAAAATGTCATACAAAGCACCCCACGCTTCTAGAACAGTAACATAAATTTTCTCTTCAGTAATTTTATTCTTATGTTAAGAAATATTTTTTACTTTTTAGTTTGATAAAAAAAGCATTTTTTCTTGTTTTCTTGTTTTTTTGGTGTTGATAATTAAACCCATTGATTTGCTCTGTTCTCCCACTTTGTTGACAAGTTGTCGTGTAGTTTATCAGCGATTAAGACCGTATCGTCGGCATAACGGATATTGTTAATCCACACTCCATTAACTTTGGATTCCATTTCTACGTCTTCCAGAGCCTCTTGGAAAATTGCTTCCAAATATAAGTTGAATAGGAACGGAGACAGCACACATTCCTGTCGCATCCCCCCCTTCTAATCTGTATTTAGTTGAACATATTATTGCCTAATTTGATTTGCGCTGTTTGGTTTCAATATAGGTGCTTAATGCATCTGATATCTTTTTGGTCGATATCAAGCCTATTAAGAAGCTGCATTAATTTGTGGTGTTATACGCGATCAAATGCCTTTTCGAAATATTTAAAACATAGGCACACATCCTTTCTCCGATCATGGCGGTTCTGGACAAACACTTGAGTTGTGACTATCGCTTCTAGTGTACCTAACCTCCTCGTCAGTAATTTTATTTTTATGTTAAGAATTATTTTTTACTTTTTAGTTTAATTAACTTTTTTTTTTTTTTTATAATTTATTTTTCGCTCTTTAGTTCGATTTGTTTTACTCACTAAAAAAATTATGTATTAAATGGTAAAAGCACAAAAAGAATGCATCGGCCGGAAATCGAACCCGGGCCGCCCGCGTGGCAACGAGCATTCTACCACTGAACCACCGATGCATTTCGTTACGTGACGATTTCTACTAAATCGCACTACCCGCAAGCCGCGTTAAGGAACTTCGTTCCAATAAAATTTTTTAACCGAAGACATACATATTTGACTATTTAATTTTTTAATAGCAAACTTATAAATAAAAAAATTATGGTAAGAGTCTAACTTACGTACATTTTGTAGAAATTTGACTGTACTAACATTATAAATATTCACGTTTTGAGTTAAAAGGTCAGACAATTTGCATTTACGTATTTTGCCTAGGTATATGTAAAATATTTTCTGTGCTCTACGGGATAACCAGAAGCTCTTCACGTTGCTGGGCTACAAACTAAGTAGGTATTTGAGAAAATTTAAAATTTCTTGAAAGAAAAGTCGTAATAAATTTAAAAGCAGCTCTTCTGGAAACGTTATTAAATTTTAAGAGATTAATTCCTGCTGCGCTGTAGTAGTTTATGTACAGTAACAATTATATTTTTTACACTCTCTCAGGTTATTCGTGTAGGAATAATATTGTTATAGGAATATATTGTATGTAGTTATAGTTTTCTAATAATATTTTGAAAATTTTACAATGGAACAATTTTAGAACAAAATGTAACATGTTTCAAACCGTTTCTCAGACAAGAAGGGGAAACTAATATATTAAATAAGAGCAAACCATTAAACATCAACATATTTTAACTAAAAAAATTACCGACCAAGAAACGATTTTAAGCAAATTCTGGTATATATTTTATTTGATATTGACACCCTGCATACCTCCCCATTTCGAAGCAAATTATATGGGTACAAAATAAAGCAAATAAGTAAAACGTAATTATGTTTTCATTTTCAAACCAAGGACACATCGTTTCCTCTATTTTCCCAATACTTCTATTGAAATGTTTTACGTTTTAATTAATTAAAAGAAAAATAAATTTTTATTTTACATAGGTATCTACTCTTAAGGCAAACATTTCACTTAAGTACAACGAAAAAATGACTAAATTTTTTGATATAAACAATTATCTAGTAAAAATGGCAAGTAGCGTTTAATTATTCTTTTATTTAATTTAACAGTAAAATTTTATATTATACAGGGTGGTCAACCGAAAACGAAACAGAACCATTTACAGGAACCTCGTCAACATTTTAGAAAAACGCTTAGACCTGACGATTTTTAATTAAAGGGGGAGGGCAAACGAGGGCAAGGATTACCCCAAAAATTTTAAATGGCATTGGGGATCGAATAAGATGTCTTTTGAAAGTTTTGACAATTCTCTTTACAATAGTATTTAAATTTTACATTTTCTCCCAATACTTCGAAAAAATTTTAAGTTAAAATTATTTCAGTTGTTTACTTACTACTTAATTGATAAAATGTTAAAACAATAATAAGGATTTTGTTCAAAACGTTCACGCACATTCCGAAAAATTTCCGTAGTAATTTGACGGCACTCGTCAACGATTCTTGACGCAAATCTTCCTACGACGCTATTTGTGTTTTATAGATTTTATTTTTCAGATGTCCCCACAAAAAGAAATCGAGGAGCGATAAATCTGGCGATCGTGGAGGCCATTCAATGCTGTTTCTTCTCCCAATTCAATGGTGTGGAAAACGTTGGTCTAAATACTGACGAACAATCGCCGCATAATGTGTCATACTGTGGATTATTTTCAAATACATATCAGTCAAGGCGGTTTTAATAGCGACTTGCAGTAATTGCAAATAAATTTCGGCAGTCAAATTGCCTGGTAGAAAAAAAGGACCCACCAGTCAGGTTACCGCAAATGCCAGCCCATACATTTAAATTTCTCCGGTTGCTGTGTATGCACCTCGTGAAAAACTCTTGGGTTTTACCGTGCCGTGCAAAAAATTACATTATTTGGAAAAACAGATATTAAAAAGGAACTGTGGATCGTTTCCTGCTCGCGCACTCATTATTTCGCAAAACTGCGGTCATAATCATCCTCATTAATTAAGTTTATGGATTAAACGTATTTTATATGGAAAAGGTTCGCAGCAGGACTGTAAGAACTACCGAGGTATTAGTTTACTTAGCATAGTCGGCAAACTGTATGCAAAGGTATTGATCAAAAGAGTAACGAATGAAACTGAGAAGATGATATGGGATGTGCAAGCAGGATTTAGAAGAGGAAGTAGATGTATGGATCAGGTCTTTTCGTTACGAGGTATAGTCGAAAGTGAATTGTGGTCTACATTGTCTATGTATGGGGTGAGTGGTAGATTAATACGAGCACTGAAATCACTTTACGAGGATTTCACTGCTTGTGTCAGGATAAACGGAGCCCTCACGGACTGGTTTAACATCGAAAAAGGTGTGAGACAGGGATGTGTGGCTTCGCCATGGCTGTTTAACTTATACATAGACAATTGTTTAAAAGATCTGAAAAGGAGTGCGTATGGATTAAAAATGAATGATTTGATCGTCAAATGCCTTCTTTACGCCGATGATCAAGTAATATTGGCGTTATCTGAAGAGGAGTTGCAGGCAATGGTTAATGTTATGCATGATTCCCTGAAAATCAAAGGGATGAAAATAAATGTGAGCAAAACGAAAGTAATGGTTTTTGAAAGAGAAGAAAGCATGACAAACTGTGGGGTTTCGATTGAGGGAGAAAGAGTGGAACAATTTAATGAATTTGTGTACTTGGGTTCAAAATTTACTAAAGATGGAAAGTATGACAGTGACATTAAGCGAAGGGTGTTGGCAGGAAAATAAATGAATGGGGCACTGCATAGCTTTTTGAATAGCCATAAAGTGTCAAAAAAGGCACGTCTGGCGGTGCATAGAGGTGTGTTGGTTCCTACACTTATGTATGGTAGTGAATGTTGGTTTTGGCAAAAGAAGCATGAAAATAGAATTAATGCTGTGGAGATGAGTAGTCTGAGAAGTATAGCCGGAGTGACTCGTTTGGATAAAGTCAAGAATAGTGAGATAGGAAAACGTTGTGGTGTAAAAGAAGATGTAGTCACAAAGATATATAAAGGAATGCTTAGATGGTTTGGACACGTAGAAAGGATGGATGAAGGAAGATTGACGAAACAAATTTATAAGGCGAGTGTGAATGGGCAAATCGGTATAGGTCGACCTCGGAGAACATATCTCGTTCAGATCAATATTGTTTTGAAGAAAGGCCAGGTCAAGAGTACCAACAACCGAAGAGCATGTATGAGAGCACTGATGAAAGTAGAGGAAGCAATAGATGTGTGTACGAACCGTAGCAAGTGGAAGGAAGTGGTATCTGCCTACCCCTATGGGAAAAAGCCGTGATTTTATGTATGTATGTATGTATGTTATATGGATGGAATTTATTCTTCTTTAAAATGGTTTGAATGCTAGTTCGATTGATTCCAGACACAGATGCCAGCTGCCTCGTACTCAACGTAGGATAAAGATGTCCCAAAACTGCAACTTTACTAGCTTCATTAACTACAGGCTTTTCCATTTTTCGTTTTTTATTAGCTACATTACCTGTATCTTGAAATTTTTTACTAACTCTAGTACATACTTTCTACTGACATGTCGATCGTGACGTTGTGCATGCAAATAAGTGTGCTGAGCAAATAAGTTTCAAATTTAAAATCGAATTTCTTAATAAGTAATAGGCGGAATTTTAAAATTTAAGGACTATTGCATAGAGAATTGTAAAAACTTTTTAAGGACATCTTATTCGGCCCCCAATGCCATTTAAAAAATTTAGGGTAATTCTTACCTTCGCTTGGAGTTGAAATTAGTGAAGTCAAAAATACCTGAAAAAAGTTTCCACTTTTAATAAAAAATCGATGGGTCTGAGCGTTTTTTTAAAATGTTGACGAGGTTTCTGCACATGACTCTGTTTCGTTTTCGGTTGGCCATCCTGTATTACCTTTTAAATTATAACATAAAAAATAAAATTACAATTTTTTTTTTTTATTTTATTTATAAAGTTATATTACACCTGGTCGAAGCTGCAAATTCAATTATTTAAAATATAAAAGCAAAATCAAAGATTTTTGGCCAGTGTAGATCACTTTTTGATAGATAATATTAAAAAAAGAAGTATAATTTTTATGCTATTAAAATTTTTGTGTCTTTTTATACAATTAAAAATAAAATCAAGTTAATTAGAAGATAGATTATTACGAAATCTCAGAAAATAATTATTTTAGATGAAGTTTATCGGCAAGATAGATTCGTAGTTTACCTTGGTACGTCACTCATGATAATGTGAAAAAAGAATAGAGTGATTAATTTGCCAAATGTTTCGTAAAGGCTTTCCTAAATAAAGGAAAACTTATTATAATATTACATGCCTGTAATGAAAACGGTTTTCTACCGAATTGTTTTCTATTACTGCAAATAATATTGTGAGCTGTTCGTTACATTCAATTAAAGTTCGATCCTGGACTGGCCGTCAGCTAATAAATTCCGAAATCTTGAAAGAGTAAAAATTGTTTTTGACTTAAACTATACGTACGTGTATTATAAAAAATTAATTAAATATTTTTGAAATAAAAAGAAATGTTTAGTACCTTTAGTACTTTCAAAAAATAACGAGATCTGAGAAAAACTTGGTGTCAGAACCTCCTTGTCTATCTTATTTCTGTCTTTAAAAGATATAGAAATAATAAATGTTAATTTTAATAGAAAACAATAACATGCTAAACGCGATATCTTCCAATTTCAAAACAAAGCGATTCCAGGAACGTATACTGAGAGGCCTCCTATGAGCTATACCTATTAAATTACCCTATAGATTATTGCTACAGCCTATGTGTGTGTTCGTGTGGACTACGTCAGTAGATGCCGAAACTGTATGGTATCATTTTATATGCCAATTAGTAATGGTATACCCCATGGCAGTTATAAAGCTACACTTCGTGCCTTTCGAAGGGAGGACATTGTTACACACAGTAATCAGTTCGGCACTATAATCCGCAGTCGTTCATCCAGCGCTAATATCAGCAGGTGGATTTTGTTACAGAAAAAATGGTCTTTTAATTTTAATTAAGTGATCGCTTTACGACGAACTATTGCAGAAACTCGGGTTTGTTACACTAGTCACGATTGTAATTGGCGATAATTGATTACAAACACGTATTTATACTGATAGTTTTTAAAAATGTGCATAGATTTAAAAAAATTTACCTTGATTCTAAAGTTACGTCTTAATAATAAATAAATCTTCAAAGTTAAAAATTTAAAAAAATATTTTTCTTCTTATTCTTTGTTGTAGGATTGCATCCTGTTTGTCTTCATTGAATACAACCGTAGTTAAGACGTAGTGCTCCAGCTTTCGTGCCATCGTATTGGTGGTCTTCCAGGAGGTCTTTTCGATAACGGGAGTACCTCTTTAGCGATTTTTGGTAGACTCGTATTATCCATCCTGTCGACATGGTCTCTACTCTTTTCTTCTATTGCGGCCCCATCTTACCACATCTTGAATGTCGCACTGCGTTCTAATGTCATGGCTCTCAAAGTTTTCATCTCTGCTGTTCTGAGGAGTCGCTTCGTTGAGGCGTTTTCTGCTCTGGTTTCGATAGCGTATGTCATAATCGGTCTTACACAGGTCTTGTATATTATTCTTGCCTTGCTCTCGACAGACATGTACTTGTTTCGCCATATTATATTCCGCAGAGAGCCCGATATAACGAAGCTTTTACTGTTCGTGCTTTCGCTTCTTTCTCCAAGTCCCTTACCTTACCTTACCAATAGGCGCTACAGCCCGATGTGGGCACTGGCCTCCTCCACAATTCGCCTCCAAGCAATGTGGACCTTGACTTTGGTTCCCCAGCCGGGTATCCGCATTGCCCTCAGGTCACCCAGTACTTGGTCCGTCCATCTGAGCCGTGGTCTTCCTCTTTTCCTAGTAGCATTGATTTTAATGTTAAGAATTTTTTTGGCATCCTGGCGTCTTCCATTCTTTTAACGTGTCCAAACCAACGGAGTCTCTGTGATTTTATAAATTTCACAATGTCTTCACCGTTCAGGATCTCTATTATTTCCCGGTTGTTGCGGGTGCGCCATTCTGCTTAGTTGATTCTGACTGCTCCATATATTCTTTTTATTATTTTACGTTCAAACCTTTTTATCTTCTCCTGAAGTCCAATTTGTCCAATTTTCACTTCTATACGTCTGGTCTGGTCGAACTAAATTGTAAATTTTTAGCTTTGTCTTTCTTGTAATCAGTTTGCTTTTTAAGAGTTTCAAGTTGGCAAAGTAGGCACGGTTGCCTCTCTGGAGTGTTTATTTAATGGCGGTGCTGGTTTTTTCTTCGTCGCTGACTAACTCCTCGAGAAACGTGAATTGTATTACTCCCTTGAATTTTGCGTTTTCTATCTGAAGGTCTTGAACTGTTCTCCGGTCATCTGAGAGTGACACTTTCATGTAGACTGTTTTCTGTATATTGACACATAGTCCCAGTTCTATTCCGTTTTTTTTCTATTTCCTTGTAAACTTTAATCAGGCGGTCCTTTGTTGTGGCGATGATTGCCACGTCATCCGCATACGCCCATATTTTAGTGGATTTGTTAAAAATGGTTCCTCTTAGGTCAATAGGCTGTATTGCTTTATGCACTGCTATTATCATAACGTACCTTTTCAATCGCTTTTTCACATTTGGTTAAACATAAGTTTTTTCTTTATTAATATCTAGAAGCTAAAGAGAGCTTTTTTACGAAAACTCAACTGTAGTAAAATTTAAATGTTCAACGATAGAATCCAAAATTCAAATATGTAAATATACGTTTAGTGTTTAATCAGAATCAAATAATATTATTTGTTGGGGAAAATTAACTCAAACAAATAAACATCTTGTATTACAACACGGTAGGAGTGGGCAGAAACGCGACTAAAATTTATTCCGCTTTGGCCTCAACTTTTATACATAACCGTAACATCCTGACGAACATGCATAGTAATCAATTTGCAAATACACGTTAACTCCGAAATAATGAGTGTGTCAACTTGGGTGTTTACCAAGAACTTTGTAGTCGGTAACATGGTGATAACTTAATATAGTCTCTCAATTAGCAACGTTGTCTTGCTACTACAGAAGAAAATTATCTCTCCGGGGCACGGTTATGCTTCTGAGAAAGTTATGAGAGCGGAGAATTCAAGCAGAGACAAAGACTCATAAGGGATAAAGTATAAGATGTTCTAACTTAAAAAAGACACTGTATATAAATATCGCTTAGTTTTACTTTAAAATTTTTACTTTTAAATAGTTTGGTAATTTTATTTGAAAGTTACGCCTAAATGAATTTTAAAATTAGTTTCTTGATACAAGTCTTTAGTAGTTCTAGATTTAGTTTATTCTGGAAATTAAAGTCTGGCCTAGATAAAAAAATTTTAGTCTTAATACTGTTATAGGCAATGAAGCAGACAGAACTTTTTATGATACCTACTAATTAATGAAAGGATAGGAAAGCACAAACCATCCAAGCAAGATGTACTACAGCTGTACAGTGTACCTTTAAAAAAACTACGATTATTAATCAAGCAATTGATTATTTTAATAAATTGCAAAATCCCAATACATCATAAAATACTCGGTTTTGTGTAATTTTTATATTTTTATAGTAAATAGTTTTTTTTTAATGAAAATAGTCGCAAAAAGGGTAGACCTATCGTGTGGGAAGGTATTATAGAAAGAAAATAATTGTGGACCCGCTTTTGGAAAAGTTGCAGGTCATAGTTTTCTAAAAAATTTGATTTTGGAAGCTTGTTCCATTCCGTAGCAGCTCTGTAAAGGATTCTTGATGGAGATTGGTCCTTGTAGTGTCAATCTTGAGAGTAAATGGGTAAGACTGATCATCGTGCCGAGTTCTTCGGCCGAATGTGGCCAATGGTGGTACAAGAGTTTTTATTTCTCTGGAGCATCTGCCATGGAAATATCTGTAGAGTAATGACTGGTCTGCAACTCTTCTTCTATGTTCTAGAGGGTGAAGGGTATCTGTAAGAGTTGAGCTGTTTATTAACCGAATGGCCCTTTTCTGAATGGAATCTAGTAGACGAAGATAATGCCTTGGTGCTGAACCCCAAATATGCGAGCAATACTCCAGTAGAGGTCGGATTTGAGCCTTGTACGTCGTCAAAAGTTGATAAGGAGTAAAAAACTTTCTAGCTTTCAACAAAAAACCTAGATAATAGATTTATTGATTGCTAACATTTTAAAACCCAACAAAAGAACCCCAACCATAAAATAGCTACGATAGCTATTAAGAAGAAAATACTGGTAAACTTTCTTTTTAGTCCATTACATCACACATGATGTGTGGTGGTTGTTGTGAATTTCTGTCATTATCCAGTCTGTCCAGGACATGACTAATAATTTGTTGTTATCGTTGCCTGCTGTTAGCCTTTCTTGTTGCTGTCTCTAAGTTTAGAACAGTTTAGGTTCGAACGGTGTCTGTCCATCTCGTTGGTAATCGGTCTCGTCGTCTTTTACCAAATGGCATTATCTGTACAATTAGGTGATCCACATTATCGTGTCGAATTATGTGGCCGAAGAACCTTAGAGCCCACGCGGAAGTTTGGCTCGACAAACGGTGCTCTATTCTTACTTGTTTTAATATGGATGCGTTTGTTCTTGGAGCAGTCCATGGGATTTGTAACATTCTGTGCTAACACTACATTTTGAACGCATCGATTCTCCGTCGATCGGCAGCCTTGATCATCCACGTTTCCGAAGCGTTCCAAAAAACTGAGAATACCAGTGATTTTACCAGAGCTTTTTTGTTTGGATTGAGATGTTGCGATCTTTCCATACTCTGGTGAGTTGGCTGATAGCCATTTGACCCAATTGAATGCGTCTACGCATTTTAGGATCACAATCCCCATTTGATGTTATTATTGACCCTAGATACCCGATCTTTCTGACAACTTCGTAATTTGCCACCTTGTGTGGTTGTGAAGCACCTTCTTGTTCTCTATTGATAATCTGGTAACCTACACATGGAAATAAATGTCACAATCTAAAGACTCTGATCGTAAATTTGTCCAATCCAATTTAAAAATCCTAGGCACCTGTAAGTGTGCGTACAGTCTTGTTGTCCTCATTGGTACCCCCAGGAAAGATACCTTTGATAACAGTCCGTCAAAGAACTTTACTATCTAAAAAAACAATATGTTCCCTTCTGTTGTCAAGTCATTCAGGATATATGAGCAACTAAAGCAGCTTCTTTAGTCTAACGGCTTTCATAAAGTTTAAAATATTGAATCAATTTAAATTAAGTACCTTAAGTACCTGTCTGATGTGCTCCCAAGTGTCGCGCCTTTAGGTTTTGCACCGTAATGCATTCTGAGCGAATATGGATTGGGGTTTCGTCCACCTCATCCAGCAGTGTTGTATTGGAAATACCGTTAGTATTCTGAGCTTTATCTTTACTTTTACACGTATACAGTCGTTTAATCTTTTTTGCTTATAGTTTCCCAATAATATCTTTGCGTGCCACATTTTTTGTGATTATATTCAATATTAATATCTCTTGTTATTTATTTACTGTTCTGTGTCAGGTCTCAAAAATGGTGGTTCTTCGTTATCCTTTACCTCAGTTTGGGTTATTATTTATTCTTGGTTAATTTAATTTCTTTAAACACTTTTAGACCATCTTGGACTAATTGCATTGGTGTTCGAAGCACTATTAGTTGCTTGGATGTTTGACTTAATGTGATAATCTCTTGTCTAAAATTTTTTTTTCCTATTGGGATAGACACATTTTCTGATTTCCGTTGAAAATGCTCTGGGATTTTCCCAGTTGTTCAGAGTATTTCGTTGTAGAAAAATATACTTTTAATTTCTTTTGTTGTTCTTATTTCCATTTAAAAGCATTTTTTTTAAGTCTTGGAATAAGGTCTTTTCCCCATTCATTTTTACTACCCTGCTTCGTATTGAATTTTTTCCACAAAATTTAATTTTGTGAAGCTTGTCACAGGTTTGGTGATTTACAGGAAGGGGTCTAAACTTGCATTTGGTAAGCCCCTCTCTGCATGTTGTCCTTATTGCCATAGGTTAGGTTAAAACGGCGGTTCGGAGGGAACCCACTTGGGCCTTTTGGCCCGTTGTAATAACGTGATGGACGGCGGTGTCTTCCTCTTCTACTGTTAGAACTAGTTGAAACTTTTAAAAAAAAGCGTGAGGTCTTTAAAGCTAACTGAGCTGAGATCAGATAAGTCATCAAAGTTCGGTTGCCATAGTAAAGAAAACCGTTTTCTGTCTAGGGCAGGGCAGTGGCAGAGAAGATGTACTATTGTTTCCTCCTCTTCCTCATCGTGACAGCTTCTACAGAAGTCGTGTCGTAGATCTGCGTGGATTTTTAATAGATTTTTCCTTGTTCTAGCCAAACTAGTTCTGCTGCCCTAGGCTTCTGTGCTATTTGTATTTTGGTTACACCCCCAGTTTTTCCCGCAAAATTTTTGCATGCCATTAAGGCCTTCGTTGCTTTGTTGGTTACTTTCTTTTCGTGCTTGTTTCAGATGAGCTTATTATCTATTATAAGTCCCAGATATTTAATATCTGGCTTTCATTTTATTACCTTTTGGTTTTTTTGATGATTTTTATGTTAATATGTATTATATTTGTAAAAGTACCTAACTAGTCTTAGTTGGGTTGGCGCTAAGTCCCATCGATTGGCATCATTCTTTAGTGTAGTCAGAACTTCTTTGAAGCAAAAAATACTGTTAAAATTTCCTTTCACGATTATCATTAGGTCATCTGCATAGTCTTAACTTGCTTTAACAATCTTGGTTACTTTACTTTACTTAAGTGAGGAGGCCGCTCTTCCTTGTAGGCATCCTATGGTTGTGCAGATGGAAATAGTATCTTGTTATAATTTAGTCTCTGCAAGGTTAAGTAAAGGTAGTTTAAAAATAATTAAGTTGCTGCATCCCAAATGCAGAATTTTTTTTTCAGTGTAAACTTTTTAAACTTCTTTTAGGTTTTTAACAGCTTTTACTTTTGCTGCTGCTGTTGTTGCTATGACACTTATTAGAGATCCTTTGTGAACGCATTACCAACCAATGTATAGGATAGATATATATTTTTGGCTTTAGCTTCTTAAAATTATTAGCAGTACCTCTTTGAGCAGTGCTTAGAAAAACCATTCGCTTATTACTTTGCAACTTGGAACATGTATAACTGGTCAAAGAAACGTTTTACAATTTAAATAGATATTTAAATGTTTTTTTTTTAAATATTATTGCTTTATTTATATAACTCATTTCAATAACTGCCGTTTGCAATATATAATTTCACTGAAACAAATCGGTGAGATAAACAAAGCCAGTAAACTACTCTAAAAGATCCATAATTAAAACCCAAAGTTTGTACCTACTAGTATTTTCATACAATTTCAGTTTGTTTGTTTTAATACAAATATATAACAACGTACGTTATGGTGATCCACTTTGTCTCGTGTTGCATATTGTGTATCCTTTCTTAAAGTTTATTTTGTATATTCCGCTCTTGTTTTCTGATTTTAACTAATTTTAGCGGATAAAGAGGAGCAAGGATAGGGATAAGAGCGTTACGGGAGCGGAAAATTACTGCATAGTTGGATGTATAATTTTTAATTTAATAATACAGGTACACATTTTTTTTTGGATTAACAGAATGTCGTACATAATCTAATTTTGAAATAATTAACACTTTTTTTCTTATTATTTTATTAATAAAACTGCCAAAGTGAAATTGCTTTTTGCAAAATTCTGTCACCACAGCTTTAGTTTTTTAACAATTTTGGTTCTTTTATTTTATCGCTTTTAGTATTTTTATTATTATGACTAACCTTAATATTACGTACTTGTGGTAATTTAAATTTAATAAAGTGATAAAATACAGGTTGGGCCATAAGTTAGTTGTCACTAAAAATCATACTTGCTTTTGACTAGCAAGTTGTGAACTTGATTAGTTTGTAGAACCCATCAGTCAGTTAACACTAGCCGTCTGAGGTTATGTTGTTTGTTATTATCTAAAATTAATGAATAATAATAATTTTTTTTTGAAGAAATATCACATTCATTTAAACAGTAAGCGACAGTTTAACAAGAGAAAGTCAGAGGTTTCAACGAATCTATCTTATTTATTTAGTGATTTAGATAATCATCTATTTTGTAAGTTTCTATCTTTAAACGTATCTCAAACACACTTTTTTTTATATTCTTTGATATTAATCATCAGCTTTATTCTGGTTGGAAGTTTATTGAACAATTTTAAACAATTATAAAATGACCTCTTTTACAGGAGTCAAATATACAGGGTGTTAGTAAATAAGTGCGACAAACTTCAGGGGGTGATTCTGCATGAAAAAATATTGACAGTTTGCTTTATAAACGTATGTCCGCAAATGCTTTATTCTAGTTGGAAGTTTATTGAACATTTTTAAACAATAAAATGACCTCTTATACAGGAGTCAAATATACAGGGTGTTAGTAAATAAGTGCGACAAACTTCAGGGGGTGATTCTGCATGAAAAAATATTGACAGTTTGCTTTATCAACGTATGTCCGCAAATGCTTTATTCTAGTTGGAAGTTTATTGAACATTTTTAAACAATAAAATGACCTCTTTTACAGGAGTCAAATATACAGGGTGTTAGTAAATAAGTGCGACAAACTTCAGGGGGTGATTCTGCATGAAAAAATATTGACAGTTTGCTTTATAAACGTATGTCCGCAAATGCTTCGTTTTCAGAGATACGGGTTGTGGTTTAATGTTATTGTATTAGATAGTTCTAATGTATTAAAGAAATGAAAAATACGCGATAAGATGTTTTATTTTTTTGCATAAAAACGGCGCCCTATACGATAAAAAGGCAAGAAAATTTTTGTGTCACTTATTTACCGAGGAATTTAAACATGATTTTTAATTTGAAATATCTCAGTGGCGTACTATTTTTATCTTTAAATCATTATCCGTATGCGGGCCAATATTAAGCTTAATTTCATTTGCATATCTCGACCGGTTTGAGAGCAATATATAAATCGTCAGTTTTTAAGAAAAACTTTAACACCCTGTGTCTCTGAAACAAAGTATTTGCAGACATACGTTAATAAAGCAAACTATCATTATTTTTTCATGCAGAATTACCCCCTAAAGTTTATCGCACTTATTTACTAACACCCTGTATGTTTTTTCCTATAGAAAAATAGTAAGATTTCCTGCATATACAGTTCAGTGACCTATTTGATTTAAATTTTCCTCGACAGGTCTCTCTATTTTTTAATTTTAGCGTTAATCTATAAGTTCTTTTCTGTATGATAAAAAATCCTTTCACTACTTCTACTACTTTCATAAAATATTATGCCATATCGGATTACCGATTCAAGATTAGCGTTGTATACAATTTTTAATGTTTCCTGATCTACATATTGCCGCATAAAGTATACCACTACATTCGATTTTTTTACTTGTATAGTCAACATGACTGTCAAAGATAAGTTTGCTATCAATATACAAGCGTAGGAATTTGGTATCATTTGTTATGTGTAGTGAGCTATTTGAAAGATGAATTTCTTTGCGTGTTTCGAAGTGTGCATGATTTGTTTTAAATAGAATGGCACTAGTCTTCTTCTCATTCAGTGTCAGATTATTTCTTCCAAACCACTGATTTGCCCTTGCTTTCGCAGTGAGCCTACGAAAGTCTTGAGCGTTCATTAGGAAGTTTGTATCATCATCATAATTTGTTATTTTGTATTTCTCAGTTGTTATTTCTTCTAGATCATTTAAATAAGTATAAATAAAAAAGGGCCTGTTATACTCCACTGAAGTAATAGAACGTGTACAGAACAACGTGTATTTGTTTTACAAACATTGTGGAAACAATCATAATTACAGTGATATTTGTGATTTGTTTGCCAAACGTTTTCCGAACATGCAAATTTCATCTCGACAAGGTATTAACAAATTAAATTTAAATTTTGAAGTGACTGGGTTTGTAGCGAAGCTTTCTTATTCAGATAGGTCAAAGTACAGAAGATATCTGAATGTTTTCGCGCAATGTTTTTTTTACATTTGCCGACTAAATGTCAAAGAAAATCATCTAAAGATTATGAAATAGCAAGAACGAGCTTACGAAGGTGGATTTAGAAAAGTCTGCAATTAAGATTATACGATTACTTCAATGCGTAATGAAGATGATATGGTCAGGTGTATGAAATTCTGCGAGTGGTACACAATCCGACTAGAAGTCAATCTCAATGACCATTTTTTGAAATGACAAAACAAATTTTAAGGTGAATGGCAGTGAACAGACACAATTGCATCTACTGTGAGTCTACGGATCTTGACAAAGTTAAACTGTCCTGTCGTGAGTATATGATCAGGGATTTTAATCAGTGGGCTACCAAGGTATGCTTTAAGCAGTGTTAGAACTAGAAAATAGTCCACCTTATGAACATTTGCAGCCGGTTAACGAAAGCAGTCCCTTATTGTAAAAGTCTTTTTAAAGTCTTTTTTAAACTTTAATAAAAGCTTTGAAAGAAGGGGTAATGGTTTTCACAATCCCCGCATATCACACCCATGAATTTTGCATTCTGGGGTTACTAAAAGATGAAGTTTATGTCAAGATTCTTTGAGAATTTCAAAAAATAATTCCGGAATTTGAAAACCTACAGACTTTATAGTTTTGCGAAAAAAATTGTAAATTATTATTCAAATAATGCCATGTTTTCTTTAAAATGCTAGAAAATCACTTTAAGCATCCTTTGTAGGTTTATTGAACTATACTAGTATTTGCGGGTTAATAATTAATTTATTGATAAAAAATTTATATTTTTAACAAGTGATTTACCCTGAGTAAACTTTTTTGCAGTAAAACTGAAGTTTTAAAATGTTGTAACATAGTTTAAAAATACTGTTTTATAGAGTCGTTTTTGTTGCAATAAAAAAATAATAAATACATCCATTTTTTCTTGTTACCATATCATTTTAATATTACTGATTTTTGATTTGAGTGTTAAAATAAAACATTTTCTATTGTAATTAAAAACCAGACTCTAACCGATTTAAGTCTGCACACGTATAATTTTCTTAAAAGCACTAAAAGCTCTTTTGTTGCACACATACAGAACTAGTAAAGCTTTTATTTGTAAAGTGTGATAAAAAAATTACTTTTGTCATGTTGCACTTACTTTAACAACTTATCCATTATGTTTGAACACTTTTGCTTTAACTGAAAAAACATGTTTTCGGATCGATAATTTTTTTTTATTCTGATAATATTTAAACATTTTTATATTTAAATAATCGTGTAAACCTTTTTTAACAATTTTTTTGATTGTTACAAAATAATGTATATTAGTGTATTTCTCTTCATGAATTCGTGGTATTGTTTGCTGTTTGGTACATTCCCATTGTTCTCTATTCTATTTGCTAATTTCAACCCTTTTAAATAAATAATTTTACGGCACTGAAACGGTGCGGTTAGAATGTGTCATACCGAGATAAATGTACGGCTTTCCTTAGAACGTAACCGAGGAGCTGTAGCTGTAATTAGATGTGACGAATTTCGAAAATGGTTGCGCCGAATTATTCGGTTTGACGAACATTTTTAACTTGAGAAGTTATGGTAAATTCCTGTTAAAATTTAATTGCGTATATATACACAAATACCTTTGACTTAATATAATTGGATTTGTAATAAAAATTATGACAAAGGCAAATATAGAACATTAGTTAATAATAGTATTTTATAATTAATCATGGTATAAGGAAACGATGCACTAGCTTTAACGATAAAGGTAAATGCTTTGATCAATCGTGTGGCTCAATAATTTTTTTGTTTTAACTTTTCTTCATTTTACCATTATGTGATAATATTAGGAAAAGCCAACACCTACGCTGTTATCTGCATCAAGTTTAGTTCTATCGTTGATTTAATATTAGAGTTAATAATTTTTGGATCCACAAGATCTACTAATCGTGTCTGTTGGCCCACAAGTTCTCGTCCAGGCCTCTATGTCTGATTTTACTATCAATTCCTTCTTTTCAGTTTTTTCTTGGCCTTCCTTGTCGTCTTTTTCCAGCTGTGTTTCACGTTAACACCTGTTTAGGCAATCTGTTCTCCTCCATCCTGTGCACATGACCGTACCATACAAGTTGTTTTCTTTGAATGTCATCGACTATGGTATGTTCCACTTCCATTATTTTTCTTATTCTCTGGTTGGTCATTTTTTCTCTTCTTGATCTTTCTGCAGCCCTTCTCAAGTAATCCATCTCTGTAGCACACAACATCCTCTCCATTCTCTCCTCAATTTGTCAAACTTTTAAACCATATGTTATAATACTTTTTACGATAACATTGTAAATAATTCTTTTATTTTTATTTGAGATGTTTTTATCCCGCAACACCCCATTCATTAGTGATATTGCTCTCCTTTCCAGAGTGTTTTGATCTTAAATGGCATCGTCTAGTTTTCAATCGGATGTTATTTTGAGATCTAAATATTTATACTCATGGCCAGCTTTGATGCGTTGTCCGTTGTTGAGAACTAAATCCTGGCTTCAACCACCTACGCACATTTATTCAGTTTTGTTTAGGTTTACTTCCAATCCCCACTTTTTAAACTCTTGAATTAGCTTTCTCGTCATGTATTCCAGGTCGTAATCCCATGTACTGGCATTTTCTCTTTCATTGCTTCAGTACTTATTTTAAGTAGATCTTGAATAGTGTAGGCGAAATACAACACCTTTGTTTAAGACCTTTTGTGACTCTAAACCCTTTAGTCAGTTTATCTCTTATTTTAACTTTAGCCTCAGATTTGCCATACAGAGCTTTTATGGATTTTATTAGTCCTACATTAATATTTGTTCTCTCTAAAGCTTCCCAGAAAAGTCTCAACAGGACACTGTCGTAAGCTTTTTGTAGATCCACATATAGCAATTGCAGCTCTTGACCAAATGCTGCTTTACTCTTAATTAATTGAGTGACGCAAAAGAGATGATCTGAGGTAGATCTGATAATTTCTTATAATTTTGCCATATATTCGACCTAAAGAGCTGGTTACTGGGATTCCCCGATAGTTATCGCAGTTGACTTTTCTTTTTTTTTATGTATGGTGATATATATGAGATTCTCCACTCGTCTGGAACTTCCTGGTCACGAAGCTCTTCTAATCATTGTTTAGCGTTTAGTTTAAAGTGTCCTCTGGAATCGCAACTTGAACCTCTAAGTAAATACATGTTAGAGAGTTGAAGCTGATTTAATGAGGTAAATTATTTTATATCAGAAATAACAGTGTTACTACACATTGGGAAGTATTTTGTTTGTGTCAATAACTTAACGTATTATTTTTGTTTTATTTTGTACAAAATAGTAAAATAGAGACACGCCGTGAGTCTCGTAAAAGGTAGATGTTCTACCAGTCATTAAATTATATTTATAAGTTTCACGACCTCGTATTTCTCGTGATTATGAATTCTGCAATAAAATGAATGCTAGTAGTATATTATTTATGGAAAACCGTAATGTATCATCTTTATGAGTTTGATTAAATGCGTTGTTTCGTGAAATTAGAAATTTAGTGTAATGTCTCGTAAAATTTGAAAAAAAATAACGTTTAATAATGATTCGGTTTTTATTTTTTGTTTTTATAACACAAAAAAAGTCATTCTTTTTATCGTCTTTTGACGACGACACATCATAGAGTCCTGTCAAACCTTTCCTTAATAACTTTCCAGTGGAAGTTATAGTAATGAATCCGATTTTGCGATTCTCGAATTTTGACATATCTCCACATTTTAGGGTCCCCAGAGTCGAATATAATAGTTTTTAAGTGGACGTCTGTGTGTATGTGTATGTGCGTATGTTCGTATGTGCGTTCGGAATTATTTTTCGTCTCGATTATCTTGAGAACAAAAAATGATATTGACGTAGGACCAATTGCATTCGACGCATAATTACGCAACTTAGAACTGATTAGATTTTTAGCAAAATCGGTCAAAATATTTTTTATGGTGATCCAAAAAACTAAAAAAAAAAATGGTAATAAATCATACTTTTTTTAATACAGAATTTTAAGATCTTTTGAATAATACAATAATTTTTTTTTACTGCGGAAACTGATAATATGATTATGTTGGGAATATTTGTATAAAAACTATGATGACAATATTTTTAATAATAATAATTATAACAACAAAACATATGGTATTTTTTCACTCTGTTCACTGGGAATCTATTAAAATGAAGTGGTGGGGGTTATTCAATTTTTTTCATAAACAGCTGTAACTCTTAAACGACTAAACGGATCTTAACAAACTTGGTCTTGTTGGAAAGAGCATTTATTTCTTCATTAAATTCATCTTACCTGTGATATGTCCGATTGTTAGTAATACCTCTAGAGTGTTTTTAACATAATAACAAAAAATTGCTACATTGTAAGAAAAATTTAATGCATTAATATAATTTTTTTGCCATAAAAATTATACCGAAATAGGCTAGTAAAAACCATATCGCGATATCTTATTCCTAGCCTAAAATATCGAAATAATTTGGCTATCATAAATAGTACCAATTTAAAATCACAGGTCTCTTTTATTGCTTTCTTTACCGTTCTTCCTTGCTTTGCTCTCTCCTCTCATATGTCAACACTTTCGTCAGGTTTATCATGATCAGTTTTTCTCTTTCTGTCATCTTCTAATTTTTACTTTTTTTCTTGTCCTGTTGTGCCATTGTTTTTTTCGTGGTACCACATCTTTTCATCTTTTAGGATGTATATGGGTACCGTTCCAGTGATATCCTATAAGACCTTAGCAGAAATCGGCCAATACGAGCTCTGCCATTCTTTCTTTGCATTTTCAGCAGCATATTTTGGTGTACTATCGTGCTGGATTTATGCCAAATTTTCGCCCTGCAATTGACTACCACCGTGTTTAACATTTCACTTTTTTTTTCTGTTTAGTCTAGTCGGTCCTGCCGTTCTGGAATGTTTATGTACTGTCTTATTAACGAGTTTACCTCACCACCCCCTTGTGCTGATTGCGCTGCACTGGTAGCGCAGGGATTTTTTTAGATTGATGACATTCTGACATTCATGCACTGGAATTTGATTTCTCTCGTTTTCTTACTCTTTAATTATTAATGTCTCTGTTTTATTGCAGGCCAGTTGTTTTCGTGTATCCATTTCTCTACCATGAGTACAGCTTAGTTGGCTTTCTCCATAAGGTTCTCTTACGCTATTGTCCGATATGACTCTAAAAGTATAGTTGCTCGCATTGCTTTAGGTATTTTAAGCGCCGACTCAGCCTTCTCTGAAGCTTGGAGTTTTGGCTCGGGAGACCCATATAATACTGGAGGTTGGTGGCAAATTTAATCCAATAAATGTTGAAAATCTTGGCAAAAAAACAAAAAAAGAGACTTTTTAGGGGTTCTTCAGGATTAGGCAACATTCCCGAAATGGATCCCACCTATTAACTGTACCTTTAAAAGTCAATAAGGGCTTTGGCCATTTATACCAGACTGGTCATTTGTTTAACTTATACATAGACGATTGTTTAAAAGACTTGAAAGAGAGTGCGTATGGATTGAAAATGAATGATTTAATCGACAAATGCCTTTTTTACGCCGATGATAAAGTCATATTAGCGTCATTTATTAGAAATAAAAGTATGACAGTGACATTAAACGAAGGGTGTTGGCAGGAAAACAAATGAATGGGGTATTGCATAGCTTTATAAACAGCCAGAAAGTGTCAAAGAAAGCACGTCTGGCTGTGCAGAGGAGTGTTAGTTTCTACACTTATGTATGGTAGTGAACGTTGCGTTTGGCAGAAGAAGCATAAAAATAGGATTAATTCTGCGGAGATGAGTTGTCTTAGAAGTATAGCCGGAGTGACTTGGTTGGATTAAGTAAAGAATAATAATATAAGAGAACGATAAGGTGTTAAAGAAGATGTGGTTACAAAAATAGATAAATGAATGCTTAGATGGTTTAGACACGTAGAAAGGATGAATAAAGGAAGATTGACGAAACAAATTTATAAGGTGGGTGTAAATGGACAAGTCGGTAGAGGTCGACCTCGGTGAACATATCTCGATCGGATCACATTGTTTTGAAGAAAGGCCAGGTCAAGAGTACCAACAGCCGACGAGCATGTATGAGAGCACTGATGAAAGTAAAAGAAGCAAAATATGTGTGTAAGAACTGTAGTGGAAGAAAGAGGTCTGACTACCTCTACGGGAAAAAGGCCTTACTATATGTCTGTATGTATGTCATTTGTAAAAAGGGTCTTTAAATTTATACCATTAAAGCATCTACGATATATTAGTATTTTTGTTCTGATGTGTTTATTACCTTTTTTGTAATTGCAAACAAATCTTGTCTATCTTCATCCATTTTTTTAAAATATTTTCAAAAATCAAAACTTTTTGTTTTTAGATCAGTAGAGGAAAATACAAATATTCTTAACGGCGACCGAAATATTCAAAAACCGTGATATTTATTGTGTCTGCTTTTTTGACCTAGAGATGGAAATTGGATATGCTCGTATACTGTTTGTTTTTCTCAGAAGGTGAAAATATTAAATTCTGGTTTGTATCGACACCGGATATAGAAACCTTATATATATTTTTTTAAAATGTTAAAAGTTTTATGATGTTTTTGCAAGTGGGTCATTTTTAATTTAAAAAAAAATTATTTTTATAATTTAGCATGCTCCAAATTTTTTTTTTGGTAAAATACAAAATTTAAAAAAATTATATTAAATTATTTGAAAAATACCTGTAAATGTGACTCTTTTTAAAAATTGCAATGATGTGGTTAGGGTATAGGTACTGCCTCGAAATCACATACAGAATGTAGTTAATGAAACACTGGTCATGAACCATTATTATCGGGATTATGGATATTTTATCTTTATTGTTAAAGTGCTTATAGTTAAAATATTAGGTGTCCAACTAAATTAATCTTCATTCCTTGTGTTAAGTTTTTTTTTGAACAAAGAAACAAAATTCAATAATTGAACCAGCTTATTAGCAGCATGTATATTTTCTGTACTTATATGTGTCTGTGTGTGTGTGCGTGTTTATGTACGTATGTTCGTATGTGCGTTCGGAATTATTTTCGTCTTAATTATCTCTACAAAAAAAAATGTTATCGACTTGGTACCAATTGCATTCGACGCATAATTACGCATCTTAGAACTGATTAGATTTTCAGCAAAATCGGTCGGGCTGTTTTTCATGGAGAATAAAAAAAATGAATTTTGCAATTTATAAATTATACTTTTTTTGTCACAGAATTTTAAGATCTTCTAAATAATATGATTATTGCATGTTAGCAATATTTGTTTAAAAAATATGTTGACAATATTTTATAAAAAGAGATAGTTTTAGAAAACAAAAATAGGAATTGGAGAATTTTAAACGTGTGTTAATATTGAGAGAATAGCATTGAAGACGCTATAACAGTGAAAAATTATTGTTAGTAATAATCAAGCATTGTTTAAAACAATTGAATATCGTTACTAAGAAATGATTATTGTTCATAATAATTAAAAAAAATTGAAATGTTATAAAAAAATTGAAAATAGCTCCCTCTTATGAAATGATAAGAAAAAGTTTTAAAGAATACGGTTGAAATAAACAAAATATTGTTAATGACAATTAAAATTTCTTATAAACAATTTAAAATCGTTTTTTATAATAATTTTAATAATAATAATTATAACAACAAAACATATGGTATTTTTTTATTCTTTCCACTGCGAAGTTAGTCGTGTGGACCTCTCGGGTCGCACCCAGACCACTCATACTTTTCTGAATAGAGTTATGCAAGGTTTTCAAATATGGGAACAAGACCTAACGTCTTGTCGTCTTTGAGATTTGTATAGTTAAGACTTCATTGAATGCCAGTGTTGTTAAAATGAATTGAGGAATCAACGGTTTTAAAATTAAATTAAAATGTATACAAAGCTTTAATTGTTGGTTCAAGAAATGTTCAGCTCATGATCCACTTAAAATAAATTAGAGCGCGTAAAATCAATGACGACACATCAACTACTTCTCATTTCTCGAATTCAATCAGAACTTGAACAACATTTTGTGTCAGAACAAACCAGTAATCTTCGGTTTACCATAGAACACTTAATAGTTTGCCGTAGCTCCAAAAACCACCAAGTCACATCGAGTATAGAAGTAAATAAAGCTTAATTTTATTGTTTCAAATATGGTAACGACATAAACGTATCCAAGAAATTTTAAACAAAAGAAATAAACATAAGAAATAATTTAAAACATTTAGTTTATTGTTAAACAGAATAAATAAGATTGTTTAAAATTGCTTAAAATTTTTGTTACTATTAAAATGAACTACTAAAATAACATATAATCGATTCTTTTCTATGGGATGGAGTCATGGACATTAAGCAAAGCAACACAAAAAAGACTCAAAGCGTTCAAAATGTGGCTTTACAGGAGGATGCTGAGAATATAATGAGCGGACAGAGTAACCAACAAGACAGTGATGGAGAGAATGATGAAGGACTTGGAAGTAAGGACCACCATCAAGAGAAGAAAGCTTGAAACCTCGGAATGAATATCACCTTTTAAAGTCCGTTCTTCAAGGTAAAGTTTATGGCAAAAGACCATCAGGAAGAAGGAGAATATCATGGTTTAAACACTTAAAAACGTGGTTCTTAAAAACTACTACCGAACTATTTAAAGCAGCCGTGAACAAAGTCATCATATCCAAGATGATCACCAATATTCGGAACGAAGAGGCATTTGAAGAAGAAGAACATATAAAGAAACTCATCCTCATTTATTTTTAAGCGCCAAATAAGTAAACTGACTAAAAACACACTTTGCCGTAAAAATAGTCACAATAATTTAATTCGAATTAGAACAAAAAAAAACGATCATGGCAATCTGGCTGCGGTTACAAATATTCTGCATGTTCAGTGGGATAGAGCACCTTCTTCTACTTCTTTATCTTGACGAGCTTATCCGTTTCGAATGTTGACTATCATTATGGCAATTTTTACTATGTTTATGGCGCTGCGAATCAACTCTGCTGAGCTCTTAACAAACCATGTTCTCAGATTTCGGAACTAGAATATTGTTCTTTTGCCGGTTCCTCGTTTTTCGTTTATTTTTTCCTATATAATGAATTGAAGTAGGAAATATCTGGATTCGTTCATTTTAGCAGTACTAGATATTTTTAGCATTTTCAAATGCTTTTATTTTGTATCTACATTGCATCTCAGTAGTCGAATTTGTATCAAGCATGAAGTAATGGTAATTCGCATTCATTTGATTAAAAGTTAATCTTGCTGTTCCCAGACGACATTTGATTTTTCATTTGGTCTCCTATTTTCTATTCATAATTAATTTCAAATAGCAGTACTTGTCTACTCTCTCTATGCGGGTCTGTTTGACATTTTGGTAAGTTCCCATTATAAGTTTCTTTGCTGATGATTATTTGCAGGACATTATGTTAACTGAATTGTTTGCAGTTTGATATTCTATTTATTAAACGTTGTAATTCTTTTATAATATTTGCAAAACCAATAGTGTTATCTTTGTAACTGATGTTTAATCCAACTTCAATAATTAAGATGCTTTTTTGGCCTCATTAAAAGTTTATTCTAAGTATAAATTAAATATAAATGGAAACAGTCCTTGCAAAACTCCGCCAGTGATTTTATCATCTTCTGTTTGATCTTTATTTAACGTCATATTTCAGTAGAGCCTGTAGATTATTCTGAGATCTCCTGCCATTTAGAGTTACCTTGGGTCATTGGTTTACTTTAACATTTAACCTACGACACTTTAAGTAAGTATATACAGCTAAATAACATTTTTAAAATGATTTTAAAAATAATTTTGCTATCGTTTTTAAAACAATAAATACCACTGTAAACAATAATTTAATTAATAAAAATTTGGTAGATTTTGTATTATTATGACGCAAACATTTTTACATGATTGTGAATTGTAGTATACGCCGATGTTTAGGTCATATTAGCATCATCTAAGAAGGAGTTGCAAGCGTCGATTAATATTATGCATGATGCCCTAACAATTAAAGGGATGATAGTAAAAAATGTAGGCAAGACGGTAGTAGTGGTCTATAAAAGAGAAGAGAGCATGACAAACTGCGAGGTGCTGAATTGAGAAGAACAGGTGAATAAGTTTGTATGCTTGAGTTCAAAGTTTACAAGGGACGGAAAGTATGACCGTGACATTGAGCAAAAAGTGTTGGCAAAGAATCAAATAAATGGAGTCCTTTATAACTTAAAGAGCAGCCAGAACGTATAAAAAAAGGCATAGAAGAGTGCTGGTAGTAAATGTTGGGTTTGGCAGAAGAAGCACGAAAGTAAGATTAATTCTGCGGAGATGAGTAGTCTAAGAAGTATAGCTGGAGTGACTCTTATGAATAAGGTGATAAATAGTGGACACATAGAGAGGATGGATTAAAGATTGACGAAACAGTAAGTTTTAAGACGAGTGTGAATGAGCAAGTCGGTATGTGTTATAAACATTTTCTATATATTTATTGTTTATAATTAATGTAAGTTGTAATTTATGGGTACTGTATATCGATACTGATGATTTTTTTATGCAATATATAAATATCAAAAACATCTTTGTCCCTATTAAAACACAAAGTAAAAGGTTTTTGGTTATTTTTAAAAACAATACACTAATAAAAACATCATTTATTCTTATTTTGTTTTCATTTATTTACTACATCGCTAAAGGCAGCATTTAAATTTTTTTCTAAAAAAAAATACATGGTTCAAATTCAAAATTTAAATTGGTGCACTAAAGGATAATAAATAAAACTTTGTTAGTTTAAATCAAAAGGATGCATGAAAATACAAAAATAAATAGATGAAATCCATTTTTTTATTAATAGATACAGCAAAAAACGTATTTAAATATTTTAAAAAAATATGTATTTCTTAAAAATTAAATATATTTTTGTAGCATAAATAGTAGTCAATAAAAAAAATAAAAATTTAGGGGAAATTTTTGAATGCTGTAATACAGAAAAAATTGTGCTTATCTCTGTTTTATTTATTTACAGTGGTAAATTATTGTATTGTTTAATAAGTTTAGTTCTCGTCTGAAACTTCTGCATTTAACAACTGAAATAAAAATGAATTAAGTTGTAAATGAAGGGTAAGCTAAACTTAATTAATACTGCGCAATATTACCCACAGACAAAGAAATATTTGACTTTATTTCTTCTTTGATTATAATATTAAATGGATGTTTTGTTCCCAAACAAATGTTTTCTCCTTTACCTCAGTGATTAAGTCATCAGTTTTTCTACAATTGAACCTGCTGGAGATAAAATTAATTCCGAAATTTTCTTATTTAAAAAATATGAGGCAAAAATTGTTTTTTATTGACTTAACATGGGAACTTAAGTGCCTAAAACCTTTTATCCATTCCCTTCTAGGACAAACCATGTATATGTATGAACTTCCCTAGTACATACATACATACATATAGTCACACCTTTTTTCCGTAGGGGTAGGTAGAGACCACTTCTTTCCACTTACTACGGTTCTTACACACATATTTTGCTTTTTCCACTTTCATCAGTGCTCTCATACATGCTCGTCGGTTATTGGTACTCTTGACCTCTTGACCTGGCCTTTTTTTAAAACAATGTTAATCTGATCGAGATATGTTCGCCGAGGTCGACCTCTACCGACTTGTCCATTTACACCCGCCTTATAAATTATTTTCGTCAATCTTCCTTTATCCATCCTTTCTACGTGTCTAAACCACATCTTCTTTAACACCTTATCGTTCTTTTATATTACTATTCTTTACTTAATCCAACCGAGTCATTCCGGCTATACTTCTAAGACAACTCATCTATGCAGCATTAATCCTATTTTTATTCTTCTTTTGCCAAACCCATACATAAGTAAAGGAACCAACACTCCTCTATGCACAGCCAGACGTGCCTTTTTTGACACTTTCTGGGTGTTCATAAAGCTAGTAGGTATGGTTGGTAAATACGGAAATGTCCCCGAAACTTTTATTTAATCGACTCAATATTGCGTAATATTTTAATTTGATTTACAGGTGTTTAAATTTATTGTTTAATATCCATCATTGTCAATATATTAATTATAATTTTTATGCTCTTCAAAATTCTGGCACGAGTTATTTTGATTAAGTATTTCCATCCATGTGGAAAACCCATCCCGAAAAAAGGAACGAAGACTATTCCTGCGAATTTTCGCCCTATTGCATTGCTCTTAGTCCTATCCATAGTTATGGAAAAAACGATTAACATAGAACTCATCAAATATCTGAAATAATTTGAGATGACATGACATGACAGACAATATGGATTTCGACAACTTCGGTCTACTGGAGATTTGCTGGCTTATGTCACTTAGCTCTGGACAAACACTATTAAAAAGTTTGGTGAATCTCGTGCAAGAGCCTCGGATATATCTAAAGCATTGGAACGCGTTTGGCACCAGGCATTGTTAAGCAAATTATCTGCCTACTTCTCCTAACCAAACTGTGCCAATGGCTCATGAGCTTCATGCAAGATCGCACCTTACATGTGGCAGTTGACGGTTTTTCTTCTGATGCGTTAAAAACCAATGCTGAAGTCCCCCAGGGTTCCATTCTGTCACCCACCCTATTTCTTTTACACATCAACAATCATTTAAAAACCACCACGAACCCCTTTAACAGTTTCTCAGACGACAGCACACTTGTCTCAACTTTCACATCCTACCGATAACTTTCGGTGAATGATACAAATAGACTCAGGCAGAAACAGGTTGACTCCATCAATAGAGATCTTGAAGTAATCGTCGAGTGGGGAACCAACAATCTTGTTCAGTTCAACGCCCAAAAAACACAAAGCGCCACGTTTTCCAAAAAAGTAAATTCCTCAAATCATTTTATAACAATGTCCGGAAATACCCTATCAATTCGTTCGATTTTGGGAGTCACGGTATCTAATAATATTTCTTGGCATGACCATGTTGCTAACATCGCAAAGTCAGCCAGCCAAAGACTAGGTTTTCTGTGAAAAGCTAGAAAGTTTTTTTGCTCCTGATCAACTGTTAACGACGTACAAGGCTAAAATGCGACCTCTACTTGATTATTGCTCGCACATTTGGGGTTCAGTACCAAGGCATTCTCTTCGTCTTTTAGATTTCATTTAGAAAAGGGCCAATCGGTTGATAAACAGCTTAACTCTCACAGATAACCTTTACCCACTACAACATAGAAGAAGAGTTGCAGACCAGACATTACTTTACAGATATTTCCATGGCAAATGATCCAGAGAAATAAAAACTCTTATACCACCACTGGCCACATTCGGCCGAAGAACTCGGCACGCTGTTCAGTCCCACCCATTGACTCTCAAGATTGACACTACAAGGACCAATCTCCATCAAGAATCCTTTTATTACAGGGTTACTATGAAATGAAACAAGCTTCCATAATCAGTTTTTCCAAAGAACTATAACATGCAACTTTTCAAAAAGCGGATCCACAATCATCTCAATTCTACAATCCCTCCTCCTTCGAATTGTCGCAGTACGGGCCGTCCACAGCTCACACGATAGGTCAACACTTTTTGCGACTATTTTTAGTAAAAAAAAAATCAAATAACCAAATTCATATTTTTTTTAAATAATTGTGCTAATTCTTACAGAGTGCCTTTATAAAAAAAATTTGTAGCAGCCATTCTATGATCAAGTATTTAATTGCTATCCTTTCTCTGATTCTTGTAAGTTATAACGCATAAAGAACGTACAACAAAACAAATACACGATAAAGTTATTTTACTTTTACTGTCGCAGTCAATTAGTTTTTTCGCAAAAGAATTAATATTGTAAATGTCCGTTGCATCAATAATGGTGCTTTTTGGCAGTAATTATTCCATAAATGCTTTCAAAGAGATCCGCTCGTGGCGTTGTTTCAAAAGCTTTGTTTCGATTTGCTGAACAATAATTATATTCCAGTCGTACAAAGGAGTTTCCCTTGGAGAAGATAATTTGGGAGTTTATCTTTTCGCAAGTATGTTTCCTTATGGGTAGATCCTTTGCTTTCAAGTATGGGGGAGTATCATTTATTCAGGAAGTCAGTTGATGTAAAGCGCTAAATCGAGGTCTCGTTTATTTTGTTTGCTTTTATGGTAATAGTTTAAATTGACTTGTATGGTAATTACTTTCCTAGCCTTAAAATTTTCTGTGTTGTAGATGTACTCCAGAAATTTCGTTAGGTTAATACCATTGTTAATTTATTACTTAACATTTATTTTTTATTTAACAATGAAAACATTGAAATTTAGTTAACTTCACCAAACATTAGTTTTAATAGAACAAGCATTTTGGTAACAACCAGAAACTACACACATTATCTAAAAATATTTATTTATTTAAATACCTAACATACCTAATAGTTGGTTTATTAACTTCCCAGTGGAAAGTGATGGTAATGAGTCCGATTTTGCGAATCCCGAATTTTGACATATCTCCATATTTCAAGGTCCCCAGAGTCGAATACAATACTTTTTAAGTGGACAGCTGTGTGTGAATGAGTTTATGTACGTATGTGCGTTCGGAATTATTTTTCGTCTCGATTATCTCGAGAACAAAAAAAGATATTGACGTGGGACCAATTGCATTCGACGCATTATTACGCAAATTAGAACTGATTAGATTTTCAGCAAAATCGGTTAAGTTGTTTTTTATGGAGAATCAAAAAACTGAAAAAAATGGTAAACTAACTGAATTTTGCAATTTATGAATTATATCATTTTTAATAAAGAATTTTAGTATCTTTTAAATAATATGATTATTACTTGTTAGAAATATTTGTATGAAAAATTTGATGACAATATGTTTAAGAAAACAAAAATAAAAATTGGACAATTTTAAACTTGTGTCAGTATTAAGAAAATAGTATAGTTTTTTACAATAAGCTGCAAGTAGAAACCCAACGGTAATGAACAGTATAATATATTTATTTATTTACATTAAACTGTACGTAATTCAAAAAATGTTACATACAAGATAAACTCGTCAGAAAAAATTAAAACTAGAAAGCTACTTCTAGAATCAAGCAAGGTATGAAGTTTATATTTGTAAAAAACTCTGAGATTTCTTACGGTTCGAAAGACGTTTATCAAAATGTCATAAATTTTTTTTTTAAAGATTTCAAATTTTCAACATACATACATACTTAGTCACGTCTTTTTCCCGTAGGGGTAGGCAGAGACGACTTCCTTCCACTTGCTACGGTTCTTACACACATCTTTTTGGGACAAAATCAGGATCGAAAGTCTTCTCGACAATTTTTTTTTAAATGCCAATAGGCACTTTACTAGAAGTAGGTTGTGGTTTGAGTTGTGGTTTAATAAAATATCCTTACATTGTTTTTATGTGTTTATTTACAATCCAAAACATTGATTTGTTTAAAATCCCGTAAATATTTATTACATTTTAGTTATTTCTTTTTAGATTAATATACACAAAGTACGGACGAGAAACTAACATTGTATCTGTTTTAACTTTAAGAGTCAAGTCAATTTTATCTTGGGAAACATTTGGACATGTAAATTAAGAATCGTATCACTGTAAGCTTGTGCCACCGGTGGTACACCGTAAATTAATAACTAGAATAAGTTTTTTTTTTAAATAAATACGTAAAATCCATTTATTTTATTAAATACAACGACCCAAACATATCCAAGTTATGCACTCAAATAGACTCACAGAAGTTTTATAACAAGTTTTTTTTAACAACGGATTACCATGATGGATTACATCTCGTACGTACAAGAAATAAATACTGCTCTTTGTTACAAAGATTTGATCAAAGCCAAAAAATATTTCGTCATCAAATATTAATTCCTGACCACTTATTTTTTCTTTTGAATCTGTTTATTTTTAGCAGCCCACTTTGCTATTCATAGTGAACATTTTATTTGTAGTGGACATTGTTTTGTATTAGATTTCATGGATTTTGCGACGAATTAGACAGAAATTCGAGGAGATAGATAAAGTTACGAATATTTTGTAAGCAGATATTTTAGGTAAGCGCCGTCATCGTTAAAATGGACCTTTGATGTTGGCGCGCTGAAAGCTCTAAAAATTATTGATGTTGTTCCGTCTTTACCCAAAATGCTTCCGTGGAAAGTGATACAGCCACACCGGAGTGACACTACAGGATGGGCCGATTTTAAAGTGTTTTCTCTACGAACTTTGTCTTGAAAGCCTTTGTATTCATTAAAAACATTTTTACATTTAAATAGATAATGGTACGGAAAAATTTTTACCTAACGTTTAGTTATTACGGTTATCTTATTTGGTAATAACCCGACAGACTACCAGTAAATCTATCTATCAAAAAGCTATGAACTCTTATTTTAGTGGCTCAAATCCCAGAACGAATCTGGATTTGTCGCTTTTCCTACTTAATCTACAAAAAAATCGCCTAACTAATTGTCTTCCAGAAGCGAAGGTCCCAAAAATATTTGCAATAGTATAATACTTTTCAACAAGACAGCGCATACTACAAAGAAATAAATGTTACTATGCAACCCAGCAATTATTACGATTAAGAATCTTGATCAGACAAACAAAAATAAATATATAAAACCAGTTGTAACTTATGCTAGCAAAACATGGACCATGACCGTACAAGACACGTAACTACTCAATCATTTTAAAAGAAAGATCCTTATGAAAATATTTGGAGCAGTCTGTGATCAACAATCGTTGCGGTATAGGATGCGCACGAACAACGAGGTATTTGAACTATGTAATAGCCCAAGTATAGAACAAGAAATCAAGTCAAACAGATTAAGATGGCTGGGACATGTCCAGAGGAGTGAACACTCAAGGCTAATTAAAATGGTCTGTGAAGAAACCCCTAACCTAACCCCAACAAAAGACCACTTGGGCGCCCAAAACTGCGATGGCGGGATATCTGCAAGTACCTTTAAACCTTGGGTGCTCAACTGGAAGAAGCCACTCAGGATCGGAGAGAATGGATCAATGCTGCGTAAATGAGTAGTCTTGAAAGTATAAAGTGACTCTAATGGATAAAATAAGGGAACGCCGTGTTGTGAAAAAAAATTTGGTTACAAAGATAGATAAAGAAATTAAATAATTCAGACACGTAAAGAGGATGGATAATAGAAGATTGACGAAACAGATTTATAAGGTTAGTGTGAATGGGCAAATCGGTAGCGGTCGACCTTAATCAAATCGACGAGCCTGTATGAAAGCGCTGATAAAAGTAAAAGAAGCATAGCAAGTGAAAGAAAGTGGTCTCTGCCTACCCCTACGTGAAGAATGCGTCACTATATGTATATACAGAGTGGGCCACAGAAAACAGTACACCTCGATATTATGCAATATTCATTAGAATTTAAAGAAATGCTAAAACACGTCGATTTTTGTTTTAATGGTGACGCATTTTTAGATACAGATATCTGTAATTTTTCAACCCCCAACCTTTTACTTCCCCAACCCCTTAATTTAAAATAGGAAATGTATCATGTGGCATTTAGATGGAGTATTCAGGCAATGATTATTTATAATTTTTTTTCAATATTTAACACCGTCTTTGACAAAAAAAATTTAAATAATTTTAAAATAAAAAGTCAACGCCTATGTTTAGATAATGTGTCAGTTTTTCTGTCACATCAAAAGTAAATTCAATCGAATTTTGTTGGTTTAACATTGATGTTAGTTAATCAGTTTGTGTATTTTTAATACTTTCAACATGGTATATTATTTAATTGCAGAACGAGTTAAGATTATTTCTATATTTTTTTATATGACAAATATCGGGGTGGACTGTTTTCTGTGGCCCACTCTGTATGTATGAGTCGGTAATAAATATTAAGGATGGTTTTTGCGAAAGTAGATATTAATTTTTATGATTAACCTTTTAATTAAAAAAAGCGGATTTATTGTAGAAAGGTTTACTTTCGTGTATTTTCTGTATAAAATTTTTCAAATAACAAAGGTGAAAGGAAAATTTTCAAAGTGCTCTTTTTGTATTAACGACGTTCATTTTATTTTTAAAACAATTAGCATCGAAATAAGCAAAATTTAATTAGAATTGTCAATTTCTTAAATCTACTTTCAAACATATTTTTATTAAAAATAATGCACTTAACTAGATTAACATTCATAATGACGATTTGTGTCGTTTTATCTGTATAAATAAAAATGGATGGTTGTATATAGATGTTATAATTTTACTTCAACACCATTTAACCAATCACTATAAAAATTGGCATGTACTCGTATATGTATTTTTTTGTGGAGAAGGTTTTTGTGCTAGCCTTTTTGTTGTAGCTCCCCACAAGGTGGTGCTGCAGCATACCAACTTCTATATCGGTTAACCGATCCCTATGAAAATTTGTATCCAGCTATATTTAAACGCGGAGAATATATTTGCTGTATTCATAGCTGTAAGGTCTAGTATTTTTTTTAAATAAGTCTTTAGGGGTGCTTTGCATTAACTTTAAAGTATAAAGTATCTTATTCTTTCATGTACCCTATTTGGTCTTCCGAACGTTGGTTATCACTCTGGCTAGAGCATTTCTATCTTCTGCTAAGTGTATGAGTTCTCCTACTAAACGTATATTTGTCCATTTACGAATGTTCTTTAACCATGACTGTTGCCTTTTTCTAAAGTATAAGCTGTTATAATATAGACCAACGGAACAACGTCTGCTGGGTTCAGCTAGTAATAAAATAAACAACAAAGCAAAGCAACGTAATAAAATTATAAATAATATAATTAACTTAAAATATTTAACTTTGTGAAATTTTTTTTATCAAAATATTAACCTCTAATTGTTAGTATTATTCTAGAACAAAAGTGTGCCAAAAATCAGTTTGCAAACTTGTGTAAATTAATTTTCAATGGTTTTTGCTAAGAAAACAGTGAAAATATTTTTAACTAATTTATTTAAAAAATTTGTAGTATTTATGATAATCTAATCTAACCTAACCTAAGTAGGCCAAGTAAAAATTTATTCTTGATACATTTTTTTCTCAAAAATCCAAAACGTTAATTTTGAAGGCTTCAACAGATTCTTGTATAGGTATCGTTGATGCTTTTTACGAGATTGTTGACATTTTAACCTTCATTTTCCCGCGCTGTCATTCTAACGCCAAGTGTGATTGCATTTGCTATAATCTATGTGTTTTCTAAGGGAAGTATACAATTTAGTAAAAATTTCGATATTTAAACGTTATTTAATTCAATATTTTATATTGGATGGAATTCAGATATGTTTCTACCATTGTTTTCAATTTTTGTTTATCTGGCTGCTACTCCAAGTAGTCGATGCATTGTAAAAGGTGAAGCTGTTCTTGCAGCAAACCACATTATTGTTTGTAGTGTCAAAGAAAAAAAAGATGTTAAGTGAATAATCAGATCTTATTGTTTGCTTGCTATTAAAAGTGATCCTCATAAAATCAATGAATGACATGACTTCCAATGATAATTATAAGTATTTATTTATTTATGACTTCAATAAAAATAACCAACAAGAGAACTTGCCTGTCTTCTTTTAATGAGTCTTTAATATCTTTTTCTTTCCTCTTCTATTTTCAGACTTTTAGACTTTGTTATAATGCTGGACACAGATAAGTTTTTACCTGGTATAGCAGTGTTTTTCTGGTAAAGTTTTTAATATTCCCCTAACAGATTGATAGGTAATTCTATTAACCACATAAAATAAACAAAACAAAATACTTACAATCATTAGGAGTTATGAAATATTTCTCAAAAAAATGTTTAGAACAAACTCTGATGTTTTTGGTAACTCTCTTTCCTATATTCAGTTTGATCTCCCACCGTTTCTTTCTATCAACCATAGTCACCATTCCCAAATCTCTAATACGCTCAACTCTTTAACCCTCATTTAGGAAATAATCAAATGTCAAATTGGGGTTTTTTACACACTTATTTAAATCCAGGTACACAATTAAACAAATATAATCTTCGCAAAAATGCGAGCTTCAGAGTATATAAACACAAAACAATCATACTTGCTGGTCACATGATATTAATGCGAGTTCATTCCGCCAGCATTAAAACTTAATAGTTTGGGAGGGCATAATTTTTTAATAATTATTGTAATAATAGCAGAGAAGGGAAAGAAAATTAGCATAATAAAAATTTTAAACCTTATTTTTTTTAATTTTAAATATAATTGTTTTTAATTTTAACATTTATTTTTTGTGTTTAAAATTGGGAATTGGAGCCCCAAATTTTTGTCCTGAAATAAACTCGCTCCAAATAATTTTTAACTTTTGGGAAACTATTATATAGGGTAGTTATGTTTTAAAGTGGGTAAATTTTTTTTTATTGGATTTAAATTAATTACTATTTTTTAGTTTTAAATAATAATAAATTTATTATTTTAATTATTATAATTTAAGGTTTTTTGAGGTGTTTTTGTTTATACTAAAATTGGAACGGTACAAAAAAGATTAACATGGTCCCTGCGCAAGGATGATATATTTTAACGTTTTTTTAAATATAAAAAAGAAGTAAAAAAAAAGAATTTCTAGGTAAAACAAAAATACTAATTATACTAAATATTAATTAGTTTAATTAGAGGTGCTTAAAATAAATGCCCCACCAAACTATAATCATTTTATAATCTTATTATAATTTTCTGGTAACATCGAATGTCCTCTTAAAGTATCACATGCCGATCCTCTTAACAATATGTTTTATGCTGCGCACAACATCGCAAGTTTTTTGTGAGAGTTTTTTTCGACTCTCACCGGCGAAAGTGTGACAACGAAGTACCATAAATTAGTTTATAGATAGATTTAAAGGTAAATCATATTACCAGCATTCCTTGAAAAATAAGTTAGTGACAGTGAGTGTAAAAAAATCACATTTGTTAATATTATTTATTTTCAAAGCTTTATTTAATGTGTATTTTTGGTTTCATTCAAAAAAAAATTTACTAAAAATACTCTATGTTTGATATTTTTTTTTTTTTCAGGTAAGTAAAAATTTTCTACAAAGGTGTCCAAATTATTGGTAAGTAAATGCATTTTTCTAAAATTAACAATCATTTAAAATTTTATAAATACGCGTATTAGTATTATTAAAAGTAATGGCAAAAATTTTCATTTATTCATCTTTAAAAAACTTCTTTTGAAACAAACTACCAATTGCCATTTGCAAAAGAATTTTATCAAACTAAAGATTAAAATGAGTGTAGCTCGTTACATGATTATTTATACAGGGTGAGTCAACGATAGCATCCAACTGGGTTTCCTTGAATTTTGCCTAAATTGTGCCGAATTGTATGAGTAAGCCAGTTTTTACTTTTTTATGTGTTACCATAGTCACCTCAATGGGATTTTTTTCGATAAATTTATATATTTTTTTGAAAAAGTAGATACATTTTGCCTTTTGGACTAAAAAACATAAAAGAAATTCTTTTTATTATCGTCTTTGTTTTTTCTGCTCTTTTTAACAGAAGCCGAATATTCATCTGTTAAGTAAACCACAAATACACAAACATAATAACACGGTGAATTTGTACCTAACAAATTTCGATGAGAGGAAAATGTTTGAGGTTGCGATGAAAAGTAATTTTTCGAATCGGACACTTTGTTTAATGAGTTTTCTGGAAAATTGTCGAGGCCGAACACCCTTCCGACGTTGTGATTGCGATTATAATGAAAATATTGATTTTTGAATCATTACACGAATACAAGTGAGAAACCTTTTAATGAAACTTTTCAACGGCTGGTTAAGTGTATTTTTATACTTGTTTATTTAAATTATTTCCCAAATGTACTTTCAATTAAAAATTTACCAATCTAGTATTAATTTAATAACAACAACAAGTACTTAGCTCAAATTGCCGAATAAAAGTTGAAATAAGTGTTATGCAGAAGTTGCTGTAAATAAACACATGGAAATAATCTAAGAAAATTCTGTTTTAGCCAAAAATTAAGGTTAAATAATTAAAACAAGTTTTGACAAAATTAATTTAAAACACGACGTATTTTTTTTCATATAATGAATTAATTAGTGGTGAGTGCTCTTAGATCGGGAATAACTCTGACGAAGACCAGGAAAGAGGTTTGCTCCTTGCAATATATCTGCAAGGATTTCATTAGTCGGTACCTCTTTTATGTTTTGGGGTTTTTATATGCTTTGACAATAACATGGGTAATTACTTGAGAAAAATCAATGTTTTACTACAAAATTGACAATTAAGTACTTAACCTTACTAATTGTTGCAGAAACTGGATCCAGATTTTCCCCAGTTGGACCTTTACCACCAATAAAATGTTTTGAACACACATAATATGTATATTTATTAATTTTTTTTTGTCAAATCCACTTTCCTCGATGCGTGTACCCATTTATTACACCTAACCTCATTAATGTGAGGTTTTAAAAATGGTATAAATAACACGTTTTTCTCTGGATATCGATTATCCGAAGAGCAATTTCCAAAACTACAATGTTTTGTCGGCATCGTAGTTATATAACAAAAATTTTATTTATTTGATTAATAATTTTAAATCACTTACTTATTATATTGCAGGATAAAGGCTCATTCACTTTTAAAGTATACGAATACGTATTTTTTAACTTTTAATGTAACCAATCTTCATTAAAAATTATAAATATTAATTCATAAAGGCATTTGTATGATTTAATATGTTAAGCCGGCTACACATTATCGATAAATCGTTACGAATTAACTGTGCAGTGGTGTGGTGACCCCTACGGTTTCAGATTAAACTGTACAGTTTCTATTGCAAAGTTTTTTGTAACGTTTCATCGATAGCGTGTAGCAGGCTTTAATTTCGTACAGGAGTTTATTTGTTAAGATCGTCGATTAAAAAAACATTGATTAAAAACCTGACATTGAATGTTATTGGATTTTTTTATTATTAGTCTCATTTTCCCAAATTAATAATGCTTGTGATTTTCTTTATACTTTAACAAATTTACCTCATCATGTTTTAAGCGTAAAGTACCTTTCCTCGAAGTTTTTATTTCTTTAATAAGACTAGGTAATTGACATCAAAAGCAAAATCCCTCTTAAAAACTTCGCATTTATCAAAAATGGCCTCCTTCACTGCGGAAAATAATTCCTCATGCACTAAGCAGCAAGAGGATGACTGTAGCCAAAAGAAATTAATTTTTAATTTTTACAGTGGCGAAAATAAACGAATGTTTTTAGTTGAACTAAATAAAAATCGACGAAAAGCACCTCGACCTTGCGATTTTTTGTGCAATTTCTTGGGTCATTGTCATTGTCTTACTTCTGGGTCCATTTCGAACTCTTTGGAGTACGAAATCAGTGATATTGCATCACAATTTCCAAAATATTTGTACGCATGGATTGCCTCACCGAGTAGACTTACTCTTTTATGTTTCAGTGCTTCACTTCTATCAATATATGCTATTAAAATTTCTTGTCGTTTTCTTTGCAAGAATTATTCTTTACTTTGGCCTTTTTTTTAAATGATTTTTGACTGGGTAGTAACCTGTTGTGATTCAAATTAGGCGTTTTAGATCTTTTCTATTTAGGAGTAGCAGATTAATTTCCAATGGCAACAACTTTGAGATAATACAGAGGGGACTGCTCGTTGGACCAAAACCCTGAGATCTAGGATACGCGATTGGATCGAATGTGGACACAGGACAACGGAATATTTTTTAACACAAACTATGACAGGCCAAGAATCCTTTAGAACCTACGTAAAAAGAATAGGGAAAACAGACAATGATCTCTGCGTATATTGTGGAGCAGTGGATAAAGTGGAACACACCATTTTCCATTGGAAAAGATGGCAAAACCAAAGAACACAACTGTACGGCAGCCTTGGCCTCAATCTGGATACAAACAACCTGGTGAAAAACATGGTTTTAAATGAAAACAAGTGGAGACAGATACACTCTTATCTGAAAACGGTAATGAGGACTAAAGAACTAGAGGAAAGAGAAGCAGGACGAAGGTAGGAGACTTAAGTTATGCAACCCGCCGATTCCGAGGTCAGAGAGGGCAATGGGAGAGGTTTTAGTGGCTACACCAGACTATGGGAGAACCATGAGCCTGGTATCCGAAGGAATTTCCTTTCCAACAAAAAAAAGGTTTATGTCCAATAGGCATTTGGTCTTTTCTAGGTTATTCCAGTGCGAGGATTTCGTTGAAATAAACGATATTATATTTATCTACCCTGTATAATATAAGTTGTCAGATAGACAAGTTGTTGTCAAGTTGTGATGAAAGTGTTTTCATGTTTATGAACGTGTTTTTGTAAAGATATTTTTCGTTCTGAGATCTGAAAAATGGTTATTTTCTTCAAGTACAAACCTTAACAGTTGTTAGCACTTGCTTTCTTATATGTTCGCACAATGTGTTTGGACCTACTGGTAGTTTCTTTAAACTTTATTTTGCTAATGCATTGGATTTTTTATCGCCCAAATGTCTTATTGCATTGGTGTTCGAATCGGACAGATTTTTATGTGTCTTGTTAGTTGCTCTGGGCATCCGGCAAAAAAAAACGTCAAAATCATTTATCATTTTTAATTCTGCTGTTAAGTTGTTGACATTTTTATTGAAAAATTACTACGTATAAAAACAAACTTGGATTAAAAAATAAAAATTATCAATTTAGTACCGCAGGGTTTTCGTTTTTGGGACAGTAGTTACCCTTTAGAATTATGGTTGGGTATTGTAAATTTTTTTAACGAATAATTGTTTTCCTTTACGTATTTTTTGTTTTCATAGAATATATAAAAATTTAAAACGGCTCAGCGATCGATGTTACATCCAGTAAAGGCATAAAACTAAAAGTAATAGATCGGTCCTTGACGAGTCCTATTTAGCTCTATTTATATTTTATCCTTACACGACAAAAAGTCATAGTACGGTACGTGTTATTGTTATATCCTACAAACATGTTATGCTTATACGCTCCTGTTAACAAATTTAACTGGCTCCAACTCGTGTCGTCACGAAAGATGACGTTATATTATCTTTCATATCACGTGCATAATGTATGCGTGATTATTTGACGAACTCAACATGAACAATTTCTTGTTATAAATAATTTATAATGTTTTGTTTATTTTTTAGACTTCTTAACTTTAGATTTTTAGCTTTTAATATTTCGTAATTGATGTTATAGTTTTTGTAGTTTTGTAGTTGGTTCTATCGACACTTTAAAACAAATTTACCCAAACCCACACTAATTTAAAATATTTTTTTTTTATTTTTTATTCTTTAAATAAAAGTTACTCATAAAAGTTTTGTGTTAAAATACAAATTTAATGCAGTTATCTATATACCGGGTGTTCCATTAAGAAACGAAAAAACGTTAACTGTGTATAGGGGGCACAAAGGTGGTTCCAAATATACCATTTTTGTTGGGTGTTACACGTTTTATAATTGAGATTATTAGTGTTCCATCAATGTTCCTTATTCCTTTGAAGGGTCATAACTTACGAACTACACATTATGTACATTTTTTTATATTTGGTACACATGTTCTTTTACTTCTACCCAAGGGACTTGCCTATCAGTCAGTTGGAAAATTCAAGTCTGGATTAACAAAAATTGAACATATTTTTGGGTCCTCAGAAAACACCCTGTATTTTCGAATTTTGAAAATCTGCTTAAATATTAAAAAAAAAACAACTTAAACACTCATTGTCTTGGTAAGCCTTCAATTGTGCCATTGAGCGCCGGGCGACGACGAGCTGTAGCGAGGAGAAGCGTGGTGGCTAGAGAAATTGCGCTGAGGTGTGGGTGGCTTTACCTGAACCTCTGAGGCTTCGACTTACTCCTGCTGTTGACGACGTCTTTCGCAACGTAGATGTTAGAGTTCCTTCGATAGCTGGTTCGATGGGTTTCTACCTGCCGTAGGTAAAGGGTTACTGGGTTTTATCGCCGTCAATTTCCTTGTCAAAGTAAATAAAACAAACGCACTTTTCATCGATAATATATTGTAGAATTTATACATGGAGCTTACAGTTTCAAGCCTCCTGGCTTTCACTGGCTGTTGGCTTTGAAATTAATTGATTTTATCTGGTCATATTGATGTACATTTTTACCACGTGGTGTTTGAAAGAGGTGCTCTTAGCGGTGCTTCCTGTTCGGAGGTTAGAGACATGCGGTGCTCTTTGCGGCGAAATGTTCTTCGGCCGGTGGTTGAAATGGGAAAGAGGAATTGTACAGTTGGAAGTACCGATTTTCAACAGCCATATTTAATTATTTTCGACGACTACACAACTGTAATGATCATTTCGGTACAGGCAGTCATACTTTTACATAATTTGGTGAACTTTCATTGCAAATTAAGAAATATAGTAAAGAAAGAGCATGCAGGAAAATAAAAAGCACACAGTTCGATTTACCTTTTTATACTCTTCTTAAATATGTAAGCGTATTTCGGGAATTCAAAAATACAGGGGTTTTTTGAGAACCCAAAAATATGTTAAATTATTGTTAATCCGGATTTTTTACCTGACTTATAGGAAATTCGCTTGTAAAGAAGTAGAAAAACGTGTTTATCAAATATCATAAAAATATACTGGGTGGTTCGTAAGTTATGGCCCCACCAAGAAATGAGTAAAATTGATAAATATAGTGTATTCAGAACCATCTTGGTGCCCTCTATCCATCGTTGACGGTTTTCCGTTTCCTAATGAAACACCCTGCATATACAAAATCAACTTGCGTATGTTTTTGTCCGCAAAACATAAAAAGTAGTCGATGGATTCACTTGATATTTTTGGGGAGAGACTCGATTATCTTAGTTAAGTTGGTACCTATACCAGTTTTAGCAAAAAACTTAAAGATCAAGAATGTTTTTAAATAAACATGGATTTTAAGTAACATTTTAATTTTACAAAACTAAATTTAAAAAAAAAATTCGATATTAATTATGGTAAGGAATGCTAATTTCACCCCCTTATAATGTAACAAGAATGTTGAAAAAATACCGGTGGCTAGTCTTTCGCGACTGCACAAAAATTATAAAATTTCAAGTTTCTATCTTTACTCAAATTTGAAAAAAAAATTTAAACTTAATTTTACTCACCCCCTTTTAGAGGTGATATCTCGAAAGGGGCTCATGAAATTTGGAAAGATCCATCATAATTTCATACGGGCAATCACCTTTCGATTTTTTTTGCATAAATTTAGAATCACCCTGTGTATATATAAACAATATTTTTATATTTTAGAACTAGGAGTGGTATCTTGAATCAAAATTTTAAAACATTGTTCGTATCATTTTTTTTAAGTTATTTAAATAATAATTTATTTTATTCAATATAATGTAGAAGCATAAACATTAATTAGAAAATTCAACAATTTATTTACTCAATTAATGTTTTTTTTGTCGAATTTTATCGAATTTTTTTATGAAAAGAAATCATTTTTTTAACTTTGGCCAAAACTTTTATATTTTTTCATGAAAGGTAATATTTACCAAAAAAAGTGTAACCCAAAACGTGAGCTTATATTCTATGAAAATTGTAAATATTTGAGATAGTCATCCACCGCTTTCAGCGGCTCCAGTATTCCGTACTTGTAATAAAAAAGTCAATATCGGATAAAAATTCAACAGCCGATCAAAAAGTTACGAAAGGTATCAGTGTGCAAATTGTAAAATGGAAAAGATGAAAGGCATGCCTTGCAACATCAAAAACTCCGGCTAAAATAACTATTCCACGAATAAAGATTTTTATTTTTCAATTGCTTTTGTTAGTCGAATGTAATATTTGCTTCGTCCTAAATACTTTTTTTGCACGAAAATTCCTTTACGATCATCTTTGATTGCAAAAATATCAAAATACGTACGCACTTAAAAATATTTGTCTGGGGGCACGGCAGTGTCCCCTCCAAGTCGAGCAAAAAATCGGCAAGGCCGTGTACCATCCTTTTCTCGAAGCAGTTCATGCCATTTTCGTCACCGTATAACTTCGTTGTGGATAAATCTAGAAGCCTAAATTTTCAGTAACCAAGCAGGCATTGTATAAACACGGTATATTTCAAATTTCATTCAATTTGAACCAGTAGTTTCAAAAATTATAACTAGTCAAAGTTATACGTTATATGGACTTTAAAAAGGCAGTTGATAGGGTCCGTCATGAAACACAGATTCAGTTACTGCAGTCTTAAAATATCGACCATCAAGATATACGTATTATTCAAAAGTTATACTGGAACCAATAAGCTGAAATAGATATTGAAGGAGAACTTGGTAAGAAAATAGAGATAAAAAGAGGAGTAAGACAGGGATGTGTTTTATCACCGTTGCTTTTTAATATATACAGTGAAGCAGTGATAAAGCCCTGGCGTCGAAAAAAGATGGAATATTAATAAACGGAAAAATAATATATTACACCAGATTTGCTGACGACACGATTATCCTTGCAAGTACAGCAGAAGAACTGAAAAAATTAGTTAACCGTACAAATAATCTCTAACATTTACCTTAGTCCATTTTTATTCAACCTCTTGATAGACAAAATTATAGAAGAAGTAACATCTATGAATTCGGGATACTTAATGAACAATAGGGCTATCAGCATGGTCTGCTACGCCGACGACGCTGCAATATTCGCAGAAAGTGAGAATGACCTACAGTGATAGTTATTTAAGTTCTACCAGACTCAATATGAATATAACTATAGGTAAAACGAAAACCATGACCATCGCTAGGGAGCCAATGAGATGCAAGCTGGTAATAGATAATAAACCCATAGAGCAGGTCATGCAATTTAGATACCTGGGCATAGATATGTCCAGCGCTCACGACCCGGTAAAGGACCTGAGAAACCAAATTATCAAATCAGCCATAATATTAGGATGTCTAAGGTAAACTGTTTGAACAAATCCTTTTTTGCGAAAGGAGAGTAAAATCAAAATATATAAGACATGCGTCAGGCCAATAATGAAATATGGTATAGAAGCGAGAGAGGATCCCAACAAGACCAAAAGGATGCTACGAGTCGCCGAAATGTCAGTACTGAGAATAATAGCCGGGAAAACAAGAAGAGATCAAGTAAGAAATACTGAAATTAGAGCACAATGCGACGTACAGGATGTGGTGAAATGGGGAAAGCAGAGGAGAAGAGAATGGTATAACCATGTAAAGAGAATGACCGACGATAGCTTACCACGCATTGTACTAGAGGGAAAACTAGCAGCGACCCGTCCACCCGAGAGACCTCAAAAGAGATGGAGAGACAGTTGGCAGTCAACATCTCAGGAAATATTACAGAGGCAAGTCCGGAATCAACAGATCATCTAGATCTCTAACACGTAGTAAAATAAGATTTACGAGCTCACAATAAACATTAAAAAAACTAAGTACATGGTGTCTACAAAACAACGAAATATAGATACTGACATAATACTTAAGGAAACACAGTTGGAGAAAGTAAAGAACTACAGATACTTAAGGACGATCATCAAAACTCTAAGGCACTTTTAACTGACATCGTAGCTTTAAATTTAGAATACAATTAGTGTTTAGTGTATAAATCAAAGAAAAACTAAAATATTTTGCAATTTCGATCCAGTTTTTGGATACACCAACTACAGAAATAACTTTGTATATAAATATATAGAATTACAAAGTTACATTTGCAGTGAATAAATCAGTGTACCTGTGTATGCATAATAAAGAAAAAAAGTAGGACCATCTACAAAAAAAAAATAAGATGCCATTAAAAACAGAACTTTTAAAAAACACCAAGTCCTGCAACTCAGTTCTTCTACCGTAAAAAGTTGTGAGATCCATATAATGCCAAATTGGTTAATTTATTCAGTTCCTACTTAAGGGTCCTTTTGTCTTAAGTTATTACGTAATTAGCTAACCTTTACGGACTTGGTTTGGGAAAACCTCAGCAGAACTGTTTCGAGCGTGTACAAACAAAGTTATAATTGCCAACATGATTGCCAACATCCGAAATGGATAGGTACCCGAAGAAGAAGAAAGAGCTAACCTTACATTTTATAGTGACCATATCAATATTAAAAATCTCTTATGTTTTAAATAAATAGATTAACTTTGCAATCGCACTAAACAATCTAATTTAATATAATATGGATTACTTGTGAGATACATTGTGTTTTCATGCGATGGCCAAGTCAATCTATTTATTTAAAACATTTAAAATATTTTTAATATTGATATGATCACTGTAAGATGTTGTAAGGTTAGCTAATTACGTAATAACCTAAGACAGAAGGACCTTTAAGTGGGGACTGAATAAATTAACCGACTAGGTTTTACATGGATCTCACAACTTTTTAAGGTAAACGAACTAAGTTGCGATACTTGTTGTTTTTTACAAGTTATGTTTTTATTGGCATTGATTTTACTGACACACATTCCATATGTAGCAAAAAATGTATTAGCTACATATTTTATCGCTAATCTGAAAACGTAGCATTTTTAGTGAATTTTTTTGCCATTTACTTTGTCTGCATAAACTGCAGTCTTTACTTATAAAAAATGTTCTTTGATATGCTATTGAACACTTATTGTCTGCATTCGTAAGCCTTCAATTTTTTAAATTGTGCCATATTTAATTTTTTTCGACGACTATATATATATATATATATATATATATATATATATATATATATATATATATATATATATATATATATATATATATATATGTTTAATTATTTTTAATCCAGATTTTTTTACCTGACTTGTATAGAAGTAGGAAAACGTGTGTACCAAATATCATAAAAATATACTTAGTGGTTCGTAAGTTATGACCCCACCAAGAAATGAGTAAAATTGATCAAACACCCCAAATTTCAATTATAAAACACACATTCTATATGTGGCAAAAAATGTTTTAGCTACATAATTTATAGATAATCTGAAAACGTAGCATTTTAAGAAAAAATTTTGCCCTTTATTTTGTTCTGCGTTAACTGTAGTCTTTTATTATAAAAAATTATGTATTGAGGCAAAATAGGAAAAAATATAATAAAAAATAATACTTATTTATATGCAGCTTCTTTTATATTGTGGACCATAAAGTTTCTTAATTTGGTTAGATCAGTTCATTATAATTTTAATAAAAAAAGACATTTAAAAAGTTTTTTTTTGGTACATTTGGCATTCTACACCAGCTTCAGTTGCTTGGAGTCCGCTTGGCTGTCTGTGAGAATCCGTATGTTCCTGTTTCTCAGGTTTATTATTCCGAGATTCTTTAATGGGCACGCCATTATCGCAATAACTTCTTCTTGGAATATTGTGGATTGTCTCCCCAGTCGCATATTTTTCTTGGGTCTCTTTCCCATATATCCCAGTGCCACAGTTTCCGCTCATCACTGAGCCCTCCGTGAACCGCGTGAGTTCATTTTTCCTCGGTGGTTTTAGTCCCACCCTGAAGTTGAAGTTGAACTAAAAGGACACGGGCTAGTCACTGATCATATCGAAGATGGTATCAGAGATTCGTTACCTTTTTTTGAAGTGAAACTTATTTACGGGAACCGCTCGGAAAAGAAATACAGAGAGTGAATCGGCAAAAAATTTGGAATCTTACGAGAATGCATCCCGTTTCTCCTCCGCCCCCACTCCGCTCCGAGAAATGCGACGCTGATTTTAACAGGTGATTTTATTGTTAATTTTTCAAATGAATTGTTACAGCCATTACTGATTTTTTTAAACGAACAGTTACAATTACAAATGATTAACAAATCTACTGCACAGCTAAGGGGGGATCTTTTATAGATGCTGTGTTTTCCAGATTTATCAGTGAAATAGATTTAAAAACCCCCGACCCAGTCTAATTTTTTTTGTAAATATCTTTGACACATATAAAGACACGCTAATTTTTAAAATTACTTTCGCACAATTATTTTCAATGCAAAAACATTAAAAAAATGTTTTGATACAATCTTCAATTTAAATTTTTTTTAACCAATGTTAACTTTTTCCAAAGCTGCTGACAACGTTAAATTTTTATCCGTAAATATTCTGCCTTTCAAGCATTATTAAATCCTTATAGGCATTTCAAACGTTTTAGATGATATTAAAAAAGCAAGTTCCATGTGGGTATTGTAAAACTAAACTGCAGTTTTTCTTAAATTATTAGACAAGATTATACCGTTTTTGTTTTATATTCGTTTTATTACATTAAAGGACAGACCGGTTGCAAATTATTTCTTTTCTTATTTTACAATTTACAAAGGTTAATACATCATTAAACTATATTTGTCTACCGCTATTGAAAAATCCCGTAAAATTAAATTAAAATATTGTTTTTTTCTTAATCAGTTCATTTACAAACTATTCTAACATTACAATCTACTCTAATATCCCTAATGAGTAATAAGTAAATGTTTTGGCAGTCCTTATCTTGTGCAAAGGGTACCATGCAGCGATGGTTTTTTAGTGTGTTTAATTGGTTAGATCTTTAGACCAGGTCCGAGTCTTCGGTCTTCTAATGGAGTCGGATATAGTTGGTTTACTATCAGTTCATTGTGTGTGAAGTTTCGATCTTTTGCCTTGTTAGCATGGGTACTGATCACGTCATTTATAAAGGAGATGCCAAGATCGTTGTGAAAGATTTGATTTTACTCGTAAGCATAAGCATAAGAAGCGTCTTGGATTTAAACGTTTGCAGTAGTTTGCTGCAGCTCCATAGTTGATGCCATACGTCCAAATGGGCTTCAGTATGGTTTTCTTGGTGAGAAGCTTATTTTCTAGCGGTAATTGTATATTTCTTCCTAATCGCCTCAGTGCATTTGCTTCAATTTTAGGTTCAGATTATTTTCTTCACTTTTATATGGTGTTTCCAGATAAGTTTTTGGTCTTAGTAAAGTCTCAGGTATTTGGCTTCTGTTTTTATTGAGGTTGGAGCGTTGTTTAGGTAAACCTGAGGGCAGTTGCTTCTTCTGGTGGTAAATGTTACCGTCCCATACTTTTCATTATTGACGTTGATTTTTCATAGTTTTAGCCAGTGTTGAGTTTATCCGAAATACGAAATATTGACTGCTGATAACTGCAGTTCTGAGACAATCCAAAAATGAAATAAAATGAATATTTCATCAATAAAATTTATCGAGGCAATTTAACTGTATGGGAAATTAAGCATATCTAAAGACAAATTTACTTGCAATGGGGTATAACGACAGACCAACTTATTATTAACAAGATTATAATTTGGCGAAGTGCTTATAACATAGCTTGTTAACCGCGTAATGATGAAATCTTTTTTTATGGCTTTTTACAAAAAATCGATTCATTTGCCCAGAGTATTCGGTAGTATGATTCAACGCTGATAGGTAGTAAAAATTATTAATTAGGAACCAATATAATTTTGTTTTTGATTATTCAGAAATGGATTTTACTTTTAATTTATTTTAATAAAGAGGTCAAATAATAATAAAAATACATAATATATACCCAATTTTATAATAGGTTTAACACAACATAATGTAATTTTACACTTTTAGTATATTTGTCTATTTTATTGATCTAAAAATATCCACCTACTAAAATATAAAAAAATGTCTGTAAAAAATAGTACTTACTTTATTTTTTTTTTTAATCAACATTGGATAAAGCATTCTACCCCATTTTTGTCAAAATATAAATGCAGAAAAATGAAATATATTTTATTCTTTAAAATCTCAATAAATTGGTATCTAATTTTTATAACCCGCAATCTTGTATTCGAAAGTCTAATCAACAAATTGCTTTTTTTTGTTTTTGTACACACCTAAAACCTAAACTAAAAAGAACTAAAATTTTTGTCAGAGTTAAGCTATTATCAGAAAGTTCTTTAATTAAGTTTGAGACATAGAAAGCATGTAAAGGTTTAAATTTTACAGCTTAAATTTTGTTTGAATTTGACATCAACTTTGGTCAGGCAAACTTATAGGACCAAATTTTTTAAATTTTTACTGTATATAAAAAAAGTATCTAACTCTTAAAGTAGTTTTTACAAATTGCAAAAAATAGAGCGGTAATTGTGCGTTTTTTACTGATAATTTTTTTTTGGTATTCCCTAATAAAAAGTTAGTTTAAGGTATGTTTATGTTAAAATCATTTTTTTTAATAACTTTGGATTTCTAAATCAGCAGCAATTTACTTTTGAAAACGCTCCAAAATTGATCAAATTCCTGCTGATTCAAATTCTTACAAGAAATAAAAGTGTTATTTGTTATAATCCAGCGTCAGTAAATTTAAACAAAAAAAGCATTAAGATTCCCATAAGGTAATTGAATGAGTGAGTGGTTTTATGGTTGACTGCTATTTCAAAAATGTGGCATATCATTGAACATATGAAAAAGTTAATTTATATTCAAGATACTTCCTTAGTATTTTCAGCCGTATAACGCATGCTCTTCTGATTAATGATGGACACATGCATTTGTGGGTTAAAATAGCACACACCGTTAAATAAAAATGAAGCACCCGCTTTTATGAATACGATTATGAATTTATCCCCCATAGAGGGTGAGTCGTTTGTTAAAATTATGCATTTTACTAATACGGTTTTTTAAACGATGCTTATCCGTTATAAATCCCAATTATCTCATTTAATGGATAATTTTTAAATTGATTAACAATTCCGATTAGTTTTTCTGACAAGTTAAATAATAATTTATTAATAAGGTTAACCAATCCTTTCACTCTTTATTTTTAATGAAGAAATAAAATGCAAGCTTAGTTTCCTTATTACTACACTCATTTATTATCAATCATTTAAGTTTATATACTTGAAGGTCGAAGTTTATAAAGTTATTTGACCGATTGACTATTATTACAATAAAAATAGAATAAAATATAAGTGATTGTCTTGGATATTAATTATGAATTGGAGCAAGCAAGATTTTGTTTTTCGACCTCATTTGATAAAAAGTAAATCAAATAAGATCAAGAAACAGCCGGTGTGGTCGTAAATGGGAAGCCTATCAACAACATTAGAAATGCGGACGGCACAGTCATGCTTACAGAGAACATTAATGACTTACAAGGGGTTGTTTATAGGGTGTATACAACATGTTCTAAATATGGCCTGAAAATGAACCTGAATAAAACAAAAAATTTCTAATACGGTAAATACAAACGTCCAGCTGGCCAAAAACAACAAAGTTATAGAAGGAGTTTTTACGTATATCTAGGAACTATAATAGACTCCAGCAATGACTGTTCAAAAGAATTAAGATCAAGGATCGAAATAGCGCGAAATGCGTTTCTTGATTGTAAATTGAAGGGAGGGTCGTAAAGGCTATGCAACTTCTCAAGCACTTCGACTTATCAGAGCTTTTGTTAATAACCCTTAAACTATTCGAGGCCCGGGATTCCGAGACTTTGAGCAAAGTTTATCAGTTTCCTGGGGGCTAAGTTTCTGACATAGAAGGGCTTTAGAAAGGCCCCTTTAAGAAACTTCAGCCTCTTGCAGAAAAGCGCTGGGCATTCGCAAAGCAAATGAATATCGTATGTAGACCAAATCACTTACGAAGAAGTACTCAGACTAATAGAAAAAGGGACAGAGCTTGTAAATAAGACAAAATTCCAAAAACTACCTGGACCACGTTATGAGAGGAGAAAGATATACTCTGTTACAAGTGATTATGCAGTGCAAAATTCAGCATAGGTCGATGACGAATGTTGTAGCTGCGCAACTTAAGAGAGTGGTTTAACTGTTTGTCAGTCCAACTTTTTAGGTCAGCGGTGGATTGAGTTAAAATAGTCATGATGGTAGCCAACCAACTAAAGAAGACGGCACACTAAGAAGAAGAAGAATGAAATAAATGCAATCCAACACCTACTGATTATAAAATTAGTTGTAAAAAAATTGAAAAATAGTGTTTGCAATGTATTTAATATAATATGCGATAAGTTGATGACACCCTCTTGTTAAAGAGCAATCAAAGAGACATACAACATCTTCTAGAGAAATTAAATGATCGATGTAACGAATACGGTCTAAAGATAAATCTTAAAACAACCAAGTTAATGGTAGTTACAAAGTTCCCCAAAATCACAGCCATATATATAAACGTGTCAGTAGCAGACATCTTAATAGAGAATGTGCAGTCATACAAATACCTGGGAGCCTGGATAGAACAATCGGGTGACAAAACAAGAGAAATAAGAACGAGAATAGAGATAGCTAGGTCAACATTTACGAAAATGAAAAAGTTGTTCACCAGTCAAGATATCAAGATTGGACTTAGGATGATGATGCTGCATTGTTACGTGTTTTCCGCGCTTTTGTATGGAGTGGTGGCATGGACTCTCAAGAAGAATCACACGGACAAACTACAAGCCTTTAAGATGTGGTGCTACCGTAGAATGTGGCGTATCCCCTGGACAGAAATGATCTTTAATGTGGAGTCCTAAATCTGATAAATAAGGAATGTGCAGTCATTAACACCATAAAAAAGTAAAAGATTTAATATCTAGGTCATATACTGAGAGGACCCAAATACGCACTTCTCCAGCTGATAGTTCAGGAAAAGATCGGTGGAATGAGAAATATTGGAAGACGCCCTGTGTCTTGGCTTAAAAACCTAAGGGACTGGTTTAATTGTAGCAATGTTGAACTCTTCCGAGCTGCAGTCAATAAGATCCGGATAGCTGTGATGATAGCAAACCTCTGATAGGAGATGCACTTTAAGAAAAAGGAGGCATGGATTTCCAAGAAGAATCACACGGACAAACTTCAAGCCTTTGAGATGTGGTGCTACCGTAGAATGTGGCGTATCCCCTGGACAGAAATGATCTCTAATGTGGAAGTCCTAAATCGGATGAATAAGGAATGTGAAGTCATTACCACCATAAAAAAGAAAAAGCTTCAATATCTAGGTCATATACTGAGAGGACCCAAATACGCACTTCTCCAGCTGATAGTTCAGGGAAAGATCGGTGGAAGGAGAAATATTGGAAGACGCCGTGTGTCTTGGCTTAAAAATCTAAGGGACTGGTTTAATTATAGCAATGTTGAACTCTTCCGAGCTGCAGTCAATAAGGTCCATATAGCTGTAATGATAGCAAACCTTCGATAGAATATGCACTATAAGAAGAAAAATTTATTGCAAAGCAATCATGTTTTATTTATCGTATGTTTATGGCTCTACCAAGTATAACAGGCTCACTCTGTATAAAGTACGTTATCCTCATCATCTTCATTTTTATTTTTGTTTCTTTATTATGTGTTTATTTTCAGTTTATCATCGAACGGCTCGACGGGTAAGCGGCTCCTTAACAGTAAACAGACGATATTTCTCAAGGGTGTCATATTTATAACTCTATATCGGTATCCAAATTTGAAGTGCTTTTCGGGTCGGAAGGTAACGAGACGATAGACGAAAATTGTTATGTGAATTATAAAGGGTGTCCGGAAACAAAGAAAAAACTGCAAAATCTAGAGCTCAGTACAGTATGTTTTTTCGAAAAATATTTTTTTTTAAATAGCTTAATGCAAATTAAACACAAGCATGTCTTTACTCTAGAAAAGCCGATCTCACTGTGCGCAACATAATATTGTCAGGAGTAATCATACCATTAAAGTCATCCATCTCGATGCTTAGTATAACTATCAGCAACAACCTTTCTTGGAAAAATCATGTGAGGTCCATTGCCAAATGTACATCTCAAAAACTTGGCTTTCTATTTCGTGCCAAGAGCTACTTTACTTTCAGTCAGATGATCTATAAGGCACAGATCAGACCTGTCCTGGAATACTGTTCCCATATTTAGAGTGCGGTACCTAAACGTATCCTGAAACGAATGGATTCCGTCCAAAAAAGAGCAATTCTTCTGGTCGGTGATGCCCTGCTTACAAATTCGCTTACTTATCCGGAACACCGTAGAAAAGTTAGCGATTTGTCTCTATTTTATAGTTATTTTCATGGGCCATGCTCTTCTAAAATACCAACAATCGTTCCTCCATTAGCTGTTTCTTTGAGATTAACCCGTCAAGTTCAGACTTCGCACCCCTTCGTGGTTACTTTGGAGATCTGCAGAACATCACTTTTCAAAGACTCGTTCACCCTGTACATGTTTTTCCTATCCACTGTCGTAAATTGTGTAACCACGAGATTCTGCATCTTCCGAGTCATTTTCTGTCGTGGTATTTTTCTTTCAAGAATAACTGTAAGAGATGGTATTAGTCATTTCTCATTTTGTGTCCGAAATATGACAGCTTGCGTTCTTTGATAGTTTTCATTATATCGGTCTGCTTGTTCATGCTTTACAGTACGGTATCATTTGTAACATGGTGCACCCACGAAATTCGTATCATTCGCCGATAGCACCTCATCTCGAATGCGTTTAATCTCTTATGTGGTGTTTCTGATAGGGTCCGGGCTTCTACTCCATACAACAGCACCGAGAACACGTAGCACCTTAGTACACGTATTCTGATTTTAATATTTAAGCTCAACATGGTAACATTATAATTTTTAAAACATTTATGTACGCCTTTGCATTTAACTATACCAAAATTTGTGTGCAAATTTCAATTTTATGAAAACTCATCCATTTTCACACATTAACCGGAGAAATGACCACTATTAGCGACATTTTGGGAGTAGTGCTCATTAAACTTGTGTTTGGTGGCATATATATACGCTGATTCTACCGTTAAATCTCGACTAAAATACCTTTATGTAGGTAAAAACAACGCCCTGTAAGAAATTTAGATTCACGTCATAAAACTCGTAAATAAAGCCAACCCTGTTTTCCTTATTAGCTGCAGTAAAGGTAGGTTTTTTTAGCAGCTGGATGGTCGTTTCCAAGTTTTGTGTTTCGAGCCACTTCTTTTTAATGTCTTAAAGGGTGCTTTTCGTTACACCAAATTTTTCTGCAACCCTTTTCACTTCATACTTTCTTTAATAAAAGTCATAACTCCTCATTTTTTTGTAAGTTTTAAATAATAATAATAAGAAGACTGCAATCAAATTGGAGATTTAAACCACATCTTATTCGCTTGTCATAAATATAAAAAACATGGTGATGCGTTACTAAGAAATCTGTGTATTCCTTGTCACTTGGTATAGAAACGGTATTGTCAAACTTTAATTATGAAGTGAAAGTGTTGGTAAACTTTTTACAAGATACTGGAATTCGTCTATATGCGGAATCTGATTTAGCTCGTTACCTCTGTGTTTTACCCCATTGTTTATTTTTCCTTATTACCTAGTGTTGCCTAGTGTTGTTTGTGTTTGCTAAAAATGTCCTGACGGGTCCCTGGACGAGAAGCGAGTGCCAACATACATCCATATTGTATATATCCACATATAAATTTTGCTAAACGTGTTAAAATTATTTGTATTTATCTCAAATTATTAGACAAATCAGTGGCTAGTGTTAATTCAATCTGATGCCACTAACCGCGTTTGAATGGTATTTTAAACGTAATGAACTAATTTTTCAGCGCTTCATTCTATTATAAATAATTAATTAAATTATAGCATTCCATTACGAAACAGATATGTGTATGTTTTAGAAAATAATTGAATGTAATAACTTCAAAACAATAAAATTATTATTTGATTACAATTAATGATAACCAGCTTAATTATCTAGAGTTTAATACGACAGGCACGAAGTCATTTCAAATGAGTAAATGACATTTAGTTAATTTCAACAAATTCCAGTGAACAGAGAAAAAACACACTCCCGCGCGATTTTTTAGTCCCAAAAATGTAACTCACTGTTTTAAATACAAGTGCACAAACTTGCAGCTAAACAACCGCTGGGATTAAAAGTTTGCAACATGCCCTATTTTAGCTGCGTCTGTCGCTCTACCGAATGAGTCGCACAAACAGGCATGAACGTGTATCCGCTTGCGATAGTTTGGTCGCAGTTCTGAAGTCGGCTTATTCCGCTCTTGTAATTTTACTTGTTTAAAATGTCTTACTTCTCGCTCGAACGGTATGAAATTATGTAGTTTTTTGTGTAGAAATTATTTTAAAGTTGTATATTTATTTTTTATGTATGTTTAGATTTTGTAATTATTTTTTATACTTCTTAAAAATTCCTTGCAAGAAAGTTACGATCTGTTTACTTAAGATCCATATTGTTTAACATTTGACTTGTTTTATAAAATTATTACGTCCAACTGCTCAGAAACGAATATTTAAGGCGCCCAAGAAACACATTAACATTTCAAGGGCAAGAATGAAAGACGTCTGGTCAAGATCATAATAAATTACCACATGAACGTGGTGATGCTTGTTCCTTTTAACGACATATTTCTTGGAGTATATTTTCTCTGTAGTCGGTGGGCTAATACAACCTTTCTTTGATCAGAGTTTCTTGCTATTGTACAATATTGTCCCTTATTACGAATGGAACAGAACGGCAGTATAAGTTTTAAGTGTGGTAAAATCTTAAACTAAATACTTATATACTACTAAATTTCTTCCAACGATAAGGAGATTTTAGAATTAGTCGAAGAAAACCCTGGAAGCAGTACAATGGTACCTAATAGCTGCTTAATTTCATTTTGGTCACAAGATGGTTTGGAGAGGATTAAAGGAACATCAGCTTCATTCCTATCACTTAACAACCGTTTAAGAATTACTAGGTAAAGATTATCATAAAAGAATGGGATTTTTGCGATTAATTCTTAACGGAAAACAATCGAAATATTAATTTTAATAATTATATTTTGTTTACCAATGAAGTTACCTTAAATAAAAATGGCATTATGAATCACCATGACGCACACTTATGGGCCGAAAAAAATTCTCACGCAAATAAAGTGACTTATCACCAAATACTTTTAAAGTCAATGTTTGGGCAGACATTATTAATAATAATTTAATAGGACCAGTATTTCTCCCTAATAATTTAAATGGTGCAGTTTTTACTAAATGATTTACCAGAGTACTTGAAAGAGAAATGTTGTATTTACAAGATGGAGCTCCAGCGCATTTCGATAACGAAGTTAGGGAATACATTTTTGGTCTGTAGCCTGGACGTTGGATTGGAAGAAGCCCTAATGCACCTATTTATTGTCCAGTCAGATGTTCAGATTTAAACCCTATTGACTTTTGATTCTGGGGTTTTATGAAAGAGTGCGTGTATTGCGTTAAAAAAATCGACGAACAAAGACTGATGCGTCAAATCGTAAAAAGTGAAAATCGATTTCGTTAGAAAAAATTCGGTATTCCTTTTTAAAACGAATTTCTATTTAGGAAAATAAAGGAAATTTTTAACATTTTTTATAGTAATTACTAAACATTTGTACATATTTTTTAAACCTGTGAATAAAATGAATACTCAGTTTTAACTTATTTTTTGTTACTCATAATGTTTAAAGGATAATGGCTTTTCTAAAAAGTGCTAGGAGCTAAAAAAATTGCAAATGTATGAAACCGATGATGTCACAATACTTATTTAATTGTAACGCATAGAAAAGTTTAGGGGGTTTTAGGGGATCAAAACCCCCGTAAAATTTTTAAGGGCTATGCAGATTTCGGTGTTCAATATGAAAAAGATGCTCTTACGTTAAGAAAGTCATGTATCCATTTTTATTACAAAATGTTAAACAGTTCATAAAATATTGAAAAAAATCGATTTTCATTTTGTACTTTCCAAGGGCTGTAACTTTTTTTTATTGCACATTTGCATGAAGGTAAATTATGTTCAATCGAGCTATTTTTGACCCCCAAAATATGTGGTTTAATTTATGACCTACTTTTTTGTTACACCCTGTATACCGAACTTAAACAAAGTTTTGTGTGTTTCGTTAAAGAACTAAAACTTTCAACTAATTTTTATAAGAAGGATAAACGAACAATTGCTTTTGAAAAGCAATTACTGCAAATAAGCTCTTTTAAAACTAGCTTTTAAATAAATTGCTTACAACAAAAATCAAACGCGAAACTTTTTATTTCTTTATCGATTTCACTTCGTAAACAATCCTTTTATTGATTGCGTCGTAACTGTAGACTTCCCGTTACTTTAAGCCAGTGCATATGGTTATAGTGGATTTTTAGAACACCCATATTTTCATCACCGTTCCAAACTGTTAGTATATCTAGTTCATGACCATTTTTATGACGTAAATCATAAAAGTGGGTATCAGGGAAATGCAAAGTTAGGATAGATTTATTCATATTCTGTTATGAGTGAGGCATATCAAACTTGCATAACCAAAGACGTATGCGAAAATAATTTTTTAAGGACCATTTATTTTGTGTAAGAAATTAAAAAATTTCCAATATCGGAGACAACGTTACGTTAATCTCATATTAGTCTTGTTATTTTTCCCCACAACACCTCTCCACCAGCGTTACTAAATTTGTTCCTAAAGCTAATAATAATAACGTAACGAACCTAGTCAAAATGTTAATTTACTGCAGTTTTTTCTTATTGTTGCTTGGTAGCGGCAATATTTTAATGGAAAAATAGAAAGTGTAATGGGTCATTTCTATGATGGTCAAAACGCCTCTGGTGCGGCTAAACCGCTTCGCTCTCAAGATCGTATTTTGGGTAGATCGATGGGTTATTGGTAATTAATTTAAATAAAAAATTATGGAAAATATCAAATAAGGTAAACCACATCACAACTATTATTTAAACTTTAACTCTAAATTAATTCGTTCCCCAAGACAATTTTTTTTTCCAAAAAATCATTCCATCACAATGTCCGGAAATACGCTTGAATCAAGTCCCTTCATTTCGATTTTGGGAGCCACGCTGTCTAATAATATGTCTTGGCATGACCATGTTGTTAAAACATCGCAAAGTTAGCATTCCATAGGCTAGGTTTTCTGTGGAAAACTAGAAAGGCTCAAATCCGACCTCTACTGGAGTATTGCTCGCACATTTGGGGTTCAGCACCAAGGCATTCTCTTCGTCTTCTAGATTCCATTCAGAAAAGGGCCATTCGGTTGATAAACAGCTCAACTCCAACAGATACCCTTCACCCTCTAGAACATAGAAGAAGAGTTGCAGACCAGTCATTAATTTACAGATATTTCCATGGCAGATGCTCCAGAAAAATAAAAACTCTTATACCACTACAGACCACATTCGACCAAAGAAGTCGGCATGCTAATCTATCTCACCTATTTACTCTTAAAATTGACACTACAAGGACCAATCTCCATTAAGAATCCTTTTAGTACAGGGCTGCTACGGAATGAAACAAGCTTCCAAAATCAGTTTTTTCAGAGAACTATAACCTGCAACTTTTCAAAAAGCGGGTCCACGATCATCTCCTTTCTATAATCGCACCTCCTTCTAATAGTCGTAGTGCGGGCCGTCCGCGGCCCACACGATAGGTCTACCCTTTTTGCGACTATTTTTAGTAAAAAAAATAAAAGGTTATTAGCTCGCGTATTTTTTAATTCATTTTGAGTCTTATTTAAAAAATGTATAATAAATATTATAAAAACAAAAACGATTACTCGAGCCCCCTTGATATCTACTGTACCTACACGACCTTGAATTCAATATTTTAACATTTGGCAGACATCCATAATATTACTAGGGTACAATATTAAAGTAGAACTTGATTTATGTTTACAGATTTGCTGATATTTTCATCAAATTCTCCGATAGGGTTAATAAATTTGGAAACGTTGTTTTTCAGGATAACTTTTTTCCGTGTATATCGATTTACAATCGGTACCTACGCAATCAGTTAAAATTTTATTTAATTAAAATGCAAACAAAGATAGTTACTAAAAATTTAATGTTATATGCAACCAAATAATTTTAATATGAATGGACGTGACTAACTCAAAAAGCAATTTTCGTTTTGCAACACCTGTCTCTTGCGTAAAGTTTTTTTAAGCCAACTCGGTAAACAATTAAAATCGGTTAAAATATCTACTTGACTAAACTAATCAAGCTTTACATGTATTACGACATTTTCTTATAAAATAGTAACTCACTTCCTTTAATCAATAATTCATCCAGTCAAATTTTAATGTGAAACTGTCCGATATTCCTTTAAAGGGTACGTAATGGTTTTTCAGTAATGATTCTTTTTAAATAACAAGTTTTGTTCACAGAACATCGTGTTGTTACTCCAGATACTAACACGCACAAAATGTTTCGTTCTTTTTACATACATACATGCATATAGTCACGCCTTTTTCCCATAGGGGTAGACAGAGACCACTTGCTACGATTCTCACACACATCTTTTGCTTCCTCTACTTTTATCAGTGATCTCATACAAGCTCGTCGGTTGTTGGTAGTCTTGACCTGGCCTTTCTTCAAAACAATGTTGATCTGATCGAGATATATTCGCCGAGGTCAACCTCTACCGATTTATCCATTCACACTCGCCTTATAAATTTGTTTCATCAATCTTTCTTTATACATCCTTTGTACGTGTCCAAACCATCTAAGCTTCCTTTTTCTATCTTTGTAACACCTTTTACACCACAGCGTTCCCTAATCTCACTATTCTTCACTTCGAGTCGAGTCGAGTCACTCCGGCAATACTTTTCAGACTAATCATCTCCACAGCAATAATTCTATGCTTCTTTTGCCAAACCCAACATTCACTACCATACCTAAGTGTGGGAACCAACACTTCTCTATACAAACTCATTTACTTGTTCCAATCTTTCTCCCTTAATCAAAACCTCACAGTTTGTCATACTTTCTTCCCTTTTAAATACCACTACTTTCATTTTGCTTACATTTATTTTTATTTCTTTGATTTTCAGGGCATCATGCATAACATTAACCATTGCCTGCAACTCCTCTTCAGATCATGCTAATATGACTTGATCATCGGCGTAAAGAAAGCATTTGACGATCAAATCATTTATTTTCAATCCATAGGCACTCTCTTTCAAATCTTTTAAATAATCGTCTATGTATAAGTTAAACAGCCATGGCGAAGCCACACATCCCTGTCTCACACCTTTTTCGGTGTTAAACTAGTCTGTGTAAGCTCTGTTTATCCTGACACAAGTAATGAAACTCGCGTAAAGTGATTTCAGTGCGCGTATTAAACTACAATTCACCCCATACATAGACAATGTCGACCACAATTCACTCCTTACAACTCTGTCATAGGCCTTTTTCAAGTCTTTAAAAGCGCAGTAGACCTTCTGACTTCTAGCCAAAAAATTTTCGACTATACCTCGTAATGAATAAACCTGATCCATACATCTTTTTACTTCCCATTAAAAAAATTTTAAAACTTTTATTTTGCTGAAATTTATTTCTTTTATACAAAAAATACCCTACCTGTATTAACCAATCTCTGAAATTAGGTACCTACTCATAAAAAAGAGCTGTAAAAAAATTTACATTTTTATTAAATTTTTTACCTTTTATTATTTTTTACTTCATTTGCATTAAGGAATCTTTTCAATAAAGAATTGGATACAAATAAGGCACAATATTATTTAATAGGGCAGTGCTGATGGACTATAAGCCAAAAAATAAATAAATGTAGAATTAAACAAGAAACAATACTATCTACAATCTAGTACTATGTACAATTAATTTGAAAATCCAAAAAAACCGCTGGTATTTCATACTTTTCACGTCTGTTTTGTCGTTGTGCGTTGTATTCGACACTAATTTGCACGCGTGTGCCGAAAATTATATGTGAACGGTTCGTTGCAAGCAAATGCTTGTAAATATTTTCGTGGCATACAACGCACGCTATCCGTCGCCGGTCGGTTTTTGGTCCGACTACCAAAAATTTGTCGCAAACGCATTGCTAATGTAGACTTTGTTTCGTTGGTTTTATGTGCTAATTTTCGTTTCAAGGAAAGTAGCTGTCAGTGCCAGTACCGATAATGTTAACAAAAAAATATGCACTTTTATTACTTTTGGATTGTCTACTGCACAAGATACCAAACAAGAAAAAGAAAAGCAAGCGTTACTGAATGACTCAATTATATCAATATGGAAAACAGAATGACAGCGAAGTGTTGTTGAAGACATTAGCACTTGATGGGGCAACAGGACAATTTCAGAACTTTCTGCTATGTCACGAATTTTTTTTTAAATTCTCTCAAAAAGCACCTATGTTACGTACACGTTAAAACTTTCACAGTGTCACTCATTATATCTTAATGAAATAGAAAATTCCCAGAGCAGACGAGGCTAAGTATTTGGGACTACACATGGATAGTAAACTATCATGGAAGAAGCACATTCTTAAAAATAGTAAACCCTTGGATCTCAAAATGAAAAATATGTACTGGTTGTTTGGCAAAAAGTCATCTTTATCCATAGAGAACAAAATTTTATTGTACAAAGCCATTTTCAAACCAATATGGACATACGGAATAGAACTATGGGGATGTTCCAGCAAATCGAACATAAATATTATTTTAACGTTTCCAATCAAAGTCATTAAGAATAATCGCGAATGCTCCATGGTATGTATCTAACCACACACTGCACGTAGACCTTAACATACCCTTTATTGAAGAAGAATGCAAAAAAAGAACCCAAAAACACTTCGAAAGGCTTGAACACCATCCCAATGAATTGGCATTAAATTTGAAAAATATTGTAAACCCAAAGCGACTCAAAAGGATCTTCTGCAGGTATAGATAAAAGGATTACGTCAATGGATGTGATACCTTTCCCGACAAGAAGCCAGCAAGTTAGCTCATGGGACGTAAATTGTATATTTATTGTATATAAGTTGTTCTGATTGTAAATATAAACGAATCAATAAAAAAAAAAATTCTCGTTAATTAAGTTTGGCTCAAAATAAGAAGAATGGATTCACGATTTAGGTTAAATCTTGATTAATTTACGCTTTTTAGCAACGGGAGACTCCTAGAAGTTCGTAGTACCTACTTGTTAAGTCGAATATAGAAAATCTTTTTGAGTTTTTGGATTTTCTTAAAAATCGGTAAATTAAAGATAATGGCTTACTATCAGTAACTTAATTATTAAATTTTTTTAATTTGTTTTCATATTTAGCTAGAAATTTTTAAAAATTCATTTACATCTAAGCTTAGTCCGAGAATTTAGTTTTGAACGATAATATGCAATTTAAAAATGAGGCAGTATCAAATTTTTACTGTGGCGTGAATTTATTATCCTGCAGGAATATTTGACGCGATGACATTAATAGTGTATACTTAGAGTATTAGTAGGAGGTACATTTACTTGACATTATAATGAGAACTTGCCTGGAATCAGATAAGCACGTCGAAATATTCTTACATTTAAGCACGCGAGTGTATTTCGAACCATTATAGCGCAGTATAAATTATTTTCCATTTACTATTTGTATTCTGACTATAAAGTTTATGTTTGTATGCATTGTAGTATCTTACAATTACTTTTATAATAAATTTTAAATGTACGTAGTGTCGAGATAAAAACAGGTTCAATTATCAACTGAGAAAGTCGTTACAGTTTGTTTGGATTAAATAAGGAAAATAACTTAATACTTGTAGCTAGTAGAAGGTAATTTTTAATGCATTAAATTAGTAATATTTAAAAAGTTATATAAAATTAACAATGTTTCTCTAACAGCAAAGTTGAACAATAAAGGTTTTAATAAAATATTGAAAGTTTATTAACGTAAAAAAGTTTTAAACTTCTTATTTTGTAAAAAACAGGGTTAAATTTTACGATAGAAATTGGAAACACTGAGATTACACTTCAATCCATTTTTGTCCTTTTTCTTATTATTTTGATGTTTCAACTCCATTTTTTGTCCTTACGAATGACTTTTTTACGGAATTTTTATAGAATTTTGGCGTTAATTACGTTTCCAGTTCTTAATATTTAATTATTTCTACAATATTAAATTGGTAAATAGTAACGATAAGTTTAGCATATAAATGAATATACCATTCAGCTCGGTTTAAAACAATCATAAAAGAGTAATGCAGAACAAAAATCAACAATTTAATATATACATAAAATAATTAATAGAAATAAATGTAACATGTTGTAATTATTAAAATGTAAATAGAAGTATCGACAGCAAATGTATTTTACGAATATTTACCCACAGTTACCAGTTACGTATTCAAACCATCTGACTAAAAATTTTATTTGATTTGATTATGCCACCCATCAAATTTTAATTATTGATCTTAGTTTTATTCAATTTTTTTTTTTACCAGTATTAAAGCTGTTTTAAAAAGCAACCATCAATATTTTTCGGTAAAAAACAATAAAACTCAATTAACCATAATTTAAAAAAATGTATAACAAAAATTACAATGACTGGGATCTCTTACAATTTTGGAACCCTATCCTATCGATAGTATAGGATTTTCAATGTCACCCTGGGTTATGGAGTGATTTCTATTTGACAATCTAGTTTCAATCGAGATTGTACTAGATATGCTTTTGCCTGACACTTTTTGTCATTTACCTATGTTAGGGACAACAATTCGTGAACTATCCTCGCATTCTTCTAAATTTTAGAGTATTCTACTTCATGTTTTATTCTGAAAAATTCCTCTGTTTGGTATGATTTTAATATAGCCTCATGCCTTAGGTAACAAATTTATATTTAATTGCATTAAATAAAATTTTCACCAATATTTAAGTGAAAAAAACTGTCAATCAGAGTAGGTCTACGTTACCGTCAAAAGTGTTGGTTTTAAAGGATGGTGAATTTTTAATTATTTAAAAGGAAAACACGTTTCAAGAGTTAAAAGCTATGAAAAAGGAGAAAGGTTTATTTTTAATTAGACGATTTATATCATTTGAAAATTCTTGTCGTTTTTTTTTCTTATTGTCGTTACAAAAATGTCGAATGTCGATGTTACTAATTACACTAACCGTTTCCTATGGATATATTTTTTAATGTCATAAATTTTAAAAAAATGAATAGGTACTCAGCAACTATAGTTATATACATTCATATTTATTAAAATTTTTCTTAGTAATTTTTTAATTTCTTGAAATAATAAAAAATTATAAAAAAAAAAAACATAAATATATACATTTAGTCTAGCTTTTTTCCCGTAGGAGTAGGTAGAGACCACTTCCTTTCACTTACTACGGTTTTTACACATATCTTTTGCTTCTTCTACTTTTATCAGTGCTTTTATGCATGCTTGTTAGTTGTTTGTACTCTTGACCTGGCCTTTCTTAAAAACAATGTCGATCTGATCGAGATATGTTCGCGCAGAACGACCTCCTTATAAATCTGTTTCGTCAATCTTCCTTCATATTACTTATTTCTTATCGTTTTAGTTGGTCTTCGTTTGTGGCTCAATGTTAAATAAAATTTTCCAATTTATTTGCTCGAGTTAAAATTGTTGCTAATTTTAAGATATTTGAATACCCCCTTTGAGTTTTATCCAGACAAATTGTTAATACCGATTCTGTACATTCGTTTTTATACATTTTTTTTATAATAATCCACGAAGCCGATACCAAATAATTTTGGTTGATACATTGTATGTTTCAACGATTACCTTGTTTTTATAGTGTATACATTTTTTTTTGTTTTGCGCACAAAAAAGCCAAATACTTTTTCCGGTCTTCGGTCAAATAGACACGTCCATAAATAAAACCGATGGCTAAATTATTCCGGCGAATTTTATGTATTAAAAAATCAATTATAATTTTACATATCTCGCATATCTATCAACAAAAGCAATAAAGGATTTGATTGGCTTCATTTTTAACAGTTGTTTTGAATATCTATTCGAAATATCAAAAATGTCCTATCCCATTTGGTACATCCAATCATATTTGATTTTTTTTGCGTTAACAAAATGATTTCCAATTTCGGTTGTGTTCCGTGTCAGTTTTCCCCCGGTCAAATTTTACCGTACTGTATTTTTCCGATATGGAAAGAAACTTAATGTATTTTCTGCATGTGTGAGCGTTGTCGAACATATTTTAGTAAACTTATTTCCGTTCGTTTCTATAAGTTTGATACGATACATGCGCACATTTTGAAAGGTATTTAACTTATGACATTTCATTTAATTGCTTGGTTGAAAGTTTTATACACATTTTTTTTGAATGAATCTTTAAACCATTTTACAAATATAGTAAATAAATTTGGTTAATTGGAGTTACGGGCAAGATTTATGTAAAACGGCGCGCAAACCAGAGCGATAGCGTGATGAACATCATTCCTGTTACGGAGAAAATTATTAAAAAAGTGCGTGAGCAGCACTTTTGTATGAATTGTCTATAAATATAAAATTTTTAAATAAAAGACAAAATATGGGACGAAATTGGTCTATTGGTGAAGTGACAGATAACTTAAAATACATATTTAAAAAAATATATATGTAACTACTTTTTAATAAAAATTATTATCACTCATCTTCGTCCACTAATAAGGCGATAAGTAAAGCTGTTTCTTCTTTATTCATCGTTGTTAAAAGATTAATTTTTAATAAATGTTTATAAGCGGTAACTAACACTGAACGCATTGGTGTGCGGATGTGTGGTTAACCACCATGCAAAATTAAATTATTTTTATTATATTATAATTAATAACTGCAATATGTTAAGTAATTATAGAAGAAGTATTATCCCTGAACTTGGGATTGTAGATTATAGATTGTAGGGGTGGGTCGCACTTCGACCTATCAGATCTTTTGTGCATAACCCTTAATATATTCAAGGCCCAGGATTCCGAAACTTCGAGTATAGTTTATCAGTTTCCTGGGGGCCAAGTTTCTGATATAAAAGGGCTTTAGGAAGGCCCGTCACAGAAACTTGAGCCTCTTGCAGAAAAGCGCTGGGCATTCGCAAAGCAGTTTCAGCGAAGTTCTCGCAGTAGCGGCAACTATCATTCTCTGTTTTGCCCATCTTTTTCAGGTGATACTTTAAAGGGCAGTGTCCAGTGAGGAGTCCCGTTACCAGTTACAAGTCTTTCTTGTCCAACTCGAGAAGCTGTTTAGCTTTCCTTGGCTAAAGACTTACTAGCCTTTTCGCTTGCCTTTGTCCTGGCACTTTATGCCAGTGAGATTTCATTTCATCTGTTTCCCAGCGTCGAACCTCTTCTTTCAAGTGGGCTTTGGAAAGTCCACAGAAGGGTTCTGGGCCGTAAAATTGTGTATTTGCCCCTTCTTTGGCAAGGCAATCTGCTTCTTCGTTGCCTTTAACTTCCTTGTTTCCTGGAACCCACATCAGAGTAACCTGATTGTTTGCTGCTAGTTGTCTCAGGGACTGTTTACAGTCCCAAGTCAGCTTAGACTCACAAGTGTATGACTTTAGAGCTTTTAGTGCTGCTTGGCTATCTGATAAAATATAGATTTCTGCCCTTCGGGTGTTTCTTTCGATGCACTCCTGGGCACATGTCTCTATGGCATGTAATTCTGCTTGAAAGATGGTTGGGGTGTTACCAAGTGGTTTTGAGAGCCTGAAATTCGGCCATATAACGCCCACTCCAACCCTTTCATCCATCTTGGATCCATCAGTGTACCACACTGAAGCATCCCTTCCTAGTTGAGGTCCGTTCTCTGTGCAAACTTGGTGGTTGTTTATAACCACTTTAAACTGCATTTTGAAGTCGTACCTAACTGGCATGATATCTGTCGGTTTAGACATGGATTCTAGGGAAATATTTTCCAAAATCTTCTAATGTCCATTCCGATTTCTTGCTCTAAGATTTGTTGTCTGGCTCAGTCTGAAGGCACTGATTGCTGCTTCTTTCATTACACATAAGTGCAATGGTGGAAGGTTCAGCATTACCTCTACGGCTGCAGTAGGGCACGTGAATGTGGCCCTTGTGATTCCCAGACAAGCTAGCCGCTGTACTTTCTGAAGCTTGACTTGTGCCGAAATTTGTTGCATTTGTTGAACTTGGAATACAGAATGAACAAAAGCATGATCTGCTACGCCGACGAAGCTGCAATATTAGCAGAAAATGAGAATGACCTACAGAGACAGTTATTACAGTTTTACCAGATCAGTCAGCAACTTAATATAGACATAGCCTTTGGTAAAATAAAAACCATGACCATCGCTAGGGAATCAATTGAGAGGCAGCTGGCAGTCCACATCTCAGAAAATATTACAGAGGCAAGTCCGGAATCAACAGATCATCTAGATCTCCAACAAGTAGAAGAAGAAGATTTACGGGCTCACAATAAACATTAAAAAAACCAAGTACATGGTATCTACAAAACAACGAAATATTGATACTGACATAACACTTAACGGAACACAGTTGAATAATATTGAATAAAGTAAAGAATCACAGATACTTAGGGACGATCATTAAAACTCTAAGGCACTTCTAACAGAAATCGTAGCTTTAAATTTAGAATATAATTAGTGTTTAGTGTATAAATCAAGGAAAATGAAACACAATTGCAAAATGTTTAGGAAGTTCATTCTTGTAGATGCGACAAAGTAATGATTTGGGGCGAAATCAGCATCGGAGACAGAACCGCTCTAATTTTGCTGCACATTTTTGCCACATAGGTACAATAATAAATTTTTTTGACCAATTTCACTTCCATATGAAACTTTCAGGCTGATGCATGATATTGCACGACCGCATGTTGCGGCAACAATGGCTAACTTCCTTGATGACACCGGACTTAAATCTAATATTGCATGTATGGGACATGCTTTACAAATAATTTTGCAGGAATTTTCAGGACCGCAAACAATTATTTAAGACTTTGCAGAAAGCATGTATAGCTATTCTTTACCAATAAATAGATAACTTAATTCTATCCATGCAAAGAAGATGTTGGGCTGTTTAAAAAAAAGAGTTGTTTGAAATTTGAATAAACTGTGAAAAGGCACCCAATGAAACAATTGATAAAATATGAGCTGTCTCTTGGATCCAATCGCATACAGAAATCCTAGGAAACGGAAAGGCCGATCAATGTGCGCGTCTAGCCGAGTTATGTCGAGCTGAGTTATGTCCGCAGGTAGTGTCTTCCGATTTAAAATCCCATTTAAAAAACCTAGTGATACGAGAGTGGCAAAATGAGTGTCAACAATCTAATAATAAATTAAATAAAATTATAAGTGACATTTCTGCAAATTTTCTTAAAAAAATCAAAAGTATCAAGTCATAATTACTCGTCTTATATTGGGTCAAACACATCTTATTGACAATTATTTAATGACAAAGGATGAGCCTTTAATCTGCGATACTTGTAATCTATCAGTAAAACATATCTTGTTAGAATGTAGAAAATTTCATCAGCAAAAAATTGGTTTTCCTTAGAACGTGTCTGCTCTGTTAGGACAAAGTAGCTATATACCGCAGATCATTGCTTTTCTAAGAGATTGTCAATTAATCAACCGTATCTAGTGTTAAATTGTCTAAAGCTTAAATATTCATATGTATTTGTATTTTAGGTTAGATTAAGGTAGTTATCTTTGTAATCCAATGTCGCTAATCACTTGGTGGATGCGACATAAAACCATAACTAAAAAAAAATAGTTCTATTTTATAAACTGCAAGAAGTCGATATTATATTATCGTGTGTGTATTTTAAACTACATTTTTATTTTTTTAGCTATACCTTGTCTATATAATTATTTTAAAAAAATTTCTATTTCAGTTGTGAGAATCAGCTTCATACTTTAAAAACCAAAAAATAATTCAGCATTAAGCAGTCATTTGAAATACAAATTTATACTTTGATTCACTTGTTTAAAAATTACTATTTTACGTAAGCTAATTGTTTCAACAGAAAAGTTGATTAAAAAAGTAGGTACCCTGTTTCTTTTTGTAAAATTAACTTTGAAATGACTTTTTTCTTCTCTCGGTTTTCAGATCTTTTTAAACTGCTCGGGGCTTACTCTTTTTTATGTAAATACGCGATGTCTCTGCGATAACCCATTAGGCCTATACGTTCTGAAAGATAAATAGATTCTTAAAACAAAATTTTAAGGTTACACATTAAGTGGATTTTTTCAAAACTGTTCATTTGTTTTGCGAAATATACCAACGGTAAAATTTCATAAAAATGGAAATTATTTTCAAAAAAGTTTAAATTGTTTTATTCAAACTTCCAAATTTTTTTTTATACTTTTAAAATAGTGTAGATATTATTAATACCTGTAGTTTTTCAGGATCCTGATATTTTTAAATTACTTTTTTATCTTTTGCAAGGTTTTTTCCGACTATATATTTATTTAAATATATTAATTTGAGCAGTAATTTAACTGAAATGAGCAGTATTTGAAAAATTAAGAGCAATATTTTTACATACAAACATACCACTTCTTTTTAGTCGCTACAATTCTTACACACGTCTTTAGCTTCTTCTGCTTCCATCAGCGCTTTTATACATGCTAGTCGATTGCTGGTCCTCTTGAACTTGATTTTTTTTTATAACAATTTGTAAACAGTATTGTTATTGCTTTTAACTAGTATTTTATTTATTAAGCAGTAAATATGTACAAAATAAACAGTTACTTGATAATTGATTTTAAGATGTATTTTAATTTAAGTTTAGTATTATTTAATAAACTGTTACATAAAACAAAACTTTTGGTGTAATATTTTTTTAGGTTTGGCCACTCTTGAATTTTTAAAAAATCTATTTTTAATGGTCCACTGTGACCTTAAAAATGATGTACCAAATAATTTAGGCCGGCATACCAAAAGGTATGGCCCTTATTTATTTCTTGGTTGGTTCTTACTCGGTACTGTTGGGTTACTGGGCTTCACAGTGGTCCAAAAATCTTGCGTAGAACTTTTCTTTCAAAAATTCTTAGTTTCCGGTCGTTGTCTTTGGTCAAGGTCCAGGTTTCGCCACCATACGTAACTGTCGGTCGTAGAACAGTTTTATAGATTGTGATTTTTGTTCTTCGCGAGATGTTTTTCGATGCTAGCACTGACTTTAGTGCATAGAGACATTTGTTTTCTATTTGAATTCGGACTTTAATTTCTTGTGTTAGATTGTTATCTTGAGCAATTGTGGCTTCTAAATACTTAAAGGTTGCGATCCTCTCGAAATTGTATTTTCCCACAGTGACATTTTGGCTCACTCTATCTCTACGTCCTGTTCTGCTGGTGTGTATATACTTGGTTTTGTCCTCGTTTATTCTGAGTCCTATTTGCTCAGCTTGCGTATCTGCCATTGAAGAAAGTTTTTTCACAGTCAGTACCGTGTTACCCACTACGTCAATATCATCGGTAAAAGCCAGCAATAATCTTGCAAGAAAAAAGACGAGTACATTCAAAATATTTTTTATAACACTGGTAATAAATATTCTGGGAAGCGAAAGACGTATATAAGAACCGTAGCAAGTGAAAAGAAGTGGCCTACCCCTACGGGAAAAAGGCGTGACTTTATGCATAAATGTATGTTAACCACTAACTTAAATATGATATAATAATATATAATATAATAATATAATAATTATTTAAAAAAATACCAACATTATTTATATTTTTTCGTTTTAGTGATAATGAGGTTCCTCGATTTCTGCATATTCTCTTATGAACGAAGCTACTGTTGTAGATGTATTAACCATGTATTAACCCAAAATTTTAACAAATATTTTGCTGTGTCTGAAAAATCCATCACTTGTGTATTTACATATGCGAAATAGGTATGTCTGGTACTAATTTTTTTTCAACCCTATCTGAACAATTTTTTTGTTTCATGCATAACAAATGTTATCTACCCTTTAAGGACCATATGGTTTTACATTTGTTTCCTTTATTTATTAAGGGATTATTTGAACAGCAGTAATTACGAAACAATATGCTAATTTTATAACCACAACTATTGGGGTGAAAATTTCTTGTACCAATAAATGTTCGTCGGATATGCCTAAATAATATCGGTAAATAAAGCTAATTTACCATGAAATTATTACCTAATACTAGTCAGGTAAATAAGAGAATGTTATCAAATAATTTGCTAAAGCTGTACTATGTTAAGACATTGTTAATACTAAAACATTCAATTACAATAAATTGGTATTTACTAATTGTAATATTTTTAAAATAAGGGTGGTCTGGACATTACTATATTTAGTGAAAGGGAACATTTTTACTTAGAAGAGTATGTAAATATATGGGGCTTTAAAAACCCAAAAATATGACAAAGACAATGTTATCTTTAAAATACTTATTTAAAAATGATATTGTGTAACGGCCCATATAGCATATTTCACGAATATAAGGTGGTTTCGAATTATCGTTAGAAACTCGAAAACCCGTATTCAACACATTTAAGAAGTACGAAAGTAAATTCCCCTTATATCCTTAAACAAATTTCGTAGGTAACGAATTTAATTTTATAAAAGACTTCTTGTTTGTTTGTTAGCACGGTTAATTTTGCAACCAAATCTGTTCTTAATGACTATTTATTGTACCTACAAAAGAGCGGTAGGTAAGTAATCCAAACAAATTTCACTAATTAACTAAGCTATTAAGCTTTTATTTGGCTTGTTAATTCATTTTTGTGAGATTTCTAGAAAAGTAATTAGTAATCCTGGGTTATGATTGCAGTGGGTACCGACATTAAAATGGTATAGTACCGATTTTTAAGAAAATATACTTACTGTAAACTAAAATGTTTTTCATTTGTTTGTCTGGACGAAACCTGGATTTTTGCTAAAAGTAGAACAAAAAGAATCTGGCAGGACGATAACATAAAGTTTATAAAAAACACACCGACGGTAAATGAAAAAGACATATTATTGTGCATGCAGGTGGAAAACATGGTGTTGTTAGTGGGCGGATCTTTTATTTTCGCCATATTAAAATCGGCCGATTATCATGACAATATGAATACAAAGATGTTTGTAAAATGTTTAAAACAAAAACTATATATATATTAGCTGCCCATATTTTATATTGCTTCCAATGGGAATTAAAATAAGCTTCATAGGCTTTACAGAGCTTTATATTTGTTACCAAACTAAATTTTTGGCTCTTATTTTAATGTATTCGCCGCAAATGTAGCAAAAATAGTCATCGTCATTTTTTCATTTTTTTAAAGACATTTTTAGACCTCGTGACACACGAAATACGTTTTTTTTTTTTGGAAAGCGCGTACGCACACTAACCATAAATTACGACGTGACTACTATGCCACTCGCAATCCCCCCGCTCATCTTATCCCTTAAGTATTAAAAGCCGTTACTCCTTAAACAGACCGCCAAAACCATGGATATTTATTTATCGTTGTACACAACCTCACATACTCCGGACCTCGGCTCTTGCTTTATGTTTCTCTGTGCCAGTGCGGTTCAATTCCGCTCGTACTAAGCACGTTGACATGGCACTGAACGAGACGGGACGCATAGTGTCTGGCCTCCACCGACCCCGGTGGAGGAAATATACTCAATAGTTGATATTCCCTCTCCGACATCAGGAGGTGTGTTGCTGCGGGGGCTGAGCGTAAAAACCAAAAACTTTACCAGAGACTTCCCATATATGGGCATCAAATTCTTTTTTTTAAAGTGCCATGCAGATTTCCGCGTAGGCGTCCATCGCTTCTCTCATTATATGATTCTATTAATTGCAGCATTTTTCTAGTACATAGAAGTCAAATGCAACCGTATTAAATCTCGGAAGAGCTTTATGCGGTCGACAACACCACTGGAGATCACGCCTGAAGCAAACCGAACAAACCTATGGCGAGTGGCTGCCACCCGCACTCGGATCGAGGCAAGTGAAGAGCTTGCCCCTTGACACCATCTACCTTTCCCAACGGGGAGGACGCTGAACAGGCCAAGTACGGGAGTCACACGATGCAACAGCAGCCTAAAAAAGTGGGGCTATAAAAAGGAAGACAACTGTGAATGCGGCGCTACCCAAGACCACCAACATCTGGCCGTGTGCCCAAACATAAGTTAGGATCGTATACTCGCAAATGACAAAGCCACATATGTGACTGATATTTGGATACTGAAAATTTGATTTGATATGAAGATCCGGCAACGAAAATAATAATAATCGTTGTATTAACTACAAAAGCAAACTTTATTGATTAAGAATGAAGTTATTAGTTACTTTTCGATGTATCATTCAGAAAATATCCATTAAATAATGGACTCAAAAAAAAATGTTTTCTTTGTTGAGTTGCGTAATGTTTTACACGAAATTCGTATCACATATAAGCAAATACCAGGAGTCCAACACCTGATGAATTTGCTGGCTGTTTTATTTCAGAAAAAGCACGTAACTCTTTGTTACGAACTATTTATAGTTTAATCAAAAATATTTAAAGAAAGGCATGAGTTTACTTCAAAACGTCTATGAAAATACAATTGTATGCCGTAATAACAATGTTTTATTTGGACATATCTCAATAAAATTGAAATTCTATTAATTTTTATGGTAAAAAGTAAAAAAAAATTGCTACATTTTGTACACATTGTTGGTTTTAGAGATAGTAAAAAATATCGTATAGATATGAATTTTTTCAAACACTTTTAAAATTAGTTAATGACCAATTAGCATTCTAAATAATACATACATATAGTTACGCCTTTTTTCCGTAGAGGTAGGCACAGACCACTTCCTTCCACTTGCTACGGTTCTTACACACATCTTTTATTTCCTCTTCTTTCATCAGTGCTCTTATACATGCTCGTCGGTTGTGTTGGTACTCTTGACCTGGCTTTATTTCAAAATAATGTTGATCTGATCGAGATATGTTCGCCGAGGTCGACCTCTACCGACTTGTCCATTCACAATCGCCTTATAAATTTGTTCTTCGTTCATTCGTTCTTTCTACATGACCAAACCATCTAAGAATTATTTTGTCTATCTTTGTGACCACATCTTCTTTTACACCACAGCGTTCTTTTATCTTACTATTCTTTACTTTACTTTAATAATACTTATGGTAATTTTATAATAAATCTGGCAAATTAAAGTCCAACGTTAAGGTATATATTCCCTTTTAAATAAGACATATTATTTTATTCAATGACAAAACAAGACGTGCGCATACAGGCGCTGTCACCGTGTGATTAATCCCTTTAGGGATAAAAAGACAGAACACAGAATTGCGTTAGATAAAATTCATGGATTTGCCGATTATTTATACAGCCTACGCGAAGAATAAATGCAGTTACACAAAGAAAAAAGTAGTGCGAATGTTGAAACAAAAAAATAAATTCGTTTGATTAATGACATAATTATTTACAAAAACAGTTGGCTGGAACTGTTAGCTATGCTCAATAGTAAAAAGTTAAATCACGTGAAGTCATTAAGTCTACTGAGTGATTTTTACCACTATACAGTCTTTATAATTTACCCATAATGTATTACACATCGATGTTATACATCTTAAGGTATTGTGAATTACGATTAGAGACATTTCTGATAAGAAAAACTTTAATAAAATTAATTAGCTCTCTAGTTATGAATAAAGTTATGAATAAAGATAAGTGCCCTTTGTGATGTACATTCTTAAAGAATATTTTCAGATGGTAAAAAAGAACGTCTTTAAAAAACCCCTTTGTGTTAAAAGTGAAGCTCTGCATGATATGGTAGTACCTTCCGTCAGTCAAAAAATTATAATATTTAAGTTGGAATCACCACCCAGTCAATGAAGATCTAAAAAAGAATCTAAAAGATGTCTGCACTAATAGATACCCGCAGATTTTCGGCGAGGACTAAAAATATGTAGGTACACCATCTTCTGATATAATGTGAAACTCAAAAAAGAGTAAAATCGTTCGGTAAGATTATTCATACCTACGAAGATCTTTGTCATTTTTTACGCAAGATCACCGATCTTTTACTTTAAAGTACACAAATTGCTCCCAGAAGACACACAATAAATAACTCTAGGGATGGCACAAAGATCTTTAGGTCGAGGTGCCCAAGTTAAACCTATTAAACACAATTAAATAATAATATATTAAAAATGAAATAAGTGTTTCATTGACTTTTAAGTAGTTATTATTATTATTATTATTATTACAAATTGACAAGAGCCAAGAAAAATCTTTGCAGCTCTTAAGGAAAAAACTAGCAAGTACAGGTAATATTAGTTATGAAAGAAAATGAATGAATATATTATAAAATAGTAAAGAAGAATGAGATAAGTAACTACATATATATATATATATATATATATATATATCTGTCCAGACGTACTTTAAATAGATTGATGTTGTTTGACATCACAATATCGTCGCGTCGGGTAATAAATTCCACACTCGTGAAAAATGCAAGTCGTCAGCCAGTTGGAAGAGATGACTCGTGAAAGAGGAGCTGCTACGTAAGGCATTGTATGTTGGTCACCCCTCATTTGTCTGTAAGCCAAAGTAGGAATCTTCATGAGGCGTTGTACGTTAGCCAGAAAGATTCTGTCTTGCACTAGCATCGGTAACCAAACACTGTTTGCGAACTTAAAAATTGGACGCACGTATGTTTTATACAGCTTGCAGAGAGAGCGTAAGTCTAGTTTCTGAAATGCTTTATTCAGTTGGAATAGAGTTGTGTTCGTTTTTTCACTTGACGGGTTATATGGTCACTCCACGTTGGATTCGAGTTCACAAGTACTCCCAGGTCGTTGTGTTGTTTGACTTCAGAGATGATGCCATTATCTAGACGGTAATTGAATCAAGGGTTATTTTTCTTCACGTGAATATCACTGCACTTGGAGTTGAGTGTTAGTAGCCAATCGCGACTCACTCTGAATGTCCTGTGAGCTCTGGAGGGGGTTGCCGAATATTTTGGTATCATCAGCATAAAGTGAACAAAACGAATTCAAGTGGTAGGAAATGTCTGAAGTGTATATCAAGAACAATAAAGGGACCAGCACCGACCCTTGTGGAACGCCACTTAAAGCTTGCCGTTTAGCACTCGCGGCGATCCACAGTTTTTCACGGACATGGTCGAGTTTATGTAATAGACGCTTTTTGGAACTTTTTCAAACGCACTGCCAAAGTCCAAGTAAATAATGTCCAGGCATTCACCTTGATAAATTATTTTGGTCCAATCATCCAATAAAAAATGGATCTCAAACTTAAACAGTATTATAAAATCTTGTAAAACACAATGAACATAACAAAAGAATGAAAATAACTGCTTCTAGTTGTTTTAGTGTATTTTCTTCAGCTGTCAGACGCGATCTGATTTTTTGCGTCTTCGGTAGAACCTTTTGAATTATATGTTATACTTTTTTAGTGACAAAATTACGTACAGTCTGGTAGAATGATTAACAGCGTTCTTTCTGCATGTCTTTATATTAATAAAAAGCAATATTAAATTTTGGAAAAGTTGTAAGTCATTTCATTAAAATAAAAAAACGTTTATCCTTTGACTAAACAATTTTATTGGATAAATATTTTCACCCCTTTTAATGGTATCAAGTTAGTGAATAATGACCTAGGTTGGTTAATGCAATAATAAAAATTTTGTTAAGAAACAGTACTTTCTTTTCAAACATTTATATAATTGTTTATTAGTAAATAATTAAAAATTTCTTTCCAACTCCTAACCAGCCCATTTATTACAAACTAGCTTCCTTAGTATCTTTTTTGACAATGTGAATTAGTACCATTAAAAGTTTTTCTTCCGTGCCATGCCAGTTTTAAATACTTAGGACAACTAACTTATTTATTACATCAGGTCAATAAATTTTAAAAAGTTTTAGACCAAGTATTGAAAAATGTAATCATTTTTGTTAAGAAATATTAAAACCAATAAACTTTATTATTACTATTACGCAGGCGGTCTAAAAAGTTTCCAGCTTAACAAAAATACAAGACATTTTATCTTTAAATTTTATTTTTATCTTTCTATATAGTCTCCTTGTAGGTCTACATACACTTCCCTAAGCGATGCTCCCATCTCTTTAAAACGCCCAAATAGTACTCGGTGCCTTTCTCTGCAAAATAAGTGTTAACGAAGGTGATGGCCTCCTTATTTACCATTAATATCTGTCCTCCGACCGCAACTTTTAAATTAGGGTACAAAGAGCTAGATTTGGTAAGTAAGGAGGTTGATTTAACCCCTTACTGCGTACTGTACCAAATATGACACACGTGCAATTTGGTTCGATTCATTAGATTCAGTGTTGGGATATTATAGAATCCAAATAAGAAGTGGTACAAGAGGATTTTTTTCCATTTTGTAGATATGCTGATGTGTCGATAGTTGGATTTTATGGAAACGGTATTAAAATGACGACACGGCTCATGTTCTACAACAAAAAAGGGAAAGGCCAAGTAATGATTTGCAATCATAATTACAATTAAAAAAGAAAAAATACCCATTTGCGCAAATACCAGCTCAAGAAATTTGAACTGAAAACTTGGGTCGCTTACCAGAATGGTCTACTGAGCGTCAAGATTCATGCAGAAAGGGGTTAAATCGTAATTCGTGGACTTTACTTATGGTAACCGCTGAAGTGTTAGACGGCGTATTTTTTTGGTGAAACTGAATTATTTTTTTTGCAATTTATTGTAATTGCTACATTTAACTTGTCAACTAATGATGCGTAGTATGCTCCTGTAATGGTTTTTCCTTTGTAAAATAATCGATTTAGATAATTCCAAGACTATCCCAAAAAACCAGTCACTATCACTTTCCCAGCTAAAAAAAAAACAGTTTTTGCTTTTGTTGGAGCCGATTCCCTCTTCGCAGTCCACTGTTTTGACAGTATTTTTTTCGGGCGTATAATGGTGGATTGAAGTTTCATCTTTAGCAATTAATCGGCGCCAAAACTCCGATTTATTGCGCCTGAACTGTGCCAACAGAGCGTTGGAAATGTTCATGCGAACATGTTTTTGGTCTAACGTAAGCAAAAACGGCACCCGAAATTTCAGGGTGGTAAATGATGGTGCAGAATCCCCGCACATATCGTCCGACTCATCTTTGATTTGCGTAGGCGTTTTGCCTACAAACAAATATTTAATTATAGCTTGATACTCGATTCATTCCATTTTCACAAAAACACTCACATTAACCAATTTAAGTTATTGTCAAATAACAACGGTTTCAAAATAGATGAAATTTTTGTGAGTACCTGTGAAAATTACACTCCCTCGACGAGTGCTGCCATCTCCACGTTAAGGTCGAAACTTTTCGGACCACCCTATTAAACCTATATTCCGGTACTTTTCAACTTATTTTGATTTAACTTGTGATGTTATATTTTCAAATAAAGGTGTCTAAATTGTGACAGTTATAAATTACACCAGTTTTATACTTATTTACTTTATTATCTTCGTCTGATACCCTGAGTTGTTTCTGTCTTCTCTGACAATAATTTCAAAGGATAAGTAAAAAGGGACACTTTTGCTCTTTTGTGGCTACAGTTCGAGATTAACTGTTGACACTTACGAGTCATAAAATACGTGTTCCAGATATTTGTGAAAAGTAAAGAAAAAAAGGAAAGAAATTGAAATACGTACTTCAAATTTTTCCCTTTTTCTCTTAAGTAATGATTTAAATTAAATACAAAGTAACTCTTATTAGGTATTTATATTAAATCACATCTTTTTCCTTAATAATATTTTAACATTTTTCCTTTAGATTTTATAATAACGGTCTTAATATAAACGAGTATTTTGCTTGGGTCTATTAATAGCTTAGTAAATAATTGATTATTGAAAAATTATTTCAAGAGAAGCAAAAATGAAAGTCTACAGAAATATAATTCTCCATATAATATGGGAGTGAGACATGAACTCTGAATAAACGTACTAAAACGAAAAATCCTGAGGACTCTTTTTGGGCCTTGTAAAAATGAAATAATAGAAAATGAAGAAGACAAAATCAAGAACTTCAGACATGTACTAAGATCACACGATGAAAGACTCCTCAATACTGCCTTTTGGGAAAGGTCCGAAGGTAGGAGGGTTGGCCGTCCAAAAAAAAGGTGGAAAGACGCAGTAATAAGTGACCTACAGCGTGATTTTTCCTGTTACCATTAAAAAAATTTACTTTTAATTTATTACAGACATAAAGTCGTGGTTCTTTAATAATAAAAATTGTTTCTAGCTTTTGTGCAATAATGACAGTTTAAATCAAAATTATTTTAGCTTTGTACTTAAACAATTCAAGTGTCTTAAAATTTGTTCCTATTTTAATCATGCGACAGTAATTTTTAAAAGTGTTAATAATGCGCATATATAGTCATCAGAAATTATATCCATGCTTGGGTAATTTTATCATAAATATTTTGAGAACGGTAGCTAGAATCAAGCTAATGTGATTTGAAAACGGTTTAATGTACTCGTACAAACTGTCCAGAAAAGTAAGGTCAACGTTTTCTATTTCATTTGATGTCAACTACCCAGATGTGGACAACGCAACATGGTTGTGTTTAGAATATACTCAAAAGAATTAAAAATTCTGTTTTAAAAATTTTGAAACTTTACTATAAAAATATGTAAAAAAATGCTTATTTTTGTGTGTCTTATAATAACAAACCTCTCTGTTTTAAATTTGGTGATTTCATTATAATAAAATTTATTTATTCATTGAAAATAAGTAATTCGAATAATAATTCATCATCATCATCATCATCCAGCCATATTTGTCCATTGTTGAACATAGGCCTCCTCTATTCATTTCTATGTCTTCCGATCCTGAGCTTTAGAAATCCAGTTGAATGATATTCTTTTTATATCATCTGTCCAGCGTGTCGGTGGTCTTCCTCTGCTTCTTTTTTGGCTTTAGGTTCCTATTCCAGAATCCACTTTTTTTATCTTTCGTCCTTCAACCTTGCAATGTGTTCTGCCCATCGCCATTTTGCACTAGCATTGTGCTCAATAATATCATCTACTTTGGTCCTTTCTCGCAGATCCTTGTTTCTTACCCTGTCTCTTAATGTCAGTCCAAGCATTAATCTTTCCATTTTTTGTTGTGCTATTTGTAGCTTTTTCATTGATGATCTGGTAAGAGTAAGGGGTTTCCGCCCCGTATGTCAAAATTGGCAACACGCAATGGTTACACCAATGCGAATAATAATTACCTACCCACAAAGCTTAAACCACCGCAAAAAAAGTAACGCAATTTTTGTTCCTGGCTTCTAAATGTTATAATTTCATTGCTTATTATTTATATGTACTATATGTATGTATGTTATTATCTAAATTCATGGGAAAAGAGGGCTATATTCATTAAAAACTTTGATTTTGTAGCCACAGCTTACGAAAGTTTCGTTTTCACAAGGAGAAAACGTGATAAAACAGGCGAACTTTTATTTTTCTTACCCATTTAGAGATAAGAAACTATACACTGCACTGCACTGCACTGCAAATCGACAAAGACAGTCAAACTAGTCGAAATATTCCTAGATTTCCGGCTATACTGCAAATTACTTTCTCGAAGTAGCCCCCAAACATACCTAGTTCTCCATTATACTGTCACTGGTAACTACGTTCAAAGTCAATTAAATTCTGGTGACAGCGCTTCTCGTAGTGAGCTCCCATATTCTCTTTGAATTTGTTAAGATGAGCATCAAGGATGTAAACTTTGACGGACACTTTACCGCAGTCTTTATGAGAAAACCAGCTGTTAGTAGTTGTCAGCCTAAGAACTAAACGAATTTTCACAAGCTGTTTTCCTTTTTAGCTTCTTTGCAAATTTTGAACACTCTATATTCTTTATGTGTGGTCCAACAAATATACCAGCTTTGACCTTTACTTCCGACAGGTGTGGAAAGAGATACTGAAGGTACTTAAATGCTGTCGATTTTTTATCTAGAACCGCAACAAATTGTTTGGCAAGGCCTTACTTAATGTGTAGTGGTGGCATCAGCACCTTGCCAGAATATATCAGCGGCTCCCATTTAATAATGTTCTAACCTATGAAGAGCTCAGTCCGCTGTAGTCAATTCCTTTTAAGATAGTGCACTTAGTGTCCCGGCAACAATAAAACTTCATTTAAATACCATGTAGCAAGCAGGTAGAGATATCTCGATCAGACCGACATTGTTTTAAAAAAAGACCAAGTCGAGATTACCAAGAACCGACGAGCATGTATGAAAGCACTAATAAAAGAGGTAAAGGCGAAAGATGTGTTTAAGAACCGTAGCAAGGGAAAGGAAGCGGTTTCTGCCTACCACTACGGGAAAAAGGCTTGACTATATGTATGTAGCAAGCAGCAGTTGTTCAACTTACCTTTAAGAGTATTCCTGCATTTTTCTCGAGTAAAGTGTGTTGCCCAGGAGTTGTGTTGATACCCGACATCCATGCGAAGTGTACTTTGACGGCCTGCTTTCACAGAGAACGTTTTTGCTCTTGTCTTGATAAATTATCCATACAGGGAACATAATTGTTATTTATAAAATATTTACTGTTGTCCTACTCAGTAATAATATAAAATGTTGGCTTTAAACTCCTGTACTTTTATACCTCCATGAATAATACAGAATGGTCCTAGAAAGTGCTAGTTTTAAACCATTTCAGAAAGTTCTAGAATACCAATGGCAGACATTTTTTGACACTTCCTACAGTTTCAGCATAATTTTCTGGATTGCTTTTGGAACATTGTTCATGAAAGTTCAATAACAAAAGATTTTAGATCTGGGTAAAAAAAATTTTACGGGATAGGGTCCAGCACTAATAAAACATGTCGTTGATAAAAAATGCTAGCAATAATGCATTAATTGTTAATTTTAAGCTTAAAGCGCAAACAATTTAGCACATGCAAAAAAATAAAAATATATTTTACGCTCAGTAATAAAAGAGATGTAAAAAAATACGCGTATTATTAAGAAATATGTTATGAAATACTAAAAATCTGTTCTCGTTTCGTAAAATTTACCCTAAAAGTTTCTTAGTTTACTATGCGCTTACTATGCGTAATTAAGAATGAAAGTTTTCTTTGGACCACTTGATCTCATGAAAGTACAAGCCCGTATAGCATTACGTTACGCTAAAATAAACTTACTAATGCCCCAAAAGGTTATTGTTAAAATACATAGAGTGAAAAAGATGGGATGGTTAAAATTTTTGTTACAAATACCTGCATTTTATAAATCGCCTTCGGATAGATAGTCCGTTTCTGTTGACATTTTAAAAGGGATCGCGGTAGTTATTTGAAATTTCAGGACTAACTTTATTGCCAGCATCAAAATACTTTGCCGCTAGATAAATTCATTATGTAACCGATGTTCGCTAGTAAACAGAGTAAAAGAGAGAAATGGGAAACGAGTAATGTTACTAAAGTATTACTTAATACTAATGCAAGCAGTTAACGAGTTATATGTGTGTTTCAGAAATGTTGTCCTTAAAGTACTAATGATGAGGGACAGTAAAAACATCACCTTTGGGGACTACGCGGGCTATTTAATCCTGTGACAAAATTTCAATTGTTTTATTGTTAAACATAATATTGTGTTTATGCTGCGAAGTAAAGTAAACTTTATTTTAAAGCTGACAAAAATACATGTGGATATATCTGATATTACATTATGATGTTACTTTCCTTTTTAGCAAAAATATCTTTTTAAATTTAAGAAAACTAAAACTTGTATGTTAATACAAAAAATTGTAGCAACTCAAAAATGAAGTTTTTGTACGCAATCAAAAATATTTTATTTTGAGAACGAATCATGATTTATTTTAATAGTAGCTTTATTACTTAAAAATGTAGAGAAATATAGAAAGTCTGGTCATTTGGACCATTTTTTTAAATCGCATTTAATTTTTACAAATGTTTTTTGTATGAAATAAAACAACAATTACTAAGCTTTGCATTTAGGAAATATTAATCTACTGAATTATTAAATACATTTTAAAAATCAATGGAATGTTTGATTTGAGCTATGTTCAACTGGTTCTATTATTTGGACCACAGGGTTGCTAAATTGGACTTTAGTATGTTCTGATGTAAAGCAAATAAAAAGCTTAGTTTTGGTAACAAATTTACTAATAATATAAAAATAAACCATTAAATCACATGAATATAAACCTTTAAGTCCTTCACACAAGACAACTATCGCAAATGTCAGGATTTTAAGTACAAGTTTTGCGATACCAATTTTGGCAACGCACACTGTATTTAATCAAATTTGAAGCCTTTTTTAGTAATTTTTTGTGCATTTGGAATCATTATTCTTCTTATCTTATGATCCAAGGCTGCTATCAGAATCGTTTAAAACTTCATTGTCAGATTCTTCACTATCACTTTCATTAAATTTCCTTTTTTCTTAATTTAAGTCCTTTTTCAGATTTTTGAGAATTTTATTTTTTATTTATTCCTGTTATTTTTTGTACGTGTATAGGGTACATTTGGTTACCAGAGTGAGAAGGGTCAGAAAAAATGTGTAGTTCGGTTTCCGATATTTTAGGTTTACTGATTTTAATCAATTTTTGGTTTTCCCAAATTTCACTTACACGAACAAAGGATTACGCAAGGAGTCCCCTGGGAACTAAATTACATAAAATTATCAAGCATCTCAAATAACTTTCCAATTTATTACCTGACGGGAACCAAACTACCAACACCCCGAGTATAGCTATTGAAGAGTAATAAGACCTTATCTTTTTTTGTTGGTTTGACCGCAGAAATAAAATGTTGTAGCCAATAAATAAACCGTTCACAATGTATATAATTGCGAAATTGTTACAATACTTCCAGCTGAAGCTGCCTTTAACTGTCCGATCATTCGCATTTGCTTTAAAATTATTTATCATTGTTAAAATCAATTGACCAGATGCACTAGCACAAGAAACCATTGTGGTATTTACACACCTCTTTTATTGCTAGTTAAAGTACCCATTTGTTTTTATTCTTTTGCCAACTATAACCTTTTAAGGTTTCTTCTGCACTCTTTGAAATTTGTTTTCATCGACATTAAATATCTTATTAGAAGTCAGTTTATTTGTGTCAACAATCTTTTCATAAATATCAAAAAACGTATTCAAATTTTTTCTGTTAAATCCTTTGGCTATGTGTAAGAAAGCAGCTTCAGGTTTTCGAAGGTTTATTTTTCATGTCGTTTCAGAAATTCCTTCATTATTGTAATCATGTATTGCATTTTGCAAGTTTTCATCTGTAATAGACAAAATAGGTACGGTCAATTGTGCCAGGCCATTTAATTCAATCTATAAATGTCATCAATTAAACTGTTTGCTTACCTTTAACTTAATTACACTCCATTAAATTTACATTTAAAATAACAAAATAAAATTTAAAAAAAAAACAGTGACGTTTAACATCACAACGAAACAATATGGCCGATAAGCAATAAAGTTAGATGCATATCGCTCGATGTTGCCTATATTGATATTACCTCACTTATATTTGTTTCACCTGTATGTTTCCTTGTATGTTTTTTGTATGTTTGTTTGTGAACTGACTCTTTGGCCTCGATTTTTCCCTACTTTAAACGATCAGATTTAATTTTAACTTTGCACACTTGTCAAAGACCGACGACAATGAAATAATTCGATCATAATATCCGATTATCCTGATAAGTTTCGCCAGGATTCATAAATTTTTTCAGGGATCCTTTGCATGAGAGTAGGAGAAATAGAACTAGTGCGTGAACTAATCATGCGTGAGAACAAATATTAACACAGTTTATCGCATCATATCGGTGGTTCAGTGGTTGATTGCTCGCCTGCAACGCGGGCAGCCCGGGTTCGATTCCCGGTCGATGCATTCTGTTTGTGTATTTACAATTTAATACATAATTTTTTTAGTGAGTAAAACAAATTGAACTAAAAAGCGAAAAATAAATTATAGTTTAAAAAAACTAAAAACACGCTTTTAGAGTTAATTAAACTAAAAAGTAAAAGAATGTCCAATATTTAGAATTTAAATTATCTTCGCTTAATTCAAATTAAATCTATGACTAATGAATGTCAGTATTCTCCATCAAAATAAATGCTACCCTGTGTACATTTTTCACTCATGGCAACCGACCAAAATAATTTATAGGAATATTCCAAATATTGGTCTGATTTACATTACAGACTATAAGGATGATTAAATAGAGAGATATATCACGTCAAAAAAAATAAAAAACGTGACCAAATTATGTAATATTATTTATTACCCCACTAATGTTCCCTTTAGGCTAGGCGACAAAAACAATATTAGATAAGATTCTTATGGTTTTACACGTCAGTGAAAAAATGCACTCATATTTTTTTAGGAGAAATTCAAATTGGGCAAAGTAACTCTAATACAAAACTAACATTTTTGTTTTTATTCTATCAATCTCTTTTTCATTAAATATAAACCAATAAACGAAATCAACATTGGTAATTTTGCTCACTGGTAAAATTTGCTTACTTTGTTGGTTAATTTCAATTTTTATGGTAGAATACTGTACTTGATAAGTATTTAAATTTTTTTTACAGTAATAAAAACTTTACCCAGAAGAAATGAAAAGATGTATTTGTAAAAAAATTTAAAATTTTGCTCCAAAATAATTCGTGTAGAGAGACTAAAAAATTTGGTAGATTTTAATTGGTCTTTTTTATATTCTGCTCTATTAAAATCTTGTAAACACACTATTAACATGCTGTTTAGTGATGTGTATATATTGCATTTTTATATTACACCATAGACGTTTATTGATTTAATTTTGATGAGTGATTTAACGTGGTTGGGCAATATTTTAACATTTTTTACCTAATGCAATTGAAAAGTTAAGAAAACGACAGTAATGGTATTAATTAACAAAAGTAATACGTAAATAAAGTGATTCAAGACATAAAGCTTAATACATATTAAAAATACAATGTTTTACTGGTCTAGAAGTTGTTACTTTCATACCAATCACATTTTTTTTTAAGAAATAATTTATTATACACGCGAGGTTTTTTATACAAAAAGTCATGGATGTAAATTATATGTAAACAAATAATGGAGAATTAAGGAGAATGAGTCAATTAATATGTATTATTTTTTTTAAAAAAGTGTAATAAGCAACATGCGATGTTTTTAAGAAATCCATGAAGAATAGACTACAGGTATATTAAAAAATTAAAATACTATCATTTATTGCAAAATATGCAGTGTGAAACTGACATTTTAAATTTGCGTGCGAAAACGGACCATCTACTTCAAGGAAGTTTCAAAATAAATGGTTTTTAACTGGACCTTTTGATTCTCCAAAGACTTAATCATTCGATGCTGTAAAGACCACTTTGATTTGGAAAAAGACGTCGAGAATTGGATGAAGTTTAAAATTTTTGGAGAAAAACGTTTCCTAAAAAAAAGGGTGGTACCCTTACATTTTTGAATGCCAAAATAGGATGATGCCAATGAAGCCTAAATCAGCAGTAACGAAAGAGAAATAATATGAAATTCTTGAGAGTATTAAAAAAACACCAGTTTCAACTTTGGAGTGTTTACTACTCATAAAAACACATGGTTATTAAAATATTAAAATATCTAATGATAAGAGTGTACAGGTGACTGTATATTCCTATAACTTATCGAAATAAAGTACCCCAAAAGACTAGCTTCATCACCTAAGCGAATCGATGTTAGGAATCGTAAAACAACACCAATAACTGTAATAATTGCTATATGTAAAAGCTGCTGCATGAAAAACAAAGTTTGACCCTAATTTATACATACAGTAGTAGTCCTTTCCATTTCTACACCTGAAAACTCTGCAAATAAGTTGTCATAACAGGGGTGACGTCACTATACGCTGAATGGTGGATTAAAATACGTTCCGTTTCAAGTTATTTTAATTAATAATTATTGTTATTACATTTAAATACAGGGTGTTAGTAACTAAATGCGACAAACTTTAGGGGCGATTCTGCATGAAAAAATAATGACAGTTTGTTATACAAACCTATGTCCGCAAATACTTCGTTTCAGAGTTTATTTTATACTTATAAATACATCGAAGAGATCAGATCAAACAGTGCACAAGAAATCACAGTATTAAGTAAAATGAGGATTGTTTAGTAACGATCTTAACTTGTTCTTCAAAGATATTTAACTATACCTCCGATGGACTGGAAGCATTTTAATTTTAGTAACCTATAAGGATTTTAATAATAAGATAACAAACAAAGAAAAGTAAATGTAAAAAAATATTATACACAAAGATAAAAAATTTATGTAATGAAATGGAAAATCTTTATTTTTCGAGTTTTGTCCAAGAAAATACACCACGCAAAATAACAAGAGCAATAAAAGAGTATTTCTTTTATAGTCGAATAATTTTAGATGTCAAAAATGATAGCTAACACAGGAAAATTAATTTTTAAACCCATTGCACATTTGGTATATTGAGGACTATTTGGTATAACTTGGTTTACGCTATCCGGGTCATAACATATTTAAATTAAACTGTTAGTTTTACCCTTTCTCAAATACGGTATAGTTTATTCCTGTCTAAAGCCTATGAGAGTAGGAGATCCATAACGTTACAAATTTATTTTATACCTACATTCCAAATGCTTGTTAGTTATTATAAATAGTATTAAAATTCGAGTCCGTCTACAAATTCAGTAAACGAAATAAAAATAATTATACATCTTATTTGACTACCTTTATAAGTACGTTATTTAACCGCAGTATAAAGTTTCGACATTAAAAGGTGTACTTCCGCCCCTGCCTGATATTCCGAAGGCTGTCGGTACCTAGTTAATGCGGTTTAATCGGGTTTGTAACGGCATAACCCTTGCTGACCAAAGGAACTCGTTGTGTGCCAGTAGCATCGAACTTGAAGGGATAATGTGAAGACTCCTACCCATTATATGTATAAATACACTTTGAGCAAACCTTTCGTCAACCCAACGCTGTAAATATAAATGAATGGGCCAAACGGTGCTCGGGAAACCACAATGTAGCTATTTCGTGCCGGTGGATAATCATATTCTTTAAACTTTTAATGAAAGTAACAAGTAGCAAATTTTTTAAAATTTCTTTAGGAAAAGAAGGGATGCTTTTTTTATATATCAATAACCCTTGCGCGGTATTGATTAACACTCTGATCTTAAGATCATTTAGCAACTCACTACTAACCTAAAATACTACTTTGTAATTAAGGTCTTACTCAAAAGTATCCTTACATTTCTGTTACACTTTGTACACTAATTAACGTGCAACGTATTCATAGTTCGTACTTAAGGCGGAGTCGATGCTTCGAGTACAGATTTTAATGCAAATTTACACCCAAATCTGTACTTGCACGTTGCTCTGTTTTTATCACTCTCAGTGCACCAACTCAAATGGATTGGTCCTCTTGAATATGCTGATAAAGTCTTAGTTCATGACTCATGGCAAATTTGGCTCTGGCTTGTTCAGCACTATCCAGATACATAAAGGTTACTGCTTCGGATGTAACAGGATGCGTCTACGATGCCGCTACCTTGTTATGATAAGTCTAAATGATTTTTTAACTACTTAGACTAGCACAGCCCCATACTATTAGATCAAACGGGTTTGGGTATATATGTTTGTACAACATAAGTTTGTTATGCACAGACAGAGTGAAGTTTCGTCCAATCAGCTTATACATTTTTCTGTAGTGTAAAAAATATACATACCTACTTACATATAGTCACGACTTCTCCCGTAGGGGTATGTATGAAATGTTTGGCACTAAACGGTTTCTTTTTAGAATAGTAATTAATCATATAAAAATAAAAAAGTTTATTTTAAAGTTATATTCATCCCTTGTTTGAATAAACTAAAAATAAATTATAAAAATTAAATACATTATATTTAATTTTCTAAATAAATATCATTTGTTTTTATATTGATTTTGGGAGTTATTCTAAATAATTTTGAAAAAACATTATTTATTGTAAGTAAATATATTAGATAATTTTTGATTAACCATCTTGGTATTTTTACCCTTTTTTCGATTCTGACGATCCCCATTGTGTTAAAAGAAATGTTTTCTTTAACTGGTCTAAGTGCTTAAAATATGAAGGCGGGCAGAGAGGACGGCAGCGCCTTCAAGTGCTCAAGATCAAGATAAGGTGGTTGTGAAGTGGACGTTTCGGGATGTTTTACGACCATTATCAAGGTGAATCCTGTACTTGACTCGAATTACTAGATTGATTTATTCTTTGCGTTGGCTATTTTTGCTTTTGCAAATTGATTATGTTCAGACCAGTTGTCGTAAACAATTTTTTAAAAATTTTAGATTTTTTTATTTTAACTTATTTTTTATTTCGAATTTTTAATAAATATTTAAAAAGAACTATAACAACACAAATGTATTTAAATACATTTTAAATAAAATTAAGTAATATAAAAATATATCACCACCGCCTTCATTATTTATACGAAAATAGAATATCTTTATTGTATTTTTGCATTATTTTTACCTTTTTTTTTAAATACTTTACTTGTATTATAGTGCGGGAGCCGGTGACACTAAAAGTGCACTTATATGGATTCTGAAATTTAGCATAGGAATTAATAATATTTATTCCTATTGATACGATTTTTAGTTCTATCTTGGGTTCGTCGATTAAAACTCTCGGTCCAATAACAAAACAATGTTTATTTCAATACAATAACTTTTATTTTTATTAACCACGTAGATATACTCTTAGCAATACAACTTTTACAACTCTATATAACTATTTACATTTAATAATTCGTAAACACATAAGCCGATACTAATACTGACTGCTTGTTATCATCGTTGCCCTTTTATATTTCCGATATCCAGTTCCAGGTCATTCTACCTGTTTCTCCATTATTCGACGCGCTTCCCTTTTTTTTATACCTGAACGAATAACCACGAGAAGGGTTCGGTTATCTCTCGAATTTCTATGCTCATTAAATATGCACCCTTGATTCGGTTGTAGCCGCCAGAGGCGTATTCAGTAAATTCGTAACAATATGTAACAACATAGGCCCGGTGTGCCAGAATTTTTCCTGGCAGAAATATTTTTTTATAAATTTTTATTATTCCAATAATCATAAGTAATTTGCAATTTTATAAAAATTAATTTTTTATAGACCATTTTGTAGCAAATTTTATGTATTTTCAAAAAAAATTGGGTGTGACAACTCTCATCGTGAAAGAAAAGTCTGTCAAACAGTGACTTTTAATATCTAAAGTTTGTAAAATGTTACCCTTATCGCGGAATTACTTTTTTTTTAAATCTTTTTCTTTTCAGTTGTTTTTTTAAAATATTTCGATATGACAGCTCTAAACTTGACCAAAACACCACTTTATATTATAGCTTCAACCCTTTAAAATCTTGAAAATCGAGCATATTGAAATTTTTGTCTGTCCTGTTTTTAATTTTCGACACAAAATACAGTCTGTCATGTATGATTATTTCTCTTTTTACGTTTAACTTTTAAATTGAGCTATTCTTACTATGTATAATATATTATACCTGAGTTACCCTAAAAGCCTTGAAAATGTTTAGCTCATCTTTGTCCCTTCAGTTAGTTGCTTTGAAGCCCTGTTGAACTGTACAACATTTCGATCAGTGTGCTTGTTCATTTATTATTTTAAAAATATCTGTCACATTAGTTAGATTTATATGACCGTCCGCGGCCCACACGATAGATCTACCCTTTTTTCGACCATTTTCAGGAAAAATAAAACGTTCTTTAGCCCAAAAATTCGTTTCATGATGAAAATTAAGTGTATTTATTAGCCAAACTATATTTCTTAATGAAAATAATAATAAATCGGTAGCACATACAGTAAAAACGTGAATCTTTTTCATCACGTGACTATTACGTCAGCAACAATATTCATATGAATCAAATCAAAACTTCTGTGGACTCTATAAAAATAATCGTTATGACTAATATTCCAAACGTCTGCCTTTTACGAATTCGCAACCAAACAAGATATGTGTTGTATGAATCGTAGATTGGGTCACGTGATGGAAAAACTTTATTGTTTTAACTCTATATAAATTCCTGTATTTAAAATGCGGGTGCAGAAAAAATGTACGTAAATGATGTATTTTACACCACATATTTATGTAACAAACACATAGAGGAACTGCTAATGCCAGGAAATTACCCTAATTTTTTTAATTTCCTATGCCCAGTTTCTATTCATTTAATGAAGTGTTTGATGGCGAAATATAACCTTTTGAAAAGTGTACAAAATTAAGTTAAACTACTTGAGGGTCCTTTTATACCGTCATGAAGATGGAAATTAGCTTTTTCTGGAAGCAATAAAAGTGTTTATGGGCTGAAATCTTTCCGCAACATTTCCTTGTTCCTGTGTTTTATGATATTTCATTTTTATACGTTCGAATGTACCGTCGTTGGCTTCATAAAGGGCATAACGCCTGGAAATACCGAAGAAATATTTCTGTTTTTACGAAAATTCTGAAATTAATTATGGCGTTGAGATTGAAAAACGGCAAAGGATACGGAGCGTAAAAATTCACCATGCACAACAAAAATGGAAAAAGGAAATCATTTAGTAATTAAGAAAAATAACAATTTTTTTTTTTAAAATGTTCAAATATGTAACTTAATAGAGCCCACCCCAGCCCGCAAAGTTTATTTAAATGCAATTCGCGAAAGCTAGTTTAACGAGTTTTAATTAGCTGCAATTACTGACGTCGGTAGAAAAATCAGCTGCCTTGTAAATTTTCCGAAAACATTGAAAAATTGAAATTTCATGTACTTGATTCTCGAACACGAATATCGCCTGTAATAAAGATTTTTCGATGAATGAACCACACGAAAAAACCTCTCGATCCATACTAAATTGCTCCGTGGTCAGATCATTGAAAGGTGCATGCAAAAATGAAATAATTATTAAACAATTGATTCGTAGATTTTCCGTCGCAGGCAGGCGAAGTGCGCATGCGCGACCGAGTCCACCCCAGCCCGCAAAGTTTATTCAAATGCAATTCGCGACAGCTATTGTTTAACACTTATTTCATTTTTGCATGCACCTTTCGATGATCTGACCACGGAGCAATTTAGTTTGGATCGGGGGCATTTTTTTCGTGTGGTTCATTTATCAAAAAAGTCTTTATTACAGGCGATATTCGTGTTCAAATATCAAGTACATAAAAATTCAATTTTTCAATGTTTTCGGAAAATTTACAAGGGATCTGATTTTCTGCCGACGTCAGTAAATGGAGCTAATTGAAATTCGTTAAACTTGCTGACGCGAATGGCATTTAAATAAACTTTGCGGGCTGGGATGGCCTCGGTCGAAACTTATCGAGTCGATTTGATACCCTATTGTTTGCGTAGGTAGATACTTACTTATCTGAAATATCAAATAATCAAAAAAATGTTGTTTGTTATTTTTATAATACTACTACTTCTACGATGGCGCTACGGCCCATATCGAGCCTTGGCTTCCTTAATCCTTCTTCTCCATCCGTCCCGATCCACCACTGTATGTCTCCAATTTCCTATACCCAGTATTTCTTTAGCATCTTTCTAGCGCAGCTTCGGCTTTCCTACTGGCCTCTTTTCTTCAGGTTTTCCTGTGAGCACCTTTTTTGGGACCCTGTCGTCCTGCATTATTTGGGCATGTTTGGCCCATCTCTGTTGCATCAGTTTTATATGCATTGAAACTCTGGGTTCCTCATACAACTGGTATATTTCATGACTTATTCGTGGCCTCCAGAAATCTTTTTCGTTTACTGGACCAAGAATCCTTCTTAATATTTTTCGTTCAAATCGTTCTAAAAGCTTCGCGTTTTTGGCTGAGAGTGTCCACGTTTCAGCTGTGTATGTCAAAACTGTGCGGATCATTGTTTTGTAGACTCTAATTTTGGTCTTCCTATATACATCTCTCTTATTTTAAGATGGTAGTATTGAGTGGTGTTTTTATAATAACATCTACTATTTTTTCCATAATTTTGTTTTGTTTTGATCTTAAAATTATAATATTTTTACTTTTTTACTTCGTGCTTTTTACAATCAATTTTAATAAACTCACATCGCCTTCGTAGAATAATCCATGTTAAAAAAAAACAACTTAGAATTTCCTTGCGTATTGCAGCTGAAAAAATTCCAGATGTTAAGGTTCAGTTCATGTGCACAATCAAATTAAGATAAGCAGACATACACGTAATATAAAAGACGTCTATATCACAAATGAACTTGACAAATATTTGTGCAGACGCATTTTACTTGAATGCACGACAAAATTGTTATCTAGATAAAAAAAATGTGCTCGATATTTGCCCCGGACAGGAAATAAATAAGTGTCTGAATGATACACTTTACGGAACATAGTAGCCGTATTATTTTACACGACCAGGGACTTTCCGGTTTTTAACCCTCTTATGGCATTCGTAAATTCTGATCTTCTTCATCTTGTACCTGAAGAAATGTTTCTCATAAATGCGTTGGTAATATCTTATCTAAAATTAGTATTTTGTATCAGCAAAGACTAATAACTTTACTTTGTTTCATCGTTTTTTAAACTGAGCCTGTACATAAATTCTTTTGTCAAACTAGCTGTAATCGTAGGTTTATTATCCCTACGATGTTCTATAAAAAAACCTATATTTAAAAGATTAGGGTGAAGGGTTTAATTTACCTTGTCGATAAACTTTCTTATTTATTCCACTGAAGTATTCATCACTTAAAATAATTATTTTTAAAAATTCCATAATAGTCTGTCTTCTATTTAAGGTACGATATCTCAATCTCAAAGAATGGACCACTTTTCCAATAGTATTATTGGATCTGATTTCGCTTATTTAATGGAAGACATTCCTCGCTAGTAACTACTTTTTTAATGAAGGGTTTTAAAGTTGTTGTCAAAGCGTGAATATTTTTCAGTACACCCTATTTAGATCCAATATTTTCTAATTTTTCTTGGTGGTACATATTTTTAATAACTGTTTAAGTGACATCCACAATATCCAATTTTTGTTGCACATCCTACTCCCCAAATTCTTTTTCACATTTAAAATAAACTTTAATTTGGATGGAATCTGCATTTAAGAGCCTATATGTATACGTATTCATTTAAAAAATGGCTTAATATAAATTATAAATTTAATAAATACATTTTGGGACTACATAATTTTCATTACTTTTTATTTTACTATTTTACAATATTTTACTTCAAAAATGCATTTTAAATAAATTAAAATCACAGTACAACACTGGAATTAGAAAAAAATCGCTTTAACACAACGACGCGTGCCAAAACAACGAAGAAGATTGGATATTAAGCCAAACGGATATAAACAAATTTAACCAACAACCACTTAAATTGGATATCACTTGTCCATGTGGACTATTAAAAACGGAAAATTAGTGCAGTGTCAACAAATAGAAAACCAGACCAGAAGTCACTGATAAAATAAAATTTGTTACCTACGAAATTTGTTTAAAAATATTAGGGGAATTTACTTTCGAACTTTTTAAATGTACAGTTGAATACTGGTTATCAAGTTTCTAACGATAATGCGAAACCGCTGTATATTCGTGAAATATGCTTTATGTTTTATTTTATATTTATTAATTGGTAGACGCTGCACAAAATAAAGATGTTTTGAATCCATTGCAGAATGCATCCTGGTAGGTTCGCAGCAGGACTGTAAGAACTACCGAGGTATTAGTTTACTCAGCATAGTCGGCGAATTGTATGCAAAGATATTGATTAAAAGAGTAACGAATGAAACTGAAAAGATGATATGGGATGTGCAAGCAGGATTTAGAAGAAGAAGGAGATGTATGGATCATCTCACTGTTCTCGATGGTTTTTTATATCTTTTACTAATCAGTACCCGTATTAACAAACACATACTCGAATCCTAAAGTATATGTGATTTTATTACGTTTTGTTGTGGACGTATTATTGTATATTCTTTTTATGTTTGTTACCTAAACAAATGTTTAAGGATATTAGTTTTGTATTTTTAATTAAGGTAAAACCACATATCCCTGTTGAAAAGTTTAACGTCGTGGATCACGTATTTATGGGGTTTCATAAATATATTTTTTTTAATTTTTAATATCTCGCGACAGGGGTTAAAACGTCAAGAGTTAGGGGGCTCGCGTATCAAATTTGTCGCCGGACATGTCGTGGTCTGCCAGGTGTTCTGTATTCTATGTTCTGACATCTGCTAACGGTATACAGGTTGGCTAATCTGGAACGCATTTGTGGGCACGCAAACACGACACGCTTACACTGCTCCAAGCGGTTAATATCTACCGAAAGGTTACGACATACACCAAACCAAATTTGAGCTCGATTAAACGACGTAGACCCGTGCCGCTCATCGCTCAAAATTTGAATATATATATAACGGATTGTCTACAGCTGTTGCCGTCTCTCCGTCCCCAATCTCCATCTTGCTCTGTTAAAAACCTCGTTTTCTTCCAAACCTCTTTTAGCCATTGCCTCGTCTATATCGTCTTTCCAACTTCTCCGTGGTCGTCCCCTTTTCCTTCGTTCTGGTGGTATCCATTCCAGTATCTTCCTAGGCCATCTGTCAGTTGTCATCCGCTTTACATGTCCGAACCAAGTTAACTGCCGCTTTTCTACTTCCTCGTGTATGTTTCTGTCCATTTGCATTTCATTTCGGATAACATCATTTCTAACCCTCTCAAGTCTAGACCTACAACAGCTCCTTCTCAAGAAATCCATCTCTGTTGCCAGAAGCTTATTCTTATTAGCCTTCGTTACGTCCCATAATTCGGAGCCGTATAGGGTGACACTTTGAACTAGACTCTTGTATATGTGTTTCTTTGTAGTTTTTTTAATTTTCTTGTCCCAGAGAAGAGAGTTCAGGGTTCTAGTTACGGCTCTACCTTTGTTGATTCTATCTTGGATTTCGTTATTACTGTTACCTTTTTTATTAAAAATTATTCCGAGATATTTACTGTGTTTTACTCCTCTTATTTTTTCCGTATCCAATACAAGGTCATTTATTTGGTCATCTCCTACCACCAAGTATTCACATTTAGATAGATTCATCTGTAGACCCGCTGCCTCATATTCTTCCTTGAGCTTTCTAATCATATAATTGAGGTCATCCTCATCTTCGGCTATTACTATCTGGTCGTCCGCGAAGAAAAGTGTGAATAGCGTATCATCCCCCACCTTTAGTCCCATGCCTTTACACTTCTTCACCCAGTTCGTGAGGGCCCTGTCCAGGTAAATTTTGAAAAGGGTAGGAGACAGACAGCAACCCTGTCTTAATCGCTTAGTTGTCTTAAAGGGGCTAGTAAGTTTGTTTCCGATTTTTATTCTTGTAGTGTTCTGTTCGTAGTATTTTTGTGTAGCATAAATCAAGACAGGATTGATCTCGAGGTTTCCCATTTCCGTCCACAACCTAGACAAAGGTACGCTATCGTAGGCTTTCTCTAAATCTATAAGAGCTACATGGGTCTCTCTATTTCTTTGCACTCTCTTCTCTAATGCTATCTTTAGGGTGAAAGCGTTGTCTACAGTCGAACGGCCTGCTCGAAAACCCGCTTGTTCTTCTGGCTGCTTATTAATTATTTCCTCTTCGATCAGATTTCGTAATATTCTGGAATATATTCTGCCCACAGTTGGTATTACCGCAATTCCCCTATAATTTCCTGGATGGTTTTTCGGACCTTTTTTGTGAATTGGGGAAGTGAAGGATTGTTTCCATTCTTCCGGGGTATTTTCTCCATTTAAACACCTCTCGAAAAGCTTTCTAAGCATATCCCATAGTTTAATAGGGCCGTACCTGACTAGTTCTGGACTTATTCCTCCCGGTCCTGGGGATTTTTTTAATTTGGTTTTTCTTACTGCGTCTTTAACTTGGTCTATTGTTAAATTAATTGTTTGATCTGGCTGTGTATATTCCCTGTACTCCAAGAAATCTAATCTTGTTTCAGTTAGTAGGTGTTTGAAGTGTTCTTTCCATTCCTGGTCCGATATGTTATTTAGTGCAGTGCTACTTTTGCCTGTTGTTTTCAACGATCTTATTGTTTTCCAGGCTTCAGCGCTTTTGGAGCCGCCGTTTTGACTGTCGATATATTCGCATTTCTTTTCCCATGCACCGTTTTTCTTCCTTATTACTTCTTGTTTGATTTGTCTGTTTATTCTCCTATATTCTGCTCTAGTTGCTTCATCTTTGTTTTGTAGAAATTTGTGATATATTTCTTTCTTTTGTTGAATTTTTTCCTCGATTTCTCTGTCCCACCAATATGTCTTTTTTATCTCTGCTTTCTTTTCACCTAAAGCTTCACCTGCAGCTAGCTGAATACATGATTTTATATGGTTATATTCTTCCTCAGTTGATCTTTCAGCTTCAGTTAGTTTTTGTTCCAATCTCCAAGAGTAAAACAAACGGGTGCACTCGTTACTGAGGCTTTCAAAATTATATCTTGTGCAGTCGATTTTTGTGCTATCGCTTTTTGTTTCTGCAATCTTTGTTCCCGCAAATGGTACGTATACTTTAGCTACCACCAACAGGTGATCAGATCCACAATCTGCCCCCCTATGCACTTTTACGTCTTGCACTCTAAGAGTAGTGTTCTGTTTTATTAGAACATAGTCAATTATTGATTTCAGTCTCCTAGTGTGTTGGTACCAGGTATACTTGTGGATGTCTTTGTGGGTAAAAAAACCATTCCATATCTTCAGTTCGTATTCCTGACATAAATTGATCAATCGTTCGCCGTTATTGTTTACTATTTCTTCTCCATGTATCCCTACTATTTGACTATGTATCTGTTTTCCTACTCTGGCGTTAAGGTCTCCACCGATTATGAGTTCATGTGTGTTCGGGATATCTTCTAAGATTCTCCTCAAGTTTTCTTCAAAGGCATCCTTGGTTTGACCTACGGAATCGTCGTTTACAGCGTATATGCCGAGAATAGTTATATATTTCCCCTTTAGGTAAATCGTCATTTTAATAAAACGTTCGTTATATGATTCCCAAGATTTAATATGTCGTTGGTACTTTTTATGGATAAATATGGATATACCAGCTTTGGCTCGTTGTTCTTTGCTTACTCCTGAAAAGAAGTGTATGTATTCTTTGGCGTTTTCAGTTCCGTTGCCTTTCTTCTTTGTTTCAGAGAGAATTGCTACATCTATTTTATGTTCTATTAATTCTTGAACTACCTCCTGTTGTTTGTTTCGGAGGCCTTGTACGTTCCAGATTCCAAGTTTCATTGTCCTTTTCCGTCGCTGTGTTCGTTTACCGTAATTTCCGTCCATTTTCCGAGGCCTAATGTCATTGGGTTTTTTAGCAATCAATCATTTTTACGAGTGTTAGGTTGCTAGCCTTACGACTCAACCCCCATCCTTGGAGGACCGGGTATCTCTCTTAGTCTGACTCTTCCCCCTCGACCTGTCTGGCTTGGGTGACCCTGCTGGTAGTTACACTACCGCCGGCATAGCTCTCAGGTTCATTAGAGCACGCAAGCTTCCTCACCCGACATTTCTGTCTTCGTCAAGGTGGAGATACTTCGAGGAAGTCAAAATTTGAAAAAGTCCATATTTTGACATTTTTACATATGGAGTCATAAATCCAGAACGGTAAATAATAGAAATACGCTTAATACCTTAAAAGAAAGCTAATGTTGTTCTTTAAAATTTATATTGTATACATTATTGTTGTTATTTTAAGTCAAACTGAGTTACAACAGCCTTTAGCCCCAAAAACGTGACCTGGTACCACTATGAGCATACTTCGTATATTTTGTTATCAAATAATAAAATTTGCTTTTTTTGGTATATGTTTAAGTTTAAAGTAGAAATATAATAAAAAAACAAGTAATACTGATAAGTCTAATAACATTTTTTATTTTAAATTATGAAAATCAGGTATATATAATACAAAACAGACACAGAAAATATACAGACGTATTACCTACATGAGTTGATGATTTTACATAGTTATCTAATTTATTCTAGAGCTTTTGTTGAAGTAGTTTTTGAAACGTCAGGGTATAATGCTCGGCATTTACTTACAACTTGCAGGACATATTGCTTTTGGTCTTTATCTTTTGTCAGAAGGTTGTTAAAGTCGGTTATTAATTTAACACCACGCTCAGTCATATCATTAACTACTTTTTATGTTTTGACAATTTTTAATCCTTTTTGGAAGTCATTATTTTGAGGCCAGGTGTTTGGATGTTGTCTTAGATAATCTGTTTTTATATTAAATAGGTCAAATAATGTAAACGTTTCTTTGGTAAGTAAATTTACCAATCCTCCATCAACTACCTCTTTTAATTTTTCTTACCTAGCTTTTGGATTAACAACCCTAGCGTGCTATGATGGTTCATCTGTGCTACTGAGCACTAATTAATAAAATATACGAAGAATGCTCCTATTCCTCCTAGTGGTATACCAGGTCATGTTTTTGGGACTAAAGGCTGTTGTAACTCGGTTTGACTTAAAATAACAACAACTATGTATAAAATATAAATTTTAAAGAACAACATTACCTTATGTCAGCTTTTTGGCCAAAAATTAGGATTTTTTTAAACTTTGAGCGACGACCGGCGCGGGTTAACGTCGTTTAATCGAGCTCAAATTTCGGCTATCTCAATATCTGGAAATGGGAATCGTTTTGTGGGGTCCAGACGTACAAAATTCCGACATTGATTTTTTGCGGTCACCCTAGTAGGTACATAACAAAAAATCGTTTTATTTCTTTTTTAAAAAGTTAAACGTTCATTTTTTATCTTATATAGTTTAATTAAAGAGTTTGGGCGAGGGGTGCGAATACCGAACAAAATGTTTTAGTTTGAAACTCAAGTTATAAGCCTCTGTTTTTTTTTAACTTTTAGTTAATTATTTTACATCTTTAGTTTTTGATACTGCTATCAAAAAATAAATTATTACATCAATTTTAATTTATATTATTTTTTTTAAAATAGAATCGTATTTTAATAATGTATGAATAGAAAACTGTTTTGGATTAGGTATAAAATGTTGTTTTTATTAATTCAAAATAATAAAACCGTTTGGATAAACCAGCAACCCGTATAACATACAAACCATTAACTCGTTTATTTGGCGCGTCTACGCCTCCGTCATCCGTGTATATGCGCTCCCACATTGCGTGACCAGTCTCAAAGTCATCGCTTAATTTCCCCTTTTTTTCGCAGATATGTGCACGAAACAAATGATATCTAAGAATTTGGCAAACAAGAGTTATGATTAAGTGGATGACTCATCAAAAGCATGACGCTTCTTTGATTCACGAAATTAATGTTATGATGTAGATTTCTCTACTTCAGAAACTCGAATATACTTTCCTAAATTGATACACAAAATAAGGAACCCTTTGAACACTTACTGATTGAATATTTCATGTATTTAGTTAAATTTACTTTAATTTTCTTCTTGTGATTTTTCGTTTAATTAATAACCTTAGAATAATGTTATTGTTTTTAATAATACTTACTTTATACCAACATCGGTTATTAATTTATTTTTTTAAATCAAAATATTTAGAAAACCGTACGCAGTATCGAGTTTTATCAATGGTATCTTTTAGGTGTTCAAGTTCACATAAAATTTGTATTAGAACCTTAAACCTTACTTAAACCTTAAATTTAATGCAATCGATAATGATATCGAATTCAAATCCGCCAGAGATGCTAAAAACACCAAACGTAAGTTATTACAAAAAGAGCCCGAAAAAAGGAAACAAATGACTGGAAGTTTGAGCAAAAAAGAAATCTTGGACGTGATAAAACTGTACGACGAAAATACACCGTCTGGCTTGCAGACTCTCACAGATACCCTTCACACTCTAGAACATAGAAGAAGAGTTGCAGACCAGTCATTGCTCTACAGATATTTCCATGGCAGATGCTCCAGAGAAATAAAAACTCTTGAACCACCATTGGCCACGTTCGGCCGAGGAACTCGGCACGCTGATCAGTCTCACCCATTTACTCTCAAGCTTGACACTACAAGGACCAATCTTCATCAAGAATCCTTCTTTTACAGGGCTGCTACGGAATGGAATAAGCTTCCAAAATCAGTTTTTCCAGAGAACTATGACCTGCAACTTTTTAAAAAGCGTGTCCACAATCATTTTCTTTCTATAATCTCTTCCCCTTCTAATAGTCGCAGTGCGGGCCGTCCGCGGCCCACACGATAGGTCTACCCTTTTTGCGACTATTTTCATAAAAAAAAAAATCTCTAGGACTTTTCTCAAATTTTTTGCCATTTGTTTGCTTCGAGCTCTTCGGGCTCTCGTATCTATCGCCTGGCAACAAGTTTTTTAAAATCTGTCAAATTATTTTCAATTTATTCTCACTCTCTTGTGATATTACTACAGAACAAAACTAACTTATTTTGCAGTGTTCTGCCTATTCTAGCAACGGGGTCATATTTTTGTGAAACACCCTGTATTGATGTACTATTTATAAAAATCATGTACAAATAAGTTTGCAATTAACAAGGCCCACAATGGGATAAGTTAGAGTTAACGTGGGAGTAGTAACGGTCAGTTGTTTTTTACTTATTTTCATTTCGTTATTAATGCTTACAAAAGGCAGCAGGTACTACGGAGATCCAGTGATATCGTACCAAATCTCTATTATTTTTCTCGAATGAAATTCGGAGCAACTCTATTAGAAGTAGTTACGTTTATTTGCGAGTGTGTAATTGCATTATTGGTTAAGAAGATTATAGTGACGGCTGTTCCAGAAAACCTGGTGGTATACAGATAAGGTAAGGAGTTATTTTGTTTTGTTAAAAATTAAACTTCCAGATATTCTGTACCTACCAACAAAATGTCACCGCGTTTTTCACATTTTGATTGATTGAGGTTCTGCGTGATTTATTCGTGCTTGTGGTAGTAGTGCACCCTGTGCGGACCGATCGGCGTGGAGCTTGACAGATATTTAGGCTTGTTAAATCGATAGGTCCTTATGATATTCTTGATTGCATTGCCGATATCGAGTTCCCTTGCAAGGATATCTCCTGTGCCCGCTGTATCGCATGTGACATTCCACAACGTGGAAAGTTTAATCGTGTTTAGGATATTGCGTCTATTAATACTTCCCAGAAAACGGGGTGGTTGCACGAACATTTCCAGAGTACCTAACCAACTTTATGATTTTTTTTTATTTAATAATTTGTGGTTTGACTAAAACGATATTGAGGTATTTGCATAAAAAAATTATTAACCATTTCATAACCTTTCAATGAAAGCTAGTTTTTAGCAATGCAGAAGGTAGATCGAATTACTAAATGTAATTTATAAAATACTTAAATTATATTATTTATATATATTTATATTTTGAATAATCCTCTAATTTTTAACTTTTATTTTTTTTTGTTATTTCTCTATTGGGGAAAATGTTAAAAGAAAAAAGAGAACATTGGTAGAAGAAATGTTTACAATTGTAAAGTACTTTTTCTACCCGATTATTTCACTAGATAAGTCACAGGTGTCTCTGGTACTGAACAAAGTAGTCTATAATAGTAAAGAGGTGTTAAAGGTTAAAGGTGTTAAAGTTACTTTGATAGTTCTGGGTCGGTGCTCATGCGAATAACTGTAGTTGGATGAGAAAGGAAAAAAGTTTGTAGGACAGGTTAGAATAATTAAAAGTGCTTTTTTTACATAATCATTCCAGTAGATAAGTCCCAGGTGTCTCTGGAGCAGTACGGTGAAAAAGAGCATACGTTTAGAACACTTTGTGGTATTTATTGATACAGCTTAAAAGAGAAGAGCTCATCTGTTGGTCCATAAAAGTAAAAATGGTATTTGAAAGGTACTTTTTTAGTTCTGGATCGGTGTTTAAGCAAATAGCTGTAGTTGGATGACAAAAAAAATGTGTAGACGTGAATACAATTAAAGAGTACGTTTTTACATCATCATTTCAGTAGGTAAGTCATAGGTGTCTCTAGTGCTGGACAGTAAAAAAATGCGTACGTCTAGAACCGTTTCAGGTCTTAATAGAAAGAAAGAGCTCTTTAGAGTAAAGTCTATTAAAGTAAAACGGTTCATTGAAAGTTACTTTGTTAGCTCTGGGTCGGTGTTTAAGCTTTTTTTGGATACATTTTTGTTAAATGTTTTTAATATGTTTAGACGATATTTTTTTTTTTACTGAAAATAGTCGCAAAAAGGGTAGACCTATCGTGTGGGCCGTGGACGGCCCACACTGCGACTATTAGAAGGGGAAGGGAATACAGTGTTTTAAGTGTTTATTATAACAAGGTATTTTAAATTTCCATGGCAGATGCTCCAGGGAAATAAAAACTCTTGTACCACCATTGGCCACGTTCGGCCGAGGAACTCGGCACGCTGATCAGTCTCACCCATTTACTCTCAAGCTTGACACTACAAGGACCAATCTTCATCAAGAATCCTTCTTTTACAGGGCTGCTACGGAATGGAATAAGCTTCCAAAATCAGTTTTTCCAGAGAAATATGACCTGCAACTTTTCAAAAAGCGGGTCCACAATCATTTCCTTTCTATAATCCCTTCCCCTTCTAATAGTCGCAGTGCGGGCCGTCCGCGGCCCACACGATAGGTCTACCCTTTTTGCGACTATTTTCAGTAAAAAAAAGTGATTAAAGAACACTCAAGAAAATACAATATTTCTTTACAAAGTTCGTCGATATGGATACTACAATGTCTCGTATAATATATATTACTTTAAATTTTATTTTCCACGAGCCAACCTGTAAATGTGGGTAATTTAAAAATCGACCCAGATACAGTTCACATTATTTACTTCCTATTATTCACCCGGAACTGCCACTCAAATTCAAACCTCCTTCAACACTCCCATTGTTAACAAAATAAATAGAACAACAGTAACCATAAAAGTACCAACATTCGTGCAACAAAGACTTTTTCCCTCACCCTTGCGGCGATGAACAGAAATATGCCACATTTCAAACGGGCGACGAAGCAAAACATTGGTTCTTTGTTTATCTCTGACAAATCATTGCAAGCAGTAAAATGAAGAAGGGAAGGATATAGTGTCGGGGGTGAAGGCTGTTGAAATGTCGCTATAGATTGTTGTGATATTGTCTTTCGGATTTGATTGATTGTAACCGTCACAGTTAAATTGTCCTAAACCTACTATGTTTATTGTAATATTTTACTGGCAAGATTTTAACGAGCAAAAACAGATTTAAAAAACCTATTCTTAACAGCAAAGTTGTGTAATATTTGGTGTTTATTGGTATATACTTGTGAAAAGTTATACATATAAAACCAATGTTACAGTATTTAGTTACAATTTTAATAAAATCAGTCTGAAAACTATGGCAGCAACAAATAAAGGATCAAAATTTGTCTTTAGAAATTTTAAGGAAAAAAATGTGAGATTAAATAAATGAAATAAAAACTCAGCCCACCATATTTATCAAAAAAAAACACTAGTTTTATTTGACAATTCAAAAACTATCAATTTATATTTTTGGAAAATTGTGGAAAACCTCATATGTTGTGACTTACTCAGCTCCCTGCAGGCACTGAAAAACCCCTTCACTAAAGACCCCATGGTGAAAATTGTTCTATCAAGACTTAATTGGCTAAAGAGCCAGAATAAAATAGTAAGATTTTGTTGGATTCCTAGTCAGAAAAAAAGATCAGAAAGATTTTGCTGGGTCTCAACACCGACAAAGCCTGTGGATCTGACGGAATCCCGCCGATTGTTCTCAAGAAATGTGCCCCCGAACTAACACCTGTTCTTTGCAAGTTGTTCAAACACTCTTACAATTTGGGAGTATTTCCGTCCAATTGGAAAATTGCAAGAGTACAGCCAGTCCCTAAAAAAGGCAAAAAGACCCTACCTAGCAACTACAGACCTATCGCACTGCTATCTATTATTTCAAAGGTCATGGAAAAAGCCATCAACATCGAGCTCATGAAATATCTGGAAGACTCAGGAATTATCAATGATAGGCAATATGGCTTCCGCCATCAGAGATCAACTGGTGACCTGCTCGCATACGTCTCACATATATGGCAGCTATCTATTGAAAAGTATGGAGAAACTTTAGTTGTGGCATTAGATATCTCCAAGGCGTTCGATCGAGTTTGGCACCAGGGACTCCTCGCCAAGCTTCCATCTTATGGCTTGCCCCCTCAGCTGTGTTCTCTGCTTGCTAGTTTTCTTTCAAACAGGTCTCTTTATGTAGTGGTCGATGGAGTTTCATCTGACACTCTACTCATAAATGCTGGTGTTCCGCAAGGATCCATTCTAGCACCATCACTATTTTTACTTTACATCAACGACCTGTTGAAAGCAACTTCATGTCCCGTACACAGCTTTGCCGATGATAGTACCCTCCATACCGCTTTCTCTTCCAGGGTCCCTACATCAGCCCGTGAAACCAGAAATGAACGTGGAAGAAATGTTAACAATATAAATATGGACTTAGCAACAATTCTCGAATGGGGATCCAATAACTTGGTAGAATTCAATGCAAACAAAACACAAGCATGTCTTTTCTCTAGAAAAGCTGATCTCACTGTGCCTAACATAACTTTGTCAGGAGTAACCATACCACTGAAGTCATCCATATCGATGCTTGGTATTACTATCAGCAATAACCTTTCCTGAGAAAATCACGTGAGGTCCATTGCTAAAAGTGCATCCCAAAAACTTGGTTTTTTGTTTCGTGCCAAGAGCTATTTCACCTCCAGTCAGCTGCTTATGATCTATAAGGCACAGATCCGACCTGTACTGGAATACTGTTCCCATATTTGGAGTGCGGCACCTAAACATATCCTGAAGCTATTGGATTCTGTCCAAAAAAGGGCAATTCGTCTCGTCGGTGATGCCTCGCTTACAAAATCGTTCACTTGTCTGGAACACCGTAGAAAAGTTGGCGATTTGTCTCTATTTTATAGATATTTTTATGGGCGATGTTTTTCTGAAATATCAACAATCGTTCCTCCTTTGGCATTCTCTTCGAGATTAACCCGTCAAGTTCAGTCTTCACACCCCTTCGTTGTAACTTTGGAGACCTGCAGAACATCACTTTCCAAAGACTCATTCATCCAACGAATTGCGATGCTTTGGAACTCATTGCCTAGGGAGGTGTTCCCCGAGGCATACAACCTCCAGAAATTTAAGAAGAACACCAACTCCTACCTTCTTTTCCTTGGTTCCCACGATGTTCTCTGAACATTACAGGATATCCCTTTTCGTGGGAACCAGAACATATAAGAAAAAAATCAAGGAATTGCAGGCAATAAAATGGTGGACCAGTCAGCTAGAATGGCCGCTTCACAAAATTTTTTTGAAAATATCTCACTCAGACCCAACGACATAAAATCATACTTAAAAAATGAAACTACTAAAATGTGGCAAAGGAAATGGGATAGAACAGAAGCCAAATTGAAAAGTGTGAAACCAAATATCAAGAAACACACAGGTTAACAGTACAACTTATAACACGATGCTCGTATAAAGAAGTGATAAGACAACGAATAGGAATACGGAAACCGAGATGTCGAAAGAAAACTCATACAATTTCTAAAAGAAGTCAATATTTACAATCAGATATAGGAAAAAACACAGAACAAAAATATTAATAGACTAATGGGCTAATGACCATAGCAGTCGACGCCCGGAAAAGGTCAAAAGGCGCATGATCAGTAGGGTACTGGTCTTCTTCAAGCTCCTGTAATTTTAATGAATATAAGTAAAAAAAATTAATAATGTGTACATATTTGTTTATGAGGTAGTAGCATACCACAACATTCTCTACAAAAATTAAACAAAATGCATAATAAACAAAAAAATAGAAAAAGTAAGGTAAAACTGATACACAGGGTGAACTATGACTTTATTTATTTGAGCACTGGCCAGTGAAGATAGAATTAAATAATTGTTTTTTGAAAATGGTTACTAACAGGTCTTTGATATTTTCTGGTAGTTCAATATATTCCTTGGCAATGCAGTACGAAAACGAATTCTCATATTGTCGGGTACGATGTTTAGTTATGGATAGGAGTTTTTTTCGGCGGATGTTCAGGTTATGTATGTCTGTGCGATACGTTATTTTTGCATTCGAGTATGCATGTCTTATTATTTTATGGAATAAAGTTAAAGCGTGGAGCTCCCTTCGATTTATCATATTCAACCAACAAGTATTTTGAAAAGTGTGTGAAATTCTGTCAAATTTTCTTGTACCATATATTAACCTCAAACACGAATTCTGAAGTTTCTGTAATCTTTTTATATCCATTATATTTAAACAAGGCCCATAAATGTAATCACAATAGTTTGCATGTGCGAGCACAAGTGGTTCGCATAGCTGTGTTTTCAGTTTTACTGTGAGCGAGTGTCGGTTGATGTATAGTAATTTTAATTTGGCATATGATTTCTGAAGAATACTAAGATTAATGTTGACTGAATTTCAGTTTATTATCGATATAATGCCTAGGTTTTTCACTTTTTTATTTGATGGAAGTATTTCGTTTCCAATTTTTACATTGAAGCCATCTGGAGGCACAAATCCAAAAAACATTACTGATGATTTTGATGTGCTTATCAATAAGTCATGCTTTTGTGTCACTAATGTATTGAGATCCTCGTTAATATCTGCCTGTGACTCAGCTAAATTATTAGAGTCAAAGAAGTGGTAAAGCTGGGTATCATCTGCATACATGTGTATCTTACACTTTTTCATAGCTGACGGAAAGTTTGAGGAACATATTGTAAACAGAAAAGGACCAAGAATGAAGCCTTGTGCTACTCTCCATTTCCGCTTGCAGACAGCAATCCATTAAAAGCAACTTTTTAAGCTCTATCACGTAAGTAGTTTTTAAAGAAATCTATGCAAGGCTGACAAAGCCATACGAAATGCATTATGGCTAGAAGTAACTCATGATTCAGCATGCCAAAGGCTTTACCGTAATCCAGTAAAACTAGCACACCAATTTTACGGTAAAAATATTATCAAATATGTTTAGGAGAGCAGTACCACAGCTGTAACCTGGTCGAAAACCCGACTGGACTTCTGGAAGAATGTTGTTAATACTTAGATGCTTTCGAAGTTAATTTTTAACAACTCTTTCCAATATTTTTGATAACGTAGAAAGTATAGTAATTGGCCGTAGATCAGCTAAGTGTTGAGGTGAATTTATCTTTGGGATTGGTATAACTTTACCTTTTTTCCATGCTGCAAAATACACTAAATTTTCTAAACAAAAATTAATAATATGACATATATAGGGAACAAGAAGTGGACACAAAAAACGCAGAAGTATGAGCCGTATGAGCAAGTTTTTATATTTAAAATTATTCTAAACATCTTATCTTCGTCGTCTGTTTTGAAATATAGTTTTTCTGTGAAATTAGTTTTCAGGTAACGTCTATAGTACTGAAGGGTTTCCAAATCTGGATTACTCCTAACGTTAGAAATCTCAAGAAAAAAGTCGTTGACTTTATTCGGATTGGTTTAAAAGCTAATCTAATTATTTTTATTATTATTACGTCTAATTAAATTATTTACAGTTTTCCATTTGTGCTTATTATCAACGTTTGATAGTTTTTGTTCGAAATATACTTTTTCTTCACTTTGATAGCTTGGGTTACGTAATTTGTAATATTGCCACTGTGAATCTTTTTTTGTTGCCCTATATTTAACCAATACCTGTTCTCCTGACAATAAGTACTGTATTATCCTATTCAAAATTTATTATATTTTAATATTACATCATAACTTTTTATAAAAATTGTTCTATTTGCCACTAAAAACCTAATTTAAAGAGTACTTTCTTTAAAGATGACTTGTGCGTCGCATACTTTTTGTAAAACTGCTTTTTATAACTGGCAGTTGATTTGGTATCATAGGAATTTACAATTTCTTTAATTTTTTGTCCCTTCTCTTCTGTAATGAATTTTCTAGAGCAACGCTGGAGGTGAAATAAAAGGTTACATTTACCTGTCTCCACTCCATTAGCCCGTTTTCGGCCAATACTCATCGACGAAAATTTTCAATTGGATTCTGAAGGCCATGATTCGCCTTGTTTTTTATAAATTTAATTATCTTATCTTAATTATATTTTTTTGTTTTCGCAAAAAAGTCTTTCTTATCGTTCGGTCTACCCATTTTAAATAAGTATTTAGAATAAAAATACAATAGCAGTAAAAAGCAACCACACCACCACATTAAATGTTGACTTGTACATTATAACCTTCTAAAAAATTTTCGCTTAAATCCATTATTACTTTTAGTAACTTTAGAAACCGTCGAAACGTCGAACTTTTCGTGTAGGTTTTTGTCAATAATAACTTTTTTATGCAAAACAAAAATGATATTCCCGACTTTTTTCACAATTTAAAAAAAGCAATATTAAAATGATCAAAGACGATCAGTTTCTACCTTCATTCGTCTACTCTCCAATTATTATTTCGACAATTTCACATCAAAAGTTGCCGTCGTTGTTAAAAGATGCTCGGACAAATTTTTCTACAAAAACCTCTAAGATGTTTGAGAGACTTTTTGCCGGTCGGAAAATCAAAAGAAAAATTCCAGTATAACGGCATGCAGATATTAATTCTCGGGGCTTAATGAAATCACGCAGTCTGAAAATAAATTAAGGACATTTTTTTGACAAAGGCAGATCTTAGGCCGAGTTGACGGCAAAAGTTTACATTAAATACGAAATATTGTAAGACATTTTTGCGGAGTAATAATAATAATAATAATAATTTTATTCATTAAAATACAATATATAAGTATAATTGGTTAATATTCTAAAATAGATAAAATGAATAAACTTGTTCTCGATAAGTGAGTACTCACTTGTTTCGAGTTAGAAATTACAGCATTTGATTAATGGATTGTGTTTAGTAATATATTAAAATAACAATAACAACAACAACAACAAAAATCTATAATAATAATAATAATAATAATAATAATCTATTCCTAAAAAGTAAATGTTGCATATCCAAAGACAAAATAAAATAAAGAAAGGATAAATATAAAACAAAACAACAGAAAAAAATAGCAGAAAAAAAAATAGTTTAAAATAGTTTAATCCGAAACGTGACACATCTAGGAGACTTTTTCATCAATATATTGGTGAATTATATGTCTGGGTCTTTGTGTAATAAGTACTTTAAGTTTAATTTGGAGAAACCCTCCTTTGCACATTCACATTGCATGGGATCATCTCCTTTCTCAAGCCAGTCTAGAGATGAATTATTACTGTTAGGGATCACTTTCGGTTGACAGTTAAAGTAGGATGAAACGTAAAAATAAACGGTGGTTGCCGAATAACCCTGCTTGACAATAAACAAAGAAGTTCGCGCATATATTCTTAAACGGAAATATGTGATCATGTTAAAGAAGTAAAGGTGTGGTTGGGTGGTAACCAATTTGGTTTAAATCGGCACTCGACATCCGCCCCGTTGGAAATAAAGTGGGGAACTTTGACAGGCCTTTTTCTTTAATAAATCATCTCTAGTAACGATATCAAAACCACCAAGCGGCCGTTATTGTACCTAGGATAGTCCCTGTACTTTCTAATTGTGGATCTCGAAATTCTCTTGCTAAAAATGGGGCTAACCTAAAAATCGCCTTTTTTTAAGATGTCCCACTATTAATCGATAAAAACCACCTAAAAAATTAAAACTGTACTATTTTGCAGTTCTTCTTCTTCTTTTTCTTCTTACGTTAGGACTACGTCCTGTGTTTGCCTCAAAGGTTGCCCAAAAACAATTGGGACGATGAAGACCAGCTATCATACCATCTTTTTGGTGGGCGTCCAGTTGGTCGTGGTGTGTTGGGCCGCTTCTCTCTCACAATTTTTGCCAGCCGGTCGTTTGGCATTCTGCTAACATGGTCTCTCCATTCTCTTCTTCGGTTTCTTGCCCATCTTACTATGTCTTGGACTTCACATATTTCCCTTATCTCTTCGCTTCTTTTATGGTCAAGTAAGGTATAGCCAGTTATCGATCTAAGAATTCGCATTTCCGTTGATCTAAGAAGTCGCTTTGTAGTCGTGTTCTCCGCTCTGGTCTCTATCGCGTATGTCATAATCGGTCTTACACATGTCTTATATATTCTGACCTTACTTCTGGTACTCATGTGTTTATTTCTCCAGATTATGTCTCTCAAGAATCCTGAGATTAACTGTGCTATTTTGCAGTTCATAAATACAAATGCTATTGGTAATTTAGTCATTGATATAACCTGTATAATTATTAAAGCATTAGGAAGTATTTTGTATGCTTTCCAAAGAGATGCAGTTGAATAATTGGGAAAAAAAGGTTAATAGGGGTGAGTTCTTTCTTGGGTCATGAAGTATTATTTTTTTTACTAGAATTGATATTTTTGTTTGAAACTCTGTATGTAAAATATTATTGGTTTTCTACCGCCTTTACGACGAGTAAATAAAGAATGTTTCTTTACCGAAACTGGGTCGTTGATCAGACGAAGAACTCTTTTCTGGTTGTAGTTTAGTCTAAGAGTATGAATTTTTATAGTAATTTATGTATGAGTCCAAAATATACGAGTACTGTACAGACAGGATTTCAGGACGAACCAGGTCAGCGAGTCTAAAAAAAAACAGTTTCTGAGCGTTTTGCCCACACTGTTTTTTTGGTTACCGTGTGGAATAACAAATTAATAAAGCACATTTCGTTACATTGTTTTTTGTTAAAAAAAATTAAAACGTTTTAATTCTTTTTTATATTTATATTTTAATTCGAACAAATGCTAGTATTAAAGGAATTTAATTTGTTTGAAATCCTTGTTAAATTTAAATTCCTGTTGATATTTAATAACAGCATTTTATTTTTATTAAAAGAATCAAAAACTTTATTGGTTTTGTATTGTTGTAGGTTAATCGAAAAATACAAAAAAAGGTGAATAATTTTCCACTTACCGAGGTATTTTTCTTTCAAACAAACAATCTTATTGAAATTTTATACATAACTCACTGTTATTTCAAAATTTATTCAGAGTTGTTTACATGTTTTTTAAGATAAAAGTTCAGATGTTTGTCGTTATTATAGCTTAATATCATTTGGCTTCCGTTGTTTTCAATAGATTTTTATTAAATCCAAACTACATAATATTCTGATATGCATTTATAAAGAAATAGCGTATAGACTATTTCTAAAACTCTGAACGCCATCTGATGGATAATTTATAAAGCTGGTTTGTAAGTAATCATAATATGGCATATACTAATTTTTATTAATTATTCCTACTATAAGTCCCTCAGTATAAGTTGGCACTTGGGATATGCGCGAACAAAAAGTAAAAGACACTGTCTGAATAAAGATAGATATATTAAGCGGACTTTCATACGTCCATCGCACTTTGCGATAATCATAGTCGTAGGTACATACCGGCTGCTTAGGTCTCCAAAATACTTTTTATTTTATTACTGGAGAGTGTTATACTGTTATTGCAAGAATATTGTACACCTGCATAATAAAATAGAAAAACGAATTAGAGATGGTTCGCATATATAATATCCTTACTTATTAGCTTAAAAAGAAATATAGATGTTGGTTATTTAAAATATGCTTAAAACTAATGTTTTTCGTATGCTTATACTTGGTACCTAACTTTTAAACAGAGATGTTCGCGTTTTACTAATCAATTATTGCTTGTTCTGTTTCTGTGTATTGCAACAATACATACATATATATCATTATCAAGTCCCACAGATACCCTTCACCCACTAGAAGAAGAGTTGCAGACCAGACATTACTCTACAGATATTTCTATGGAAGATGCTCCAGAGAAATAAAAACTCTTATACCACCACTGGCCACATTCGGCAGAAGAACTCGGCACGCTGATCGGTCTCACCCATTTACTCTCAAGATTGACTCTACAAGAGCCAATCTCCATCAAGAATACTTTTTTTAAAGGGCTGCTGCGGAATGAAACGAGCTTCCAAATCAGTTTTTCCAGGGTCCTTTCTATAATACCTACCCCTTCTAATAGTCGCAGTGCGGACCGTCCGCGGCACACACGATAGGTCCACCCTTTTTGCGACTATTTTCAGTAAAAAACTGTTCCCAGTTTATATAAACTTAATCAGCAGATATTGTCCTATTAATCCGAGCGATAGGACTTGGAGCGTTTATCATCTTTTTAATTTCTACATTGGAGTGAGTTTCAAGTCGTGTGTAGTGCATATTTCTTTACTTCCTTATTAATGGTCTGGATTTTAAGATCATTATGAAGTGTAGAATTTTTACCTACCAGGGTGAATTTACAATTAATCTAAAGATTTTGTCCTGAAAGACTTGGATAAGATCGACATTGCTTTTCTTTGTGTAACCGTAAACCTGTATCCCATCCGCCCATGTAGATTTTAACACTTGCTTATAGTGAAGCATATTGTTATAGATGCTTAATTTTAAATGGAGACTATTCGTCGTTGATGGGTGGTTAACAAAAGTGGTTTTGGTGAATTGAATTTAAAAAATATTATTTGATTTTCTTTTTCTTTATTGCATCGGTTAAAAAATTATAGTCTCGTTTCTCTACACCTTAGTGATTAATGCATCGCCAGTGTCCAAAAAGTCTTGCATACACTACTGAAAAGAACATACATTCTCATACATTGTGTAGTAATTTCTGCATAGAATGGCGCATCCCCTCTAGCAAAGATACGAACCAAAATAAATTAGAGTACAACCTACGTGGCTTGTCACAAAAACCTCGAGGGGAATAAAATAACAAGAGATCTGTTTCACGCTGATTAAGTCTTTTTTAAAATATCCGCACCGCTTCATACGTAATGGCACCTTTTTCGTTTTATTATAAAAAAAAATATAAATTTTAATTTAAAATAAAATGGCAAGCGGATGGGTGTTATCAAAAAATAAAAAGGAATAATTGAACAATACAGTGCAGTAAAATGTTTATTTTAAAATTTTATGTAGGGTTTTATCACCATCGTTAATATTGGAAAAAAATGTGTGGCGCCCATACGAAGCATTTTTACAACAACTGGAACGCTTTGATTGGGATGTTCATTAAGGCCAAATGATTTTGATTTATTGCATGTTGGGTATATGAGACGGTCATGAATTATTAAGAATCGTTTTGGTTCACTCGTTACTAAACATTTCGCTAGCTACATTCTGCGCCTTTATTTAATTAGCACTGCTACTGTTTAAAGTACAACGCCGGTATATATTATATTTTCTATTACCTTATCATCTATTTTAAACTAAGAATATCAGTAGTCTGGGTGCGACCCGAGAGATCCACACGACTAACTTCCCAGTGGAAAGAATGAAAAAATATCATATGTTTTGTTGTTATAATTATTATTATTAAAATTATTATAAAAAACTATTTCAAATTGTTTATACCAAATTATAATTGTCATTAACAATATTCTGTTTATGTCAACCGTATTCTTTCAAACTTTTTCTTATCATTGCATAAGAATTGTTCATAAGAATTGAATTTTTTTTTAATTATTATGATAAATCATTTGTTAGTAACAATATTTAATTGTTATAAATAATACTTGAATATTACTAACAATAATTTTTCACTGTTATAGCGTCTTCGATGCTATTTTCTCAATTCAGACACAAGTTTAAAATTCTCCAATTCCCATTTTTGTTTTCTAAAACTATCTCTCTTTTTATGACATATTGTCATTATATTTTTCATACAAATATTTCTAACATGCAATAATAATATTATGCAAAAGATCTTAAAATTCTGTATTAGAAATAGTATAATTTATAAATTGCAGGTAGTTAACCATTTTTTTCAGTCTTTTAAATTTCCATAAAAAAAAGATTAACCGATTTTGCCGAAAATCTAATCAGTTCTAAATTGCGTAAATATGCGTCGAATGCAATTGGTCTCACGTCGATATCATTTTTTGTTCTCGAGCATTTTGAGATGAAAAATAATTCCGAAAGTTTACCATTTTTTTGATTCTCTATAAAATAAAAAACAGCTTAACTGATTTTGCTAAAAATTTAATCAGTTCCAAGTTGTATAATTATGCGTCGAATGCAATTAATCCCACGTCAATATCATTTTTTGTTCTCGAGAAAATCGAGACGAAAAATAATTCCGAAAGTTTACCATTTTTTTCAGTTTTTTTATTCTCCATAAAAAACAGCTTAATTGATTTTGCTGAAAATTAAATCAGTTCTAAGTTGTATAATTATGCGTCGAATGCAATTAATCCCACGTCAATATCATTTTTTGTTCTCGAGAAAATCGAGACGAAAAATAATTCCGAAAGTTTACCATTTTTTTCAGTTTTTTTATTCTCCATAAAAAACAGCTTAATTGATTTTGCTAAAAATTAAATTAGTTCTAAGTTGTATAATTATGCGTCGAATGCAATTGGTCCCACGTCGATATCATTTTTTGTTCTCGAGCAAATCGAGATGAAAAATAATTCCAAAAGTTTACCATTTTTTTTTTAGTTTTTTAATTCTCTATAAAATAAAAAACAGCTTAACTGATTTTGCTGAAAATCCAATCAGTTTCAAGTTGCGTAATTATGCGTCGAATGCAATTGGTCCCACGTCGATATCATTGATTGTTCTCGAGAAAATCGAGACGAAAAATAATTCCGAAAGTTTACCATTTTTTTCAGTTTTTTTATTCTCCATAAAAAACAGCTTAATTGATTTTGCTGAAAATTAAATCAGTTCTAAGTTGTATAATTATGCGTCGAATGCAATTAATCCCACGTCAATATCATGTTTTGTTCTCGAGATAATCGAGACGAAAAATAATTCCGAACGCACATAAGAACAAACGCACATACGTACATACACACACACAGACGTCCACTTAAAAACTATTGTATTCGATTTTGGGTACCTGGAAATGTAGGGATATGTCAAAATTCGGGATTCGCAAAATCGGACCCTTTACTATAACTTCCACTGGAAAGTTGACAAAGTGGATTTTAACCACTTTAGAATTAAAAACAAATATTTTATGGATTATTTAATTGTTATTTTGTACATGCAGTACGTAATTAAGACTTATATTTAATTTACTTTTATTTGTTAAATAATGCTGTTATTAACGGTAACCAAGTAACAAAATTTATACTATTAAAGATCTCAAATCCTTATTCGTTTCAAATTAATTTCAATCTAGCTAATCAATTATGGAATGAAAAAGATGTTGAATGTAACAAGATAAACTCCACCAGACCACATGTAATGAATCACTAACATTTGCTATCAGTACAAAACCATTTTCTTCATTTGAAACAAAATTATGTTCAAACACTGCGCTAGATAAGTTTTTATTAATATTAACTAGAAACAGTAGAACATTAAGCAACTAGGAAAACAGTTATGTTCTTTAAAGGTGAAGGTATTGTGTAAACGTTGTTTTGCATGGTAAATGTTAGCACCAAATAAGTTTTAACTTTTCTTAAAAAGCATTGCTAAATGCAAAATTAAATACAATCTAACAAACACCGTATATTAATGTCGTACATTTTAAAGTTTAGGAAAAACATTATGTTAAATTATTTGATTCAGATCCTGGAAAATTAACTTTTTTCAGGTATTTTAAATAAACGTATTAATATATAATAATATTTATTTTAAACTATTTAAAACATCGAAATTAGGTTAGGTTAGGTTAGGTATCATCTGAGTGGGGCATGGTCGCCCCTCCTCTGCGACCTTTAGTAGGTCTATTGTAGCTCACCCCTAGAGGTTACAGTTCACCGCACAATCCAGCTCTTCATGGTTCATGGTTGTATGGGGTGAGATTTTCTTGAAATCGGTAGGTTCTAGGTTGGTGTAACCAAATATGTTGAACCTTTTTCTTCCCAGGCCGGGACAGTAACATAGTATATGTTCAGCAGTTTTATCTTCCACGCAGCAAAACCGACAGTCCATTTGTTGGTTTAGACCTATTCTTCCGAGGTGGTATGTAAGACGACAGTGTCCTGTAAGCAGTCCCGTTAGAATTCGCAGGTCATTTCTGCTCCATTCTAGGATCTGCTTAGTTGTGTTTCTCGAGGGTTTGGGTAAAAACGCCTTCGAGTAAGTCAACCCTGGTGTATCGGACCAGTACGTGAGTATTTTCCTCTCCGCCCAGTCCGAAATAATTGTTTTAGCGGCACTTGTGGTGTCTCCAAAAACCGGTTCTTGTCCAGATTCGGCCTTCCGTTTTGCAATGGTGTCGTCTTTTTCGTGTCCCTCCACCCCCTGGTGTCCAGGTACCCACAGTAGGGTTTCTGTTGTTCGCACCAAGGTACTCTAGTGATTCGATGCAATTCCATACAAGTTTAGAATTTATCTTGTTGGAGCTCAGTAACATCAAAATTAACTTTGATAGTTTTTAATCTATCCAGAATTCTTCTCTTGCAAAAAAGTGTGTCTGTCAGCTCAGACACAAAACGAGTGTTTACTCCTTACGAACGATTATAAAATGCATATATTATTGTATGAGGGTAAATGAATGCATTTTTATATTACTTAAAGCATGCATGATACATTTATTTATATTAATTATGCAATGAATTTGTCAAAATACATAACAAAGCCATGAAAATATAGACTCCCGTCGTGCGTCGCAGCTGACACACGTCACACACACTGATTAAATTATGCACATGTATACATGTCGCAAACGTTTCCATCCCTCCGTGTATACTGTGTACTGGTGAATGCGCAAGATTGGTTAGTGGGTGATAGTTACTTTTAAGGAAATTTCCTTGCGCCAACTGCATCACCACCGTTATTGTTGACTTTTTCATTGGGGCCAGCTCGTTTGCGACTCAGACTCACCCTGTTTAAGATTCAAAAGTACGAGTTTGAAACTCTCATCTTTTACATTCATAATCTTTTCAACGAGAGCTGCCCCGAAACTTTACCCATGTTTAATTAAATCAAAACGGTCTTTCTCTTTTTCGAATTTTCGCTGTTTTCTCGCAAAATTCGACTCAGTGACGTTTCGTTGGGAGAAAACTAATTCACCTTTATTCACTTTTTTTATATATTAATTTTCTGCGATGGGAACTTTAGTTAAGAGCAAAATGTTTAAAAAAAACTTGATTAACAACTTCAAGTCTATACATTTTGGTGACCAAAAAATCAAAAGTAAGGATTAACATGTTTTAAATACTATCTTATATTTTGGTATTATTACCAACAACTTTTTAGTTAAAATTTACTGTTAATAATTGTCAAACGGTTTTAAAAATAACATTTCAATTTTGGTTATAACCTTATTTTTAAAGTTATTAAAAAAAAATTGGTAAATACAATTAATTTAAACAATGTACACGTAGCTATTTAATTTTCGATAAAGTTTCAATTAAATTTTAATCGATTTTTCCCACCGCGTTATAAATGGTTAACATTTTCGACAAACTGTTTTTTAAAATTTTGTTAATAAGATCAACAACATGATAAAGAAATAAATGGGGCTTAATGGCCATTTACAAAGCACTTCTGCTCAATATTTTTAAACTGGAAACATGCCAAATTATGCAATTAAGGGCCTTGATACAAGAATCAGGTAAGTCCAGACTTCAAAGTTTTAGTAAGAGCCAAATGAAATTAAAAAGTACAAAAAGTAAGACCGATATTATGCTAAAAATAAATCCGTAAACTTATTTGAATTAAACTTTAAATATTATATAACATTTAACACAATGTTTAATTTTTAATTATTTTTCACTACGACCGTTGGATTCTACGACAATTACATATGCGTCATCTATTGATGAATGGATATGATTTCTTAGTGGGCTCTGCTCCTTTAACTCGATATCGCAAATGTCATGTTAATTCTGATGAACTGTCATCTCGACTATTCGGTTACGAAAATAAGATGGAGAATTTAACGAGTGATAGTGATGGTCTGCGATGGTCGTAGACAAAGTATAGTCTTCTACTCGCGTATAATGGCTATTATTCTCTAGAGATTAATAGCGATTAATAGAGAAAAGCGCTTTGTTATTTGTTGATAAAACGTTATTTTAACTTAAAATTAAACAAGTATTATTTTAAAACACGAACATTGATGGTGGCAAATATTATTTAACCAATTTTAAGATATAATTGCAATTGACATCCTTCAGCTTTAATTTTTCTTGATATAACGCATATGTTTTTGAACTTACACATGACAACATAGCATTGAATTTCCCTTTTACAAAAAATTCAACAGAAGCAAAAGCTGAAGCAATTTTTAAAACTAATACTCCGTCCAAAAAATATCTTTCGAGCTTTAAAATTCTGTATTTTCTAATAAATAACTTCTCACCATACCGCGTAATTAAAACAAAGGGTTATTTTAATTATTAATTGTCAAAAAAAAATCTTATAATCTACAAAATTCTTTCTTTTGACGAATACAACAATAAAATTTTAAAAAGTTTAACTTATAATTTTATGCCAATGCGAGGGACCTGCAAGGTTTCGGTTCCTGTGCTTATGCAAAGAAAAATCTGAGCCAGAGAGCTACATCAGGACCCCCAACAGCCTTTAGAAGTTAGTACAACAACTGGGGCCAAAGAAGAGGCTCTAACCTCAGCGAGGGCACAATATATCTCATCAGGTCAAAATGCATACTTAAGAAAGCCTCCCATCTAATCTAATCTAGATTTCAAATCTCGTGGCAGGTGCAAACGTTCTATTTTAGGATATCTATGCACGAGGACAAACACAACAACACAACACAAATCTAACAACCGATTACGTAAAAAGTATTCAGTAATAATCAGCTCTGCTATGTTTTGATAAGACTTACTGAGTAAAGAAAAAATTAAACACAACATAACAAAACAAGAATTACGTCCAGGACGTTCCTTTTTGCCCCAAAATTAGTACCTATTTACTCATTATTTTTGATATCAAAAAACGTGGTAAAATCAACTCAACTAGTGCCTATTTGCTACAACTTATAACAAAGTTTCTATTGACCAATAATGTAATCTTTCTTACACCATTTGCCATTTAGGGTTAGTGAAGTGGAATCGAAACAGCTATTTGGTTTCACAGGCAAAAATTCATTAAAACAAATTGAAACCCACCTGGGTCTTTCATCAATTGCTCCTCTAAAACTTTTATTAAATTTTTGGTTTTAAAACTGACTTTAAAATTTTTTTATCTTCGGCTTGTTCGACACGTACAGCCTCTCTTCGTTATCTGAAAAAAATCCAACAGTTTAACGAATCGTCAAATGTTTTCTTTATTTTCTTATATTTGCTTTTCCGTTAATTGTGATTTGATTAATTTTTGGGTAATTTCAAATAATGTTCATCTGGTTATTGGTTACAAAAATAGATAAAGGAATGCTTAGATGGTTTAAACACGTAGAAAGGATGGATGAAGGAAGATTGACGAAACAAATGTATAAGGCGAATGGACAAGTTGGTAGAGGTCGACTTTGGCGAACATATATCGATCAGATCCACATTGTTTTGATAAAAGGCCAGGTCAAGAGTACCAACAACCGACGAGCATGTATGAGAGCACTAATGAAAGTAGAGAAAGCAAAAGATGTGTGTAAGTGGAAGGAAGTTATCTCTGCCTACCCCTACGGGAAAAAGGCGGGACTATATGTATGTATGTATGTTCATCTGGTCTTCATTTTCTCACCGTAGCAAGTAAAAAGAAGTATTCTTTACACATTTTTTACAAATTTACTGCTACTTAAATCTTTCTATTTAGTTAATTTATTTTAAAAAGTCATCTGTTATTATTGGGTCTTTTGAATTTTTTAAAAAAATCCTGTTTTTAGTACTAGTACCTACGTTTCTGATTTTATATTCAAACTTTTATTAAATTGAATATTTATCTTTATAACTTTTCATACTTTATGAAATATAGCGCTAAACAGTATGGCAATATCAATATTTATATTTGGAAAGTTTTTCGATGCGAATAATTTCTTTACTGTAAAAAAAGATAAGATACCTGCCTGTAAAATATGCATCAATAAAAATTTCTTTGGCTTATACCGCAGTAGGTACGTATTTTGATATATTATCCGCACATCAATATTTGTATTAATAAAATGAAATACAACCCTGCGAAGATAAATTACATTTAAAATGGATAAAAATAAAAGTTTTGATGGGACTTTGTTTTGGTGTTTTTTTTTTAAATAAATGACTGTGTTTTAGGTTTTTTCTGGGGCACGGTAATCAATTTAACTTTATAACTGACAAGAGAAGCGAAAGGGTTAAAAGGAATTTTTAATAATGATTTTCTGTTTTTAATTTTAATAAATTAATAAAAATTTTGCAAATTGTTTCAAAATAATATAGAAAAATTGTGGTGTTTGATTGTAGCACGTTTAACCTTTTAATTTTTTTTTAATATCTCTTTTATTACCAGAATTTTTTATTAATGAGACTTAAGTAAAAATAAAGAAAAAAAAAATAAAAAATGTTTTTTTAGACCTATAAAAGACAGTTTAAAAAATATCTGTTACTGCTCTACAGAATGTTAATAAAACAAGATCTGTTATCAGGCTTGGTTGATTGGTCTTTTCTGGACAAAGTACTTTCTAGCTTAAAATAGGATTCCCAACTTAGCGGTTGTCATAACTTTTGTATGAGGTCTGGCTATTAAATAGCGAGATTGCGCGCGCAAAAGCAACCTAAAGCGGTAGGGAGTGAAACGAATGCAGCGTTGGATAGCTGGAAGTGTGTATTTCAGTACGAGAACACGTTTTTGTCGCTGTAGTAATATTTTTTCTATAGAGGTTAGAAACGAACGTGTTTTTTTCTCGAACCGATAACAATGTGTGACGAAAACCACGATTAATGAATCAATATAAAATTTCTCGTTAAATTATAAAAAAATCTGACTGAGTGCTATAAGTTGTTGAAAGAGGCCTATGGTGAAAACTCTTTATCTCGTCCGCATGTTTTCTGAAGGCCGAAAAAGCACCAAAGATGACCAACTTCCAGATCGACATCAACGGCATCGAAATGACTGAATCAGTCCAGAGTGTGAAACTGTAAACCAAACTTACTATTTGAAAGTTTTGGCAGTAATGCGAGAGCGAGTTCGTAAGAAACGGCCGAAATTGTGGAAAAAAAGTCGTGGATCTTGCACCAGGACAACGTACCTGCCCATAACGCGCTGTTTATTATTGAAACATAACTGACAAGACTATGAAATAATTAAACATTTTTCATAGTTACCACTAAATGTAAATAAAAATTTTAAATGCCCTATCTTTTTTTAAAGAAACTTAATATTTTTGGTTTTGATATTGTTTTAAACAAAACGTTCTCGTAAATCTTTGGAATTTCTAACAATAATCAAATAATCTTGTTATCGTTATTTTCTTCGTGTAGAAAAGGTCGTAAGTTGTATAATTAACGTTTTCCTTGGCAGGAAAATTAGAATGCTTTCAGTAAAATACATATAATTCATTAGCATTCAGAAGTCGGGTAGAAGCTGACAGTTAAACCCGTCTTTAATGTTATCTTCTTTGGAGCTCCTGAGCGGAGTGCTTACTTTTTTTTATTTCGTTTTATTTAACTGTACTAACTTACTAAATAAAAATGTTGAAGTGTGGAAAACAAAATTTAATTGGATAGAGCACTATAATGGGAATACTGCAGACATCTGACGAGATGAAAAATTATTTAGCATGAATTAGTTATGCAAACTTATAACTTCATTTTTAATTCTTCCCATTTTAACAAAATGTTTTTATATTGTACTGAGATAATAAGAACAGTATTACTACAAAACTAATAAAAACGATGATTTTAATTTAGTGACGATGTGTGCTAAGCATACTATCTTGGCATAAACAATATCTATTAACCATTTGAGACTCGGTTTAACTTTAACACTTTAAATTGGTATTAGTTTTAATTTTTACTGCAAATATACATTGGTTACGAATTTTATGGGAAATATAGTTTTTCTACTGCCTATTTTAAACTGTTTTTGATTAAACAATGAGGTACATTGTATGTTTTCAATTTCATTACTCTATCAGAAAACACACTTGACTCCCAACTTAAGAATATTCTACAGGAGATAATCTGGTATACAAATGGATCCAAGACTGGGAATGGGGCGGGCGCAGGAGTGTTCTCCAGGAACTTAAACACTACTCGTTGGGAACCCACACTTTCGTATCTCTGGCAGAGGTGTACGCTATTCTTCAATGTGCGAAGGAGAACAATAGTAGTTTTGTTTAAAACGCGCATATCAACATCCTGTCAAAACCTTGCAAAAAGAGGTTCGGAAACTACCCCAAAATAAGGACATATGCTAGGGGTACCGATGCGTATAGTAAGAGTGTCTGTAAAAGACTGGATTGGGAGAAAACACAAAAATTACTGGTAAAGTGGACCAGAAAACCAACACCGGAAAAAATACATCAAAGGACGGCAGAACTGTTAGCAATAAACAGGAATCAGCTAAGAATTACTATGGAGCTCTTAACCGGTCACGCACCAGTAAAGAAGCACATCCACAAAATGGGACTGTATAATGGAGACCTGACCTGCAGACTGTGCGGCAAAGATCCGGAAACAGTAAAACACATGCTGTGCTGCTGCGAGGCACTGGACCGCAAAAGACGGGAAATTTTTGGGTAGCCATCCAGCGACCCAGAGCTATGTTGCTCCCACCCAGTACAGAACTTGTACAAGGTACGAAAGTACTTGATTGGGTACAATGATATAAAACATAGGCAAGACACAATGGGCCAGCAGACCTAAGTGCTATTGCCTCCGGTAAGGCAATAGCCAGACGAACCTAAATAGGGGTGGAGTTTTTAGTGAGTAGACCTGACTGGTAGTAGACCTTAAGCTTACAGACTCGTTACTTCTCCGTAACGGATTTTCTTCACCTCTGAAAAAAAAACACACTTACATAATCGTGTTACTGTTGGTCATCATCAAATCACGTTTCCCATAAAAAGCAATCTCTGTATTTACCAGATTTGGTTGACTGTGACTTTTTTTGTTCCCGAAAGTAAAATTACTGCCACGTAGTACCCGCGTTAAGTCAATTAATAAAATTTTTTTAACAAGCTGAATGCTACGCCGAAAATCGTTTATAAAAAGTGTTTTGAAGACTGGAAAATACGGTGTCAAATGTGTGTTGCATCAAATGGGGCGTACTTTAAAAGCGACAAACTTAATTTGGTTAAAGAAACGAAAAATGTGTGTTTTATTTTGACAACTCCTTATACTTTTTTGACAGAGCAGTATCTTTATAAAAAACCAGAAATAGTTTTTCATCGATGCTGTTTTTGGGCGTTGAATTTAATTTAAAAACAAGCCGAACGGGAAACTGCGCGTCAGTATGATCACAATCAGCTTTAGCAAAAGAGCTTTTTCTATAAAAGAGCCCATCAATCACTGGAAACGGCGCATTTTTCTAAATTATCTTTCCCAGCTCAGGTGCCTTACGAAACAAAAGCCTAATATATTTATACATAGTGTTCCTTGATTTATAAGCCCCATTCCCTCTGTTAATATTTCATTGGGTTACAAATGGTCGGCGTTATTATTATTTTACTGGGGCGCATTTCGACCAGGTATAAGCCTCTAATTGGCTTAGCTGTACTGATGCTAACCAGGATTTATTTCTCTTTCAACAGCACTTGTCACTGATTATTTTACCGGATACGACCAAGAATTTATCAGTGTTTACAGCACCGCGTTAATGTTACTGTAATTTGTTAAAAATCGTACCAAAAACACATTTAAATAGCGTTAAATTCTACAGCGAACGATTGCTCTAATTGCGAGATTCTATGGCGCAATGTATTGTTTAGCTAGAAAGAGAAAGAGAGAGAGATTTTTATTATATTTTACTCATTCTTTAAAAAAAATTACACTAATCTTTTAACCTGTTTACTCAAAAAAAAAATTCATTAGCATTAAAACCATCAGTAAAATACACACATGAAAATATTCTATTCTGAGCTGGAAATTTTCAAATTAACTAAGGTTCTGCAATTAATAAATTAAAACAAGTTAATTTTGATGAAGTTTATGTAAACTTTAGAATTTGTTGGCGATTTAATTGGTGTTTTTCTAAATAACTTTAAGTGCAAATCAATGTTAAAACAATGGTTTTTGTTTTTAAAACCAATAAAGTATAAAATAATTATAAAAATATGTTTTCCTACGACCACATAGGAAAGTTACGTATATCGTATCCCCTGGGGATACGGGGAAAATAGAATAGATCCCAGGTATGGTCTGCCTGTCGTAAAAGGCGACTAAAAGACTCCCAATCCAAAGTGTTATGCGACCCGTGCTGATGGATACATGGCGGTGGGGAAGCACCGTCGCTAACGGAGCCTACAGGAAACCGGGCGAAATCCTGTAGTAGACAGCCTTAGTCCTGTGCAGAGGGCACCTCAGGGCCGGACCACTCCTTCCCCCATACTCGTTGACTGCAAAGAAGAACTGAGACAGTAGACCTTGAGCTTTTGGACTCAACCTCTCCATAAAGGATTTTCTTCACCTCTGAAAAAAAAAGAAAAAACGTATATCGCAATATACAGTCCCAGAAAAAGTAGCATATATCCACAAGCGCTCTAAATACTTTCCGCACAGGTGTCTTTGTTTACTTGCAGGCTTCCCTTGTTTACCTGTGGCTCAAGCTCAATGGCGATTTGATTCAGTGAGGCGAGGTCACGTGCAATTATTGTAATGTCGTCCGCATACTCAAGTATTTGTGTGGTTTTATTTACGAAGGCTACCAGTTCTATCGATTTTTTTGATAGCTGCTTTCAGCACTATGTTGTAAAGCACTGCCGAGAGAGCGTCTCATTGTCTTACCGCGACTTTTACTTTAAATTCTTCGCTGAGCTATTGTTGTACTTTTATAGCTGCTGTCGATTTAGTCATAATAACTTTCACCATTTTTACTAGTTTTCGGGGTATTCCTAGGAGGGTTCAACTTTGTAGCATTTTCTTTCTGTGTACTTTATCGAATGCCTCTTTGAAATCTATAAAGAGATAATGCATATCTTTGTTATATTCATAGCATTTCTCCTGTATTTGTCTTAACGTACACATGTGGTCTGTGGTTGATCTATTCTTTCTGAATCCACATTGGTATTCGCTTAGTATTTCCTCTGAGTAGGGTGTCATTCGATTATGGATCACCCCTGATAATATTTTATATGGGACACTAAGTAGTGTTATTCCTCTATAGTTACTACAGTTGGTCTTATCACCTTTTTTGTGTATTGGGAGGATAATTTCTAGTTTCCAGTCCTTTGGCATCTCTTCTTGCTCCCAGATGTGTAGTATTAGTTTGTGAATTTGTCTCCATAGTCTCTCTCCTTCGTTCTTTATTAGGTCCGCTACTATTCCATCAGCACCTGGTGGTTTTCTGTTTTTCAGATCCTTTATTACTTTTGTTACCTCTTCGTACAATGGTGGTTCTACTTCCGGCTCTGCACTATAATATGTTATTTTATTTTTCACTTTTTGTTGCTGCTGTTCTCCTTTTCGTATCTCTTCAAAATATTCTTTCTATCGTCTTGTTATATCCGGCTTTTTCTTTAGGTTTTTTCCATTTCTGTCTTTACAGATATTTAGTCGTAGCACGAATGCTTTTGTATACTCTTTAACGTTGTTGTAAAACTTTCTGCTTTCAGATCTCTGATTACTCTCTATTATTTCTTTTACTTTTTTTTTTCATTTCATTTCGCTTTTTGCTTCGGCAAATTCGGTTTGCTAATCTTTTTTTATTACTATATTCTACCTGATTTGCTCTTGTGTTTTGTTGTAGTGGTTTTTTCCATGCATCATTTTTCACTTTTACGTCCTCTCTACATTCCTTATCGTACCAATTGTTTTTTTTTTACTTTCTTTCCCACTACTTGACCGGTGGTTTCTGTTATCGTTTCTTTGATTAAGTTTCATTCCTCGTCTTTACTTAGTTCCTGTCGATGATCGTTTTCTAGTAGTATTCTTTCAATTTTACCTTGGTAAATCTGTTTTACGCGGCCGTTTCTTAGTTTATCTGCATTCCAATTTTTTTGTTCTTTTCGTCCGTTCCGCATTTACAATTGATATTCGGTGTTTGTATCTGGCTACTAGTAAGTAGTGCTTTGACTCGCTGTTTGCTCCACGATATACTCGTCCTCTATTGAGGAGGCCATCTTTTTGATATTAGTATATGGTCTATTTGATTCACATTATTAGTATCTGGTATTCTCCATGTTCCTAGATGTATTTTTTGTGCGGGAAGCATGTACTAATTACTTTCAAATTGTTGGCAGCAGAAAATTTTATCACTCTCATCCCGTGACTTCGTGTATCGTGTTTATACCAACAACGTCCTGGTATTTTCTTCTTTCCAAATTGGGCATTCATGTAGCCTAGTATGATTAAAGCATCGTGCGAAAGTGATTTTTCACACTCGTGAAAAATATCACTTTCCGCACTCGTTTTGTAATATACTATTTTGTTACGCTTTCTTTGTGCTAGTAAAAATATTAGAAATGCGGTAAAATACAATATATTTAATGATCCAACTTAATAAATTTAATATTTAAAATATAAATTATTATCCCTTGATTATTGCCGTGTATGTATTGCCTCTGTGCTGGTATTAAAAAAAGGAGCATTTAATTTTGCTTCGTTATCACCTTTTTGTTTACATTTTTATAAAAATTTAAAATCCGGTTTGTTAAATTGTCGCAAGTTTTTTGTAAAAGTAAATTTTCAATATGCCTAATAAATTTATACGTTGCGAAATAATTTATATGCCAAAAGGGACTTAATGTTCCACAGTTTAATTTATGTAAAAGCTCTTCTAAAACTTTTTCTCTATCATAAAAGTATTCATTAGTACTTGAGTGCCCTAAACCAACAGTTCCTAATGGCTGTATTCCAGGCATGGCACGGTTGATGAAATCTCTCGCAGATAGAATGATAAACTCGAAGGGCTCTACTTCAATAATTATGCCTAAAGTGACCGAGGACCAGCGCCTAGACATTTATTTGTGGAGCTTTTAGTCACTTTCAGCACCGATTACTTATTTCTCATTTAATGTAGCGGTTAGGTATACCATCGTTGGATTAATATGGCGTAATTTATTCATATACAAACTGTTTTACTGAAACGGACAGTATGTCAGGAATTTTAATTCATTAAAAAAAACAATTTTTTTTCTTTAGCAATAAATTTATATTGATCTGATTTAGGAACAAAAAACAAAAATTTGTAGTCATTGCCAACAGACGTAAAAACTTACAACTATGAAATAATAGTGGTTTTTTAAGATTTTTAAATTAGGTAAATGTAGTATTAAAAATTAAAATTTCAAAATTTTCTAAATTAAACCATTGAATAAAAAATAACGTATCTTTCCTTGAACTAAGTTTTGTACAGCTGGGTTCAAATTTGACCTGTACGACGGAAATATATATATTTCTGAATCGAGTTCAACCCTTAAATTAGTTTAGTAGAACCAGCATTTGAACCGAGACTGTAAAAAAGGGTCATATAAGGCCATCATGATATATTGCAGAGGTCAAATACTAAAAGATAAAATCAAATTTTTAATTGCAAGTTTTGAGACGAATATTAGAAATATTTAAAAATAAATGTTTTGTTTTTGTTATTAATCTTTTAATCAGTCAGTGATTTTAAATCGTAAATAATAAAATATTAATTTTTTTGCTAAAATAAATTGGAAAATACAAAACACCATTGAGGGTAAATATAAGGAGAACAATCTTATAACGCCCAAAGTTATTTATTTTCCTTTTACTTTTACGTTTACTTGAGCAACTTTTTACTGCATAATTGTATTATTTAAAAATTATTGCGTATCTACTTCTCTTTGACATACTTTATTTTATCTAAAACAGCTAAGTTCATAACTAACCTTACGTCTACTATTGCCACCTTTATATAACACATTTTGGTGGACACTTTTTCAATAAAAGTCCCATATAAGATTGTTCTCCTTAGAAATAACCATTGTTTTTTTTTATTTATCTCAAAGTCCTTAATTAATAAGGTTTTGAAGCCATTCTTATTAGCTATTATTATGGTCTGCATACCGTATATTATTCACAAATCTTCCGTTTATCGTCTATTTTTTTCTTTCTGTTTTCTAATGTGCTTTCTGAAATATCTTTTCTGAGTAGATAGGTATTCTTTGTGTTGAAAATAGAGTATGCAACTATGTGTTATCGCTCTTTTTTGGGAAAATGCCGGTAGTTAATTTATTTTCTCTTCTTATGGATGCTGTTTGTTTTCAATACAAGAATCAAATGCTTTTTCGTAGTCCATAAAACATCGGTAATAATCCTGTGTTTGATCTTAGCATTTTTGAAGTAGTTCATTTAGCTCTAGCATTTCTTGTTGTAACAGGAATTTTTCTCGATGACTATAATATTGTAGCATCAGAGCCGGTCCTGGTATGTTAACGCATTATTTTAAATTTCTAAGCCGTATCTGGTGGTTTCTTTATAAGTGATTGGCGATAACGGCTGATACGACTGATAATTTGTTGATTAATAGGTACGGATCTGTAAGCTAAATGCTTAGTTTAACAAGAAAAATCGGTAATTATTATGCTGTGTTAGATTTGAAGTATAATTGGTGAGTTTATTTTATTTAAATTGTTATAATTCTTTACCATGAAAGAGTAATCTTATTTCACTATTATTAAGCTATATTCTGTATAACTTTCACTAACCGTAGAGGCAAATGTCCAGAAGTCGCTCCAAACAATCAAACTCTACCACAACGGGACAATGCCCAAAATCTAGGCATGCACCTAGATAAGCGCCTAACCTGAAGGAAACACATCTTGACCAAACGCAAACAATTGGGTTTAAAACTAAGAGATCTCTACAGACTAATAGGTAGAAAATCTCAATTATCTATAAAAAATAAGGTACTGGTCTACAAAGCAATCCTTAAGCCTTTTCTACATATTGGTCGCACTTTGCATATATTCGTTAATGTATGATTATTTTTAAAGCCATCTTCAAGACAATTCACGACGAAAACGAAGTTAGTTGGTGCAATGTAAGAATGAATTCGCTTCCATCCCTTGCTAATATTATTAAAGTATCGAAGCTATTATGATTAAGAATAAATGTTTTTTTCTGAGCAACAATCGTTTCGTTTGGCATTAAGCGGTTTAGAGATAAACCGCCACTATTCATGTTATTCATTGTGTTTTATTTTATTGGTTAATCTCATAAAAAATTCATTATAATTCGTAAGTTTGAGGGCGAATGCCTGTTATGTTCGAACAAGAAACAGAGATAACAATAAAGATAATCGCGGTGTAATACGAGTAGGACGATAAATAAAACAACACAGTTGTCGAAGGGGAAAATTAAGAGTAAAGCAGTTATAATAAAGTTCAGTAAAGGCGGACAAAACGGCCGACCGTCGGTTCGTCGGCAATGAGCCGAAAAATAACTTGTAGCTAGTGACCCATAGAACAAGTCGGACCTTTCTCTTCGTCCGAGACGAAAGGATCACTCGATAGTCCTGTTATCGAGCCTTTTTTTTATTTTCGAGAAAGAAAATAAATGAAATCCTTATGGAGCACAATAGTTTGACAGACTGTCTTTGCGTCAACACCCCTATTTCTTCCTGCGACTTTTCTCTGTCGAAATGCTTCCGATACGTTATCGGGAAAACCAAGGGCGGATAAAAAGTATATTTTTCAGGTCGATTGCGATGTAACAACGTGACATTCCTTGACAGTTTAGCTGGAATCTACAATTTTTATTAAATTGAAAAGTAGTTAATCTGTCTTTTTCGATGTTAATCCAGTCCTTGTTAGTTCCGTTTATCCTGACACAAGCAGTGGAATCTTTGTTAAGTGATTTCATGAAAGATTTGTAATGGGAAAATCAGGGTGGAAGAAATCCATTCAGCCCTCAAAATTATAATGACTACACACCAGCGCTCCTTTTACTGGTAAATCCCATAAAATTTTTGGTAAGTTAGAGTTGGGTTCCATTAAAGAAAGTTGGAATATTCTACCATTCGTATGTACCTCTGAAGTAATGCCTGAGGGCGGTTCCGGAGAAGAAAGTATGACAGTGACATTGAGCCAAGGGTGTTGGCAGGAAGACAAATGAATGGGGCACTGCATAGCTTTATGAACAGCCAGAAAGTGTCAAAAAAGGCACGTCTGGCTTTGCATAGAGGTGTGTTGGTTCCTACACTTATGTATGGTAGTGAATGTTGGGTTTGACAGAAGAAGCATGAAAATAGGATTAATGCTGCGGAGATGAGTAGTCTGAGAAGTATTTTACCATTTGTATGTACTTCTAAAGTAATGCCTGAGGGAGGTTCCGGAAAAGTTTTCCAGAGTCTCTTTTTAGTCGGTAAGAATTCGACACTGGCTGGTCAAGGGGCGACCAGTGCGCCTGATATGAGATTTTCCACTCTTCCTTGAAAAAAAAACTTGCAAAACTGGTGTATCAGGATAATGCAAGCATATCTCTGCCACAATTTAAAAGTTCACAAAGTTGTATTTATTTTTAAATTAATTGTGCATATTATCGATTACAAGAAATTTTAAAAATGCCATACTAAACTTATATTTGTTGTTTCATTTTCTTTTTTTTTTATTATTAAGTGAAGCTGCTAACATTATAGAAGTTACTTACAATATCTATCTTTATAAATTATCAGGTGGTGTCCAGTCTTTTGAAATAACGAAAACCAAGTCGGTAGTTATTAAAAAGAGTTGTAAATTACCTAACAAAATTTATAGTAAATATTCGTCAAGCTGATTCATAAGTACAAAAAGTACCAAAAATACAAATGTTGAAATAAATGTGCTATTAGAACCGCAAGGAATACATAAGGAAGCTCCTCAAAATTTATTCCATGGTTAAGTATTTGTAAAAAAATAAAAGGGTCCGCAACAAATTAGGGGACAATCCTTTTGTAGTTTTGACACACGTTTTAATTTCATTTCAAGTAGTTAAATTTGTATCATCATCATCTTCCAGCCTGGTGTTGAGTCCACTGTTGAACATAGGCCTTCATTAAACGGCTCCACTGGGCTCTATCATGAGCTGTTTGAATCCATCTGTCTTTTGAATCTCGTAACATGTCCTGACCACTTCCATTTTAGTGTCGTGATTCTCCGTATTATGTCTTGGACCTTTGTTCTTTGCCGGATGTACGTATCTCTTACGCGATCTTGGGTTCGAATTCCAAGCATAGCTCTCTTCGTTTTTCTCTTATTTCTTATCTATGTACATTGTTCCTCGTCAGTGTAAGCGTTTCGGCACCGTATGTCATTAGTGGTAATACGCATTATTTAAAGACTTTTGATTTTAGGCTTAATGGTATGCTGCTTCTAAAGATATCCCTTAGTCTACCGTATGCAGCCTACCCTAGAGAGATTCTTCTTTGTAGTTCCTGCGTTTGATTGTCTCGACTTATTCTAATTTAGAGACCTAGATATTTGTATTTGTCAACCACTTCAAATGATTTTGTCCTCTCGAGATATAATTCCACCAAGTATCAAATTAGCCATGATTTTTGTTTTTTGTTGCCCGATCCAGCTCTTTTATTATTGAATCGGCCTCCCTCAAATCATCTGTTATCAGCACTATCTCTTTATCTTCCTCTCTGTAGCTTTAACAACCCCGGGTGGGTCTTAGCTGACTTTACGATTTGCCTCCATTGGTTTCTGTCCATCATAAGTTGTTCGGCAGTGGCGATATTTAGGTTTCCTAAGTCTACCGACAGGTTATCCCTCCAGCGCAATTTGGTTCTTTCAAGTGGTATTCTGCCGGTTGGATTCTGTTCCCATACTAGTTTCACCACTCGTTCATCATTTTGTCTTTTAATGTGTTCGGCCTATCTTAGTCTTTTAGCTTTAACTATTTTGACGATATCTGGTTGGCGGTATATGTTTTCCAGTTCTTTTTTGTTATTGTTCTGGTAATAATCTGAGATTTAGTCCTTCACTGGCCCATATATACTCCGAAAAAATTTTCTTTCTGCTATTCTTAGTCGGTTTTCATATTGTTTTGTCATGGTCCACGTTTCGCACGCATATGTCGTAATATGTCTGATAATAGTGTGGTAGATACTTATTTTTTTCTTCTACAGACTATTTTGGATTTCATTATTTTCTGTTGTTCAAAGTAACAGCGATTTTTACTTTGTATTCTCCTGTTAATTTTCTCTGTCATGGTATTATTTGCTGTTATTGTAGCTCCCAAATATTTAAAGTTCTCCTCCACTCCACTCGAAATTATATGTATTTATGGTTACATTATGCCCAATTCGATCTCGCCGACCGGTTCTTACCGTTGCCATATATTTAGTTTTAGATTCATTAATTTTTAAACTGACTGCTTTTGCAGCACTTTATAGTTTAAAAAAATCTTTTTTTATGTCTATGGTTGTCTTTCCTACCATGTCCATATCGTCAGCAAAGGCCAGAATAAGTCGGATTATTAGCACTTTGTCGTCCGCAAAGCGTAGATTGTTCAATTTTTTTCCATCTATATCTTTGTTATCTCAGACTAGGGTCCTAAAAGCATAATCTAGAACGGTGTTAAATAGTTGTGGGGATAACGAATCGCCCTGTCTTACCACTTTCTGTATGAAAAACTTTCTAGTGGTATTATAAATCTTTACGCTGGCCGTTGAGTTGGTGTAAATATTATGTATCAAACCTATATATCTGCAATCTATCCGACATTTACCAAGTGCTTTTAAAATCGCATGCATTTTATTGGTGTAAAATGCTTTCTTAAAGTCGACAAACACAAGCACCAATGACCTGTTATATTTTATTGTTTTCTCAATGAACAGCTTTAGTGTGAGAAAATGATCATTTGTTCCGTATCCTGAACGGAAGCCTGTCTGCTCTACTGTTTGGTAGAAGTCCAGTTTTTCTTCAGTGTTTTGTTTATTATTTACGGTTAGACAGTAAGCTTATAGGCCTGAAATTTTCCGAGTCGGTAGTGTCGCCCTTTTTGTGTATCAAGATCATCAGTAAGTTGTTCCAGCTTTGTGGTAAGGAAGCGTTATAAAAGCATAAAAAAATAAATAAAATTTGTATAAGAATGAAAAATTGCTGTTTGTCTGCTTCTGTTCCAGAGCTCCATCACTGGTCGATGCTTTTATATCATCACTTATTATACGCTTGACCTTATTTATTTTGAAAACCAACGCTTTACTCTTTGATTTCCTTTCATTCAGTTTAGATTGTATATTTTTTTTCCAAAGAAATGCCGCTATATTGAATTACCTCATTTCTATCGGATAAAAGAAAAATCGAAATCTTACAGATGTTTATTATCCCGTTCAAACCAGAACGTAATATTGGATTGCAAAGTAAATTAACTTTGCCGGTTATCTTTGTAATTGTTATAAAAGCCAACACGGCACACAAGTAAAACTAATTAAGTCATTTCAATTATAAATTTGAATCTTTTTTTTTTAATTAATAGATTTTATTATAAATGTAGCTTAATGAATATTTAAGTTGTCATTCTTTTTTAAGTTTTTGATATAAATTTTTCATTAGTTTAAAAAAGAAACAATGTCAATTTTAAAGAAGACACAGTGTGTTTCTAGGCTTGTGAATGAAAAAATTTAAGGATTGATTGATTCTCTTCAAAAATGAAGTAATTTGTTTCATATTTTTTAAAAAAATAAAATGCTAAAACTCACTTTTTACTATTTTTTTTACTTATAAATGAAAAACAGTTAAAAATATAAATTATTTAATTGAAGAAAATTGACAATTTAGGCAGAGAGACTAAAAATATTGCAATTGAAAACAAGAAACGTATTATTTCTTAACAAGTATTAAAATGCACAGTTTGGAAAGCGTCTCCACTAGTCCATTTAAAAAGGTGTTTCTTTGTTGGGGATTGTAAGAAAAAGGCATATGTGGCAATAGGAAAGATCAAGGAGTTTAATAATTTCAGTTTGTTGCGTTGAGATATTGCAAAGTCTTTCCATATTCGAATTAGTTTTATTGTTGAGTTACGGGCTATTGCCAGTCTGCGTTTAATTTCTTCGTCACAGCCGCCTTTGTTTCTGATAAGTGATCCTAAATTTCTCAATCACTTCAAAACCATCGATCTGTCCATAATTGGCAGGGTTGCGGACTATTATCATCATTTTCGTCTTCTTTTTATTTAACGTAAGACCATGCTGATCCTGTCCAACTTTCTCATGATTTCCGTGAGTTCTTCTTCTGAACGAGCTAGTATTAAGGTGTCATCTGCATATCTAAGGTAAGTAATTATTTTTCCTCCTATGGTTTATCCCCCTCACCAGCCTTGCAGCACTTTTCTCATTATATACTTTCCGTATATATTGCAAAAGAACCTTCTTGCAGACCGTGACCAATGATTTTTTTAGTTTGGTCCACCCAGCGCGTCGGAGATCTTCCTTTTTGTCGTTTACCATTGATTTTTCTCTCTACGATAAGTTTTTCCAGCCCATTCCTTTTTTTTGAAAGGTGTTCAAAATACCGTAGGTATGATTGGTTTATCCTGGTTGATAATTTTCGTCTTCTTTTTGTTCAACGTTCTCTGCTGATCCTGTCCAACTTTCTCATGAATCCCCCGAGTTCTTCTTTCGAACGAGCTAGTATTAAGGTGTCATCTGCATATCTAAGGTAAGTAATTATTTTTCCTCCTATGGTTTATCCCCCTCACCAGCCTTGCAGCACTTTTCTCATTATATACTTCCCGTATATATTGCAAAAGAACCTTCTTGCAGACCGTGACCAATGATTTTTTTAGTTTGGTCCACCCAGCGCGTCGGAGATCTTCCTTTTTGTCGTTTACCATTGATTTTTCTCTCTACGATAAGTTTTTCCAGCCCATTCCTTTTTTTTGAAAGGTGTTCAAAATACCGTAGGTATGATTGGTTTATCCTGGTTGATAATTTTCGTCTTCTTTTTGTTCAACGTTCTCTGCTGATCCTGTCCAACTTTCTCATGAATCCCCCGAGTTCTTCTTTCGAACGAGCTAGTATTAAGGTGTCATCTGCATATCTAAGGTAAGTAATTATTTTTCCTCCTATGGTTTATCCCCCTCACCAGCCTTGCAGCACTTTTCTCATTATATACTTCCCGTATATATTGCAAAAGAACCTTCTTGCAGACCGTGACCAATGATTTTTTTAGTTTGGTCCACCCAGCGCGTCGGAGATCTTCCTTTTTGTCGTTTACCATTGATTTTTCTCTCTACGATAAGTTTTTCCAGCCCATTCCTTTTTTTTGAAAGGTGTTCAAAATACCGTAGGTATGATTGGTTTATCCTGGTTGATAATTTTCGTCTTCTTTTTGTTCAACGTTCTCTGCTGATCCTGTCCAACTTTCTCATGAATCCCCCGAGTTCTTCTTTCGAACGAGCTAGTATTAAGGTGTCATCTGCATATCTAAGGTAAGTAATTATTTTTCCTCCTATGGTTTATCCCCCTCACCAGCCTTGCAGCACTTTTCTCATTATATACTTTCCGTATATATTGCAAAAGAACCTTCTTGCAGACCGTGACCAATGATTTTTTTAGTTTGGTCCACCCAGCGCGTCGGAGATCTTCCTTTTTGTCGTTTACCATTGATTTTTCTCTCTACGATAAGTTTTTCCAGCCCATTCCTTTTTTTTGAAAGGTGTTCAAAATACCGTAGGTATGATTGGTTTATCCTGGTTGATAATTTTCGTCTTCTTTTTGTTCAACGTTCTCTGCTGATCCTGTCCAACTTTCTCATGAATCCCCCGAGTTCTTCTTTCGAACGAGCTAGTATTAAGGTGTCATCTGCATATCTAAGGTAAGTAATTATTTTTCCTCCTATGGTTTATCCCCCTCACCAGCCTTGCAGCACTTTTCTCATTATATACTTCCCGTATATATTGCAAAAGAACCTTCTTGCAGACCGTGACCAATGATTTTTTTAGTTTGGTCCACCCAGCGCGTCGGAGATCTTCCTTTTTGTCGTTTACCATTGATTTTTCTCTCTACGATAAGTTTTTCCAGCCCATTCCTTTTTTTTGAAAGGTGTTCAAAATACCGTAGGTATGATTGGTTTATCCTGGTTGATAATTTTCGTCTTCTTTTTGTTCAACGTTCTCTGCTGATCCTGTCCAACTTTCTCATGAATCCCCCGAGTTCTTCTTTCGAACGAGCTAGTATTAAGGTGTCATCTGCATATCTAAGGTAAGTAATTATTTTTCCTCCTATGGTTTATCCCCCTCACCAGCCTTGCAGCACTTTTCTCATTATATACTTTCCGTATATGTTGCAAAAGAACCTTCTTGCAGACCGTGACCAATGATTTTTTTAGTTTGGTCCACCCAGCGCGTCGGAGATCTTCCTTTTTGTCGTTTACCATTGATTTTTCTCTCTACGATAAGTTTTTCCAGCCCATTCCTTTTTTTTGAAAGGTGTTCAAAATACCGTAGGTATGATTGGTTTATCCTGGTTGATAATTTTCGTCTTCTTTTTGTTCAACGTTCTCTGCTGATCCTGTCCAACTTTCTCATGAATCCCCCGAGTTCTTCTTTCGAACGAGCTAGTATTAAGGTGTCATCTGCATATCTAAGGTAAGTAATTATTTTTCCTCCTATGGTTTATCCCCCTCACCAGCCTTGCAGCACTTTTCTCATTATATACTTTCCGTATATATTGCAAAAGAACCTTCTTGCAGACCGTGACCAATGATTTTTTTAGTTTGGTCCACCCAGCGCGTCGGAGATCTTCCTTTTTGTCGTTTACCATTGATTTTTCTCTCTACGATAAGTTTTTCCAGCCCATTCCTTTTTTTTGAAAGGTGTTCAAAATACCGTAGGTATGATTGGTTTATCCTGGTTGATAATTTTCGTCTTCTTTTTGTTCAACGTTCTCTGCTGATCCTGTCCAACTTTCTCATGAATCCCCCGAGTTCTTCTTTCGAACGAGCTAGTATTAAGGAGTCATCTGCATATATAAGGTTAGTTATTCTTTTTCCTCCTATGGTTAATCCTCCTCACCAGCCTTGCAGCACTTTTCTCATTATATACTTCCCGTATATATTGCAAAAGAACCTTCTTGCAGACCGTGACCAATGATTTTTTTGGTTTGGTCCACCCAGCGCGTCGGAGATCTTCCTTTTTGTCGTTTACCATTGATTTTTCTCTCTACGATAAGTTTTTCCAGCCCATTCCTTTTTTTTGAAAGGTGTTCAAAATACCGTAGGTATGATTGGTTTATCCTGGTTGATAATTTTCGTCTTCTTTTTGTTCAACGTTCTCTGCTGATCCTGTCCAACTTTCTCATGAATCCCCCGAGTTCTTCTTTCGAACGAGCTAGTATTAAGGTGTCATCTGCATATATAAGGTTAGTTATTCTTTTTCCTCCTATGGTTAATCCTCCTCGCCAGCCTTGCAGCACTTTTCTCATTATATATTTTCCGTATATATTGCAAAAGAACCTTCTTGCAGACCGTGACCAATGATTTTTTTAGTTTGGTCCACCCAGCGCGTCGGAGATCTTCCTTTTTGTCGTTTACCATTGATTTTTCTCTCTACGATAAGTTTTTCCAGCCCATTCCTTTTTTTTGAAAGGTGTTCAAAATACCGTAGGTATGATTGGTTTATCCTGGTTGATAATTTTCGTCTTCTTTTTGTTCAACGTTCTCTGCTGATCCTGTCCAACTTTCTCATGAATCCCCCGAGTTCTTCTTTCGAACGAGCTAGTATTAAGGAGTCATCTGCATATATAAGGTTAGTTATTCTTTTTCCTCCTATGGTTAATCCTCCTCGCCAGCCTTGCAGAACTTTTCTCATTATATACTCTCCGTATATATTGAATTGTAACGGTGACACAATTCAGCCCTGTCTTATATCGCACTTTGGACTTAAAGACTTGGATAGCGTGTTGTTGACTTTCACTTTTTAAGCAAAATATTCATATGTATTGGTACTCCTATGTTTTCCAATATTAGCCACAAATTCTTCCATTTTACACAGTCGAATGCCTTGCTGTAGTCGACAAACCACAAATAAGTTTTTACAATAAATTCATATGTTTTTTCTATTATTTGTCTTATATTCAGGATTTGTTCCCCTGTTCCCTTTCCAGGCATGAATCCTGTCTGTTCGTTGGGAATCTGTAGAAGTAAAAAAGGTTTTAATTAGTTACTATGAAACTAATAACTATTAATTTTTAATTTTGATTTACTGTACTAAAGGTGCTTCTAGGTGCTTGCACATTTAATAACCTACAAAGCCTCTGTACTCAAAAACAGTCAAATCAAAGTAAAAAATTAACATGAGATGGATAGTAATTAGGTAAATTCGACTGGTACAATCAATTACCAACGTTAAATGAGCTCAACCGCAGCCATAATGAAATAATTAATGGTAAAAGTCGGGATACAGAAGCTTTATCACTGCAATAAAATTCTGACTTCAAAATTTTTTTAATGGCAATAAAACTAATGGATTTTTATACAAAATGGTTAATTAAGTACATTAAACTGAAATGTACCCAATCCTTGAATAGGTACATAAAATTTAATGGTGGCACATTAAAGTACCAACGAAATGATATCCAAAACTTGATTCACAATTTTATTGTGATAAAAGCTAGTGCATAGCTAACAGACCTTGAAAAATCGACGAAAATCGTTAGTGATGTTAACTAACGGTTTGCTAAATTTTTAACATGAATTTTCTGTTACCAAAAAGCAATTATTTATTCGCTCAAACTAAATTTGGATAATCGTTTAATTTTTTCTAATAATGCCGTCTGTCTGTTGTCTTATCACACTTCGACGGAATAAAATAAGGTCGGCTTTTTTCAGAAAAAAAGGAGCTATGTATTATCCGAAATAAATTGGAAAATAATAATGGAATTACGTAGTGAATTAACCAGAATTAACAGGATTACGGTACCGATAAAAAGTTTGATTCGTCTGAACTTTTTAAAAACATTAAAGTTAAAGCTTAATTTAACTTTGTTTTAACTGGTTGTGTTTACAAGACTTTTTCCGTGTTCGCTCCGATTTGGTTTTGTTCAAAGATTAACTATTAATTTTTTAACCTTAATTTATACAAGTTTTAAAAAAGGCCAGTTAGTCAATTAATTAAACAAAATATTGCTTTAAACTTAAAAAAACTAAAAAATATGCTTTCAGAGTTAATCGAACTAAAAAGTAAAAAATAATTCTTAACATAAGAATAAAATTACTGACGAGAAAATAAATGTAACTGTTCTTAACGCGTGGGATGCTTTGTATGACAATTTTAAACTAACTCTTAGTTTTGGAATCAAAGCACCCCACGCTTTTAGAACAGTGAATTGATTTTCTCGTCAGTAATTTTATTCTAATGTTAGAATTATTTTTTACTTTTTAGTTTAATTAACTCTAAAAACGTGTTTTTTATACCATAATTTATTTTTCGCTTTTTAGTTCGATTTGTTTTACTTACCCTCTTGCCATTTATCCCTCGGCACTTTTCTCACCAGTATATTGGATTGGGTGAATTATAATATGCAATTGGTACTGCGCAATGCGTAGTTCACGCACTAGTTTTATCTCTCTTACTCTCATGCAAAGGATCCCTAAAGAAATTTATGAATTCTGGAGAAACTAATCAGGATAATCGGATATTTTAATCGAATTTTTAAATTGTCGTCGGTCTAATATAAGCGTGTAAAAAAGGTACACCTGCTAAAATTGTGTGCTCATAATTTAATCGTTTTTTATCAGAGTCTGAGTATAGAAAATTTTATTGCAATTCTACTCTCTTCTTGGGTGTTTGGATTTTTTCGAAAATAAGTCCATGTTGAAATGAAAATTTAAATATATAACATTCAGTTAGGAAAACAGCGCTTTCATGCGAAAACTAAACATTTAAAATAAAAATAAAATCTTTTTATAAATAACAACCGCACTGACAAATTGAATTCTGATTTTACATGGATAAATAGTTTTTGTTTTATTTAATTTGGAAATTAATTTTTATTATTTAAAAACCATTACTCGCGTAAATATTTTTTTTTAATTTGTAACATCAGCACTTATTTAAACATTTATTTAATTAACAAAATAGCGTTGTTTTAAAAATAAATCTGGTATTTATTATTAATCAATAAACTGTTACAATAATTATTAACTAACTCTACGACTTAAACACAAAATTATTTTGTTCATGAAAAAAATTACTATCACATTGACTCATTTTAACATTTGCAATTAATATTTACAATCTAAATGAAAGTTAATTTGTAACATCTGTTACTTTTTTGCTCACGTATTGTATTGTAAAAAAGTTTTTAAAAAAATAGGCACTTGCAATAATTCATAGCCGCAGATAGTACCTTTGGGTAGCTTAACGGTTCAAATTATTAACTTTGACAAGGGGTGTGGTGAAAGGGGGTCGTGCCTCGTGTGAATCATTGGCGGATGCAGGGCCTCTATGTGTAACATCATAGCGAATTGATATTTTTATAATGAAAATTGCTGTTGACAAAGTTGTAATTTTATTTATAGCTGAAGTTGCTAAATTATGAGTTTTTAGTATTTGACGCAATAAAAATAAATCTGTGTACCTTTAACTATGAGGTTTTTAATTTAGAAAATAATACTGGGGTTTTTCTTGTCTATTAATATCACCGTTAATATAATTTAGTTTTGGTTAATGTACAGTCTTATTTTCTTATTTCTTTTGTTTTAGGTCATTACTTTTATTGTTCTTTTTAATTCAAGACCATTTAATTTGTTGATTTTAATTTAGTAAAAAGTACGTACCCTTCATTCCATTTTTAAATCGAACAAATCAAAGTAGCTTTGTCATAAATGACAAACTTATTGTTCTAAAGCTGTCCTTAAGCAGTTGCTCCAGAGAAATTTTGGGAATATTGTGTGACGAGTGTTAGAGAAATTATGCACAATTAGAATAACTGTTAACTGCGTGTATTTATCGAAATGAAAAGAAAGAAAGAAAAACTTGGCAAGAGAGGCGATGAGCGTCAGTATTGGAGACTGTTGTAGTTCGTTGAGAGACTGTCGAAGTTTGTTGAGAGACTGTCGGAGTTTGTTGCGAGGCTGGTGAAAATTGACTGACTGACTGAGGACGAATGAATTTGTGTGCCTCTTTTTGTTCTTTTTATCTACTTTCCCGCATGTCGGTCAGTTTTATGACAGTCTGTCGATGATACATAACTTAGCAGAAAGGCCTGTTTAGAATCATACCGATTTACCTTATTACTGTGATTGTACGTGAGAAGCTGAAGAGGAAAGAAGATTGTGGTCATAAAAAATAGGATACAATACTTGCGTTTTTACAAAGAAGCAGAACTTAGGTTCGTAAAGATTAGGGTCGTATACGTGCTTTCTTGAAAAAGACACGACATAAGATCAAAAAGGTTTTTAGTGAAATTAGTCTTTGGAATTATTGAGAATTTAACAATGGGAAATTCACGTTTCGTCCTCTGTGCATAACTGTATGTATAGCCGCTACAAAATAAAAACTCTTATACCACCACTGGCCACATTTGGCTGAAGAACTCGGCACGCTGATCAGTCTCACCCATTTACTCTCAAGATTAAAACTACAAGGATCAATCTTCATCAAGAATCCTTCTTTTACAGGGCTGCTACGGAATGGAACAAGCTTCCGAAATCAGTTTTTTCAGAGAACTATGACCTGCATTTTTTCAAAAAGCGGGTCCACAATCATTTCCCTTCTATAATCCCTCTTCCTTCTAATAGTCGCAGTGCGGGCCGTCCACTATAGGTCTACCCTTTTTGCGACTATTTTCAGTAAAACAAAAAAAAATGACACTAGCGACTGTTGAATTTGGTTATTTCGTCCATTAGGACCATCAGGTTTACGTTTGTTTGATAAGTTTAATTTTATTTTTATTTATTATTTATTTTTCTTTCATCGTTTTCTTTTGTTTATTTAAATTTATTTGGTGCTTAATTTATTAGTTAAACTTTTGTTAGAAACTCAGAGATAGAAATTCAGAAAGATAGAAAATTAGATATAGTCAAATAAAATAGCAAAATAAATTAATTTCTTTGTAAATTGAATATATTTTTTTACTTTTGTAGGAATATTGTAACAGTGTAAAAAGTCTTTTAAAGGTTGCACGAAGTGAAAATAATAGATAGACCTTAAATCATAACACACATCCTTTTAAGTAACTTCTTTGCACGTCTCGCTCGATCTAATCCACCCAAATCGAAATGAATCATCCTCGAGGACGTTTCGACCACACCCCGTATCCAAATTAATGATCCAGTTATTCAGCACTATCGCAACTAAACGTCACATCAATCGGTCGTCGGTTCCGCATTGGCACAATATAAATTTTCCAGTTGTGGGAGTGTGCCTCGAGCATCTGTTATTTTGTGTGTTTCTGTGTGTTCTATGCCGAGCTGAGACATCTGCTCTGGGGAGGCGCCATTACTTTATCAACGGTATTTTATTCCTGCAAGACATTCAATAATATCCACTTTAATTTCAATCAAATTTACCTTGCTATTTTCGCATTTATACGCAGATTTTCTTTCAATTTCTTAGGTAGTACTAAAAAGTAAACATTTTGTAAATATTTTATTTAATGAAAAAAACATTTAATTTTTTTTAATGATTTTAAACGTACAGGCAATTATTTTAAACTTTTGGCAATGGCGCACTGTGAGGTTTCAGTTATGACTATGTTGGGCCGCATGCGACAAATTTTATCGAGGGCATACTTGTACCAACGCGTACTAAATGAGTGCTACCGGCTGGCTGCACTTTGTCAACAAATTAAAGTGCTTTTAGTTGATTGGACGGCCTTCATTTTAATGTACAGGGCAACAGAAGTAGCTTGGCGGGCGACTAGCCTCTAAAATAACAAATATTCGGCTGAATATACTTAACATTCGTAAACTTCTTCCTCCGATTGTACTTGAGACTCACGATTACTGAAAATTTCGTCGTCGCTGATCGGATCGTTATTCGAATGTTTTCGTTGTGTGCAGATTTTGAAATCTCTCGCCTGCCAAGCTACTTCTGTTGCACTGTACTTGAATTAAGATATGCACTAATAACCATAATATATAGCATATTTCACGAATATACGGTGGTTTCGGATTATCGTTAGGAACTCGATAAACAGTATTTAACTGTACATTTATGAAGTACGAAAGTAAATTCTCCTAATATTTTTAAACAATATTTTATAAGGGACTTCTTGTTTGGAAATTAAGTGTTAATATTTTTAGTTGTTAGCACGGTTAATGTTGCAACTAAACCTGTTCTTAATGACTTTATTTATTGTACATAATAAGAGAGGTAGGCAAGTAATCTAAACAAATTTCACTAATTAACTTAGCTATTAAGCTCTAATTTGGCTTGTTGATTCATTTTTAAAGAAGTTTTGTTAGATTTTTTGTTAGATTCCTAGGACAGTAATTAGTAATTCTGGATTATTATTGTAGTGGCTACCAACTACTGCGAAATAAAAACAATAGAGGCCCATTGAATTGAATTTTTAAGAAATTATATTAACTGTAAACAAAAATTGCTCCTCATTTGTTTATGTGGACGAAACTTGGTCGATAACATAAAGTCTATAAAACACACCGACGGTGAAGGTAAAAGACACATTATTGTGCATGCAGGTGGAAAGCATGGTTTTGTTGATGGAGCGTATCTTTTATTTTCATCAAAGTCAAAATCGGCCGATTATCATGACAATATGGATTAAGAGATGTTTGTGAAATGGTTAAAAAAAACTATTACCATCGTTACATGAATTGTATTAGATATTCCTCCGTACCGTTAGGAAATTTTTAATAAGTAATCAATAAATTCCTGGACGGTACAGAAAATAAAAGAATGATAAACGTACAAAAATATTTCATTTCTACAGTATTGCTTCAAGCCGAAATTATTATCGATTGCTAAAAGGCACGAAAGAGGAAACATTTAGAATTATACTCAGTTATGGACATCATGTGCTTATACTTCCGCCTTATCATTGCCAATTTAATACCATTGAGGAATTTGGGAAATATGCAAAACTTATTATGAAAATCACATTGGATCTAATGGACACCTAACTAACAACAACCTAACAACAAGCACTTAATACAACTATTCCTAAAATTTGGGAAAAAAGTATCACAGAATGTAAAAATTTAATAAAGTAATGGTGGGTTCGTGAAAACCGCATCGAAGCAGTTAAACTTGTTATCATTTACAATCCGAATGAGGATAGCGACGACAGTGATTCCGATTATAATGACTATAAATCTGATGCTTGATAATACCGTAAGTACTAAATGATATTAAATTTGTACCGATAATTTATTTTTGTTGCATTCCCTTTTAACATAATTAAATATGTGCCTATTTTTAACCAAAAAACTTATCGAGAGCAACATCAACGATTTCTGTACAATAAAGCAAAATATAAAAATAAAACCTTTTAACAAAAGCGTAATAATAAACAAGAAATATTCGGGTTTAAATCATAGGGGAATTTACTTATGAACCTCTCAACACAGTGCGCCCGTTAAGTCGATGTCTCGGTGACTAATCCGATACCGTCGTACATTGGTGAAATGAGCTATAGCTAGAATATTCCCCGATACTTTTAACGCATATTACATTAATTTTACTAATGGCCAAATTTAGTAATATTTGGCCTAGTCTAGAAAGAACAACAGAATATCAAATTCAGTCAACTACCTTCATCAGACTCGTAATTTGATGGATAACAGAGTCATCAATGCAAAAGAATTAAAAAATATGAACAAAAATTATTAGATGAATAAAAAAAAGCTTAGAGAGTTATTTTAGATAAAAAAATAAATTAAAACTGAAAATGTGTCGAGGAAAAAAAAATTAAAAATGAAATATTATCATTTGTTGTCTTAGATTCTCATTAATGAGACCTATCGCGTTTCGCCTGGATATATTTATTTAGGATCTACCAAGATCAGTCACCGCCAACTCTAAATCGTCACAAGTTCGTTGTCTCAAGCTGACGGACGCCACCTGGTGTTTCTTCTTTGTATTAAGTCACCGGTGCATCTGCGGAAGAATGAGAATACACGTCGCGTTGATTGGGGCGATAAATGTCAAAATTGACGCGAAACTAGGGGTAATTATCAAGGAAGTAGTCACGTTTAAAGGAAATAAAAACCATACGGACAGTTAAATTTATTGTGGGGTATTTCATTTTAAAATCTACCACGAAATATAATTGTTACAGTAATTTCAACAATACCATATATAATAACTGTATTCAAATTTTTGACCCGATGTTTATTTCTCTACAAAAACTAAAATCAAATTTACTTACGTTATTATACAGGGTGATTAATACTATTGGGACATAGGCTAAGGGCGGGTGACTTGGATTAAAATATGACGATAGGACCAAATATACCTTAATAAAATATTGCTGTAGAAAAAGATACATGGCGGTAAATTTGGAATTTTGTTTGTATTTTTTGCTAATAATTTCACTGTAAATTTATGAATTGGTATTAAAATTGGCAAAGAGGCATAATTTTAGACAAGGAATATTATTTTTTGTATTATTTTACATTTTGTTATAGGGGGCGCCATGTGAATGATTCCTGATAATGAAATCGACTGGTAACTTTTTTATTACACTTTTTAGTGATTTTTATTAAAAAAATTACGCAAACATCATTTTTACGTAGTATTGGTACTCTCTTGTCTAAACACGATAATTTTATCCGTTTTAGAGAAAAACGCAATTGAACAAGTCTTTAAAGAGGATCAAATTTTTTGTTTGAGATCTAGTCTGGGCATTAACATTTCTGAAAAGTATTTTAAAAAGAATTTCTCAAAATAATCGTTTGGAATTCTATTTTGTCGTCCGTCTAGTTTTCGATAAAAAAGGAACAGTTGGTACTACATTTCTTCTTTTAGCACTATCTCTAAAGAACCTATGACTTCTTTGATTATACTTATGCATTTTGTGACTTTGAAACAGCGCTTAAACTATTAACATTTATGTAAGCTGCAATGAAGCTGAAGGGGCAAAGGCCTATTTCTCACCCTGCAAAACAAAGCCCATGAGTGTGATTATATTCTAGTATTAAAACTAAACCCATTAAAACCCATAAAATATTAAAAGTTCACAAAACAATTTATTTGAGGAATCAAAATTAAATTTTTGCGGTTGGGCCATTGGTATAGGCACCTATTTCACCTAGATCTTTGATCCTTTGTGATTACCGCTGCGTCTTTAGGGCATCAGAATCACAGTCCGCTGGTTTTGGCAAACCGCAGGATCTCTCATGGCCCTGTCTCCTTTAGATCACTTGGATCCATTATCATGCGGCCACATGTTTGATACCTGTACCCGCTAGCATCGGGCAGCAACACAAAATGTGTATGCTGCTTTCTTCCTCTTCGCCGCATAGTCGGCAGTTTTTTTAGCCGCCAGCTTAAGTTTTAAGAGGTGCGCCCTTAGTGCGATGTGTCCTGTGAGCAGGCCAAGCGTGCTGCTTAGCCTATTTCGGTTCGTCATCCAGACTGCGTCTGCCCTTTTCTGGAGAGGTTTTTATTTAACTGTCTTGATGTTCTGCAGCCAGTATTTGCATTCCACTGAGCCAAATGTTCTTGCTCAAGGATTAGTTTTAACTTCGTGCATTTTGACCAACTGGCTTCGGTCCCATTACTTCAGTTCATCGGCTACCTCGTCGCCATTAATCCCTGTGTGCCCAGGAACCCGTGGAAGAGTGACCTTATTTGCGGTCGCTAACTCAGTGAGTCCCACAACACCAACATAATAATATTTAAATTAATATCGATAGATTTTTTTCGTTTGTTAAATAGATATGATAAACGATTAAACGAGCTTTAGGACATTAAGTCCGGGTACTAAAACATGTAGGTAATTTATTTACATCCAGTGGTTTTAAACAAGGCCATATTTGTATCAATTATTAATAGAAAGTTATTAGTTTTGATATTGGTAAAAAATTTACTTACCTTAAATATGCAGATGACACCTTAATACTAGCTCGTTCGGAAGAAGAAGTCACGGAATTCATGAGAAAGTTGGACAGGATCAGCAGAGAACATGGTCTTACGTTGAACAACAAGAAGACAAAAATTATGATAATAGACCACAACCCTGCCAATGTTAGACAGATCGATGGTTTTAAAGTGTTTGAAAAATTTAACTATTTAGGATCCCTTATTACAAACAAAGGCGGCTGTGACGGAGAAATTAAACGCAGGCTGGCCATAGCACGTAACTCAACAATAAAATTAACTCGAATATGGAAAGACTCTGCAATATCTCAACGCAACAAACTGAAATTATAAAACTCCTTGATCTTTTCTATTGCCACATATACCTCTGAGACCTGGACTTTAAAAATGGCCAATCGAAGAATAATAGATGCTTTTGAAATGCGGGCCTACAAAAGAATGCCGCGAATATCATACACGGAACTCCGTACTAACGTGTCAATTCTTAAAAAACTAAAAATCGCCATAAGGCTATCAACCAGGATGAACCAATCATACCTACGGTATTTTGGACACATTTCAAAAAGAACGAATGGACTGAAAAACTTATTGTAGAGGAAAAAATCAATGGTAAACGACCAAAAGGAAGGCCTCCGACGAGCTGGGTGGATCAAACCAAAGAAATCATTGGTCACGGTCTGCAAGAAGCTTCTCTTGCAGCTCAAAACAGAAAAAGATAGAGAACTACGATCCGAGCAATTGAGACATGATCTCACCATACCCTCTCGAGAGTAAAAGGACAAGAGAGAGTGATTGGTATTTATGGGTATATACCAATGAAGTTGTTACTATGAGATTAAGGGTGAAGGAAAATCGGAGATAGAGTGTCAGCGATCGGCATCGATGACAGAAAATTCACATTTCAATTTAATAAATCGACGGTTTTCTCTTACAAATTAGTCGTCATCGATCGAATATTAATTTCCGTAGCAATCATGGAAAATGAAATGAATCCATCAATTGTGATTTCGTGTACAGCTGCGCTGGAAGTCATTAATTTTAATGCAAAACTCGACATTGGAGGCGTTTATAGTCGCTTGCAAAAGGGTGAAAAAAATCGTATTAAGTAATTAACACACTTTTTGTGCACAATCCTCAAAAGTGACCCAATAAAATATAGTTAATTTGTAAATAGGTACGAGTGTTAGTTTGGTAATACGGGAGCTAAATGTTTAAAACAAAAATCTTCATAGCCTTTTAAAAGCTTTTTTTTTATAATTAAGACGTTCATTTGCAAATTGTAATGACATTAATTTTTAAAATATTTCATTTAAATCTTTTTACCACGTTCACCAAAGCTTGCACCCATAATTTTTTTTAAAAGTATTTAAATTCAAAGATAAATAATAATCAAATATATAATGTACAGGTTTTAAATGAGCAACTTTAAGGCTAGCGCAGTAAGTCCTTAAAAATCCGTCAAAGGATATTTGCAGTATAATTTGGCATAACTTGTTGCCAAGTAGAACCATTCAGCTGTGTTCTGTTAAATTTTGAGCGAAATTTATTGCGAGGAAAGAAATCAAAGATGTGTTGGATAACGTTCCAAGCACATCTGTACCAGCGTTTGCGACTGTATACATAAATGGGTTATTATATTTAAACGTGATCGTATATCCACATATGATGCACCTCCTTCGGGACGTACAATTGAGGCTGCTACGCCAGAAAACAACGGTAAAGTCCACTATATTGTTTTTACTAATTGACAAGTGAAAATGTGCAAGCTTGTTGAGGCCACAGGCATATCGCATAGCACAGTGATTTCAATTATTCAGAAACAATTGGGTATGAAAAAGCTATTGGCATTATTGGTGCCACGTGGGCGCGAACGTATGACGATTTTAAAACAGTGTTTGGATGTGCTTAAACGTAATCCAGTTAAATTTCTGCATCGATTCATTACTGTAAATATAAAATGGATCCCCTACTACACACTCGAGATGAAAGAACAATCGAAACTGTGGATTTTACCGGGTGAACCAGCTTGAAAGAAGGCAAAGACCGTGAAGTTAGTTATTTTTCAGGGTTTGGACAGGGTTGGTCGGCCATTGGATCAAGTTTATATTGAGAAATGAAAATGAATCTATAAAAAAAAATTGTTTTTTTTTCCAAGGAGTTAATAACTTGTTTCGAAATTTGATAAAATAACCTAAAATGTTAAAAAACGTTAAAGATAAGTTTGCTTATGGATTGTCTACTGTAGACAGGGAAATAATTTAGGCGTTTGCTGTCATTTTGTTAGTAATAAATGGTTTCCCAAGGTTTTTAAGATTATTATGTAATGTAAGGAATGGGCGTGGGGTAACAGGAACTACCTTTGGGTATTCGTTGGTGAGAGTGTACAAATTTGTCATTACCCATAAAGAATAACTAAACAATAATAAATAGTTGATCAATAGGTTACTTGACACCCAAGAGGATCTGTTCGTACAAATATTGCAGAATGCCAAAAATTTGTTTGGAAAAATTAACAAAATAATTGCCTTTATTAATTTTTTTTTGACCCATATATTTTTTTTCGTATATTAAGTAATTGCGTTCTGATTTAATTAATAACTTTACAAGAAAGGACATCATTGGGTATTTTAATTTTTTTTACAACCCTATTTTGGGGCATACGAGAAAAATTTTAAAATACGATCAATATAACGTTCTGGATTTCAATGCATACAGTATTTTTCATTTTTTTTTCATTAGAAGTAATATACTTAATATTTTACTCCTTATGTTGTTACAGACTTCTTTGTGTTTAATAATAATGTGTATTTTAGATTTTAATTTGAACTCGAAGTAATTATTAATATTTAAGCAGCGTGGATTGTTTTACCTTGTTTTACTATTTTTACAAATATATTCAGGCAAATTATATTATATATAATTTAAGCTGGCGTAGTTTCACCGAAATCAGAGATTATAAAACTGGTGCTTGCAGCAGTTAAGGTATTATTCACTTATAACAAATATAAGTCTTGCTGAATATGATATTAATATACCATTTTGATGAATAATCACTGCGTACATTGCTAATTTGTATTCAAGTAGTTTTAACTAACGTAAGTCTGGATGCTTACTTTATAAGTTGATCATTACTCTACAAATCATAATGTACCTTCTACTGTAAGCAAATCTTGCCAAATCGTACGAGCTTAAAACTGTATAAATAGCAATAACAATTTTTTTTAAATCGTGTAGAATATTTTAAACAAAAAGTGACAATATATTTGACAAGTGTTAATTCTATTAGTGGTTTGTCCAGTCTATCAGAAAAGCTAAATTTAAACTGAGATTCTGAATGTCAGGTCTAAATTTCACACTTTTAAGTTCTTATAAGTTAATTCTGAAAATTTTCTGGTGTTTATGTTTGTTTCACTGTCAGGAATATATGTTTATTAAATAATAAATGATGATTTAACTCTCTACAATGTATCGTCAAAGCACAAGATTTTTTTTACGTTTTTTATTACTTTTATGTGATTTTATCCTCGTCTGAAAAGTTATGTTAATTCTACCTACGTATAGTACTTGGTCGCAGTGCGATAGGAATTTGAGCTTTTTTCATTGTAATATTTTTATTTAATCAAATTTCTCTGATTGATACTTGTCAACTATACTGTAACACAATTTGAAAAAAAAGTCAATACCATTTAAGTTGTCAAACAATTTTAAAATCAAAGTCTCACTTTCTGTAAGTGGTTAATTTTTTTTTAATTAAGTTTTATTTTGTAATGTATTGCTTACAGTATTCCTGATTAAGACTCAAATAAAAGCATCGAAACCTCGAGTTTAAGAAAAAATAAGTATTTCTGTTTAATAATAATTGCTATAAATTCAAGAATTCTCACTCATTTATACATATATGAAAAAATATTTAAGTAATTCAAAGCAAAACGCTGAGATGCACGAAAACCAGTTGATCAGCACAAAATAAAATAAATGAAGTAATTAATTACTTGACTCAAATTTGAACTGTCTCCACCTTGTCGATATGTTTTTGTAACGCTAAAAATCAGTATAAAACTGTTAGGCAACGGTGTGCACATCTGACCTATCAGGAGAGAGACTACGACTACGCATGCAAGAGATCAAACAACTTCTCTTTTAAAAAAAAAACAAATCCAATGCAATAAAGGTTCAAATTAACCACCTGGTAAAACATGAAATTTTATGAAACCATGACGGAAAAGCAAAAAATATTATTAATAATCGAAACATTGTTTTGTTTAACCTTTATTGCGTTAAATTAGTAGTTGTTGTAGTTTAAATTTTTAGTTTATTTTCAGAAGTTAATGGTATGTTTTAATTCGTCGAATACCTTACAGGCAATGGGATAGTCTATGTCCTGGAGCCTTTGGAGGTCATTAATATTATCTGCTAACAGGACTGTCATCTGCATACCGTATACTGTTGATCGATGTGCCATTTACTTTAATGTCCAATTGTTGTCCTTTGAGATCTTCTTGGAAGATGTTTTCAGAGTAAATGTTAAACAGAAGTGGGGAGAGGACACATCCCTGTCTTACACCTTTAAGGATTTTCTGTGACTTTGTAACTTTGTTGTCAAATCTAACTGCAGGTTCCAGTAAAAGTTTTCAATACAGCGTAGAATATCTATTTTATTTTATGGGCCGTTAAACACATTTTTAGGAAAGAAATTGTTTAATCTCTGGCATGCGTCGTAGTATTTTCCTGATAGGTCAGCCGTGCACATCGTCGCTAACAGTTTCATACTGATTTCTAGTGTCGCAGAAACATATCGACGACGTGGGGACTGTTTAAATTAAAGTCGTGTAATTAGTTACTTGATTGTTTGTATTTTTTTTTTTATGTTCTGGTTCCCACGAAAAGGGATATCCTGTAATGTTCAGAGAACATCGTGGGAACCAAGGGAAAGAAGGTAGGAGTTGGTTAAATTTCTGGAGGTTGTATGCCATTTATGTATAAACACATAATTAAATGATTTAAGTTAGGGTACGTGGGGCGTTGGAGACTATGATGATTTCATTTATCTTGCCACTGAACTTTTTTTAACCGACTTTAAAAAAGAAGGAGGTTCTCAATTCGACTGTAATTTTTTTATGTTTGTTACCTCAGAATTTTCGACTGGGTAAACCGATTTGGATGATTCTTTTTTTATTTGAAAGCTGTTGCTTCCCGTGTGGTCCCATTTTAATTTGGTCCAGTTTTAACAATGGCATCCATAAAAAAACCATATAAGTCTTTGAAGTTGGTTTTTTTACGTCTTTGCGTACGGATTATTAAACGACATTATTAATATTCGGTGTATAAGAAGAAATAAACCATATTAGTCAATTTTAATATTCATAACCATCATGAGGTTACGTTGTTAAATTAATTTTTAATAGAAATATAATAATTTAGGTAAACATACATTATTCTTTAAAAGGTATAAAATTTATAGAAATTATCCCGTTTCAAGGGTATTTAAGTACGCCAACGTGGGCGTCACGACGCAGTGTACAGAAAAGAGGAGGCGTGCTGTTACTGCTGCTGCTCCATGTTACATGTAATGGAACCACCTGCTTGTATTATTATTCATTTTGTTACGTTAAATTTAAAACAATTTTCAACATAGTTAAATACGATTTCAAATTTTTTTAAATAATCGACAAGAAACTAAGCTGCACAATATGCTCTACCAGTTTTTTACATTATATTTTGAGTAATGGCGCTTTAGATTCTACGTTTTAAATGTTTTTTCTTATTTACATAAAATTTAACCAATAAAATTTTTTCTTTACATTTTTTTCAAAAACAATTGATGGATTTTTGGCATTTCTTTGAATACAAAAACTTAGGTGAACCATTAAAACAATCGTAAGTATTTCTAAACATCGCAAATCTTTGAAAGCATCCTCCTGATTTTTTTAGTTTCTACATGACATAGTGTCATCTATCAATGTCACCGTGAATCTTTTTTAGTGCCTCTGTCAAACGTCTTTAGCAGATTCGTAGAAACACCCTATTTGAAGTATTTCAAAACTTGTGTGTAAGATTGATATGAAAAAACAGTACATTAAAATTAAGATTAACTTATTGTTATTGTCAATTAGACATTAAAATTACTTGTGAGGTAAAAAAGTTAAACATTTATTTAATTCCACCTGTACAGAAACATAGAGAAATAGAGATCAAACTTTGTTATTTAAATTTGACCTATGTTGTCTTTAAAACTTCTATGTTTTGAATTTTTTTTGTCATTAGCTTTTATACTGTTACTAATAAATAAATCTTGTTCTAGGTAAGGAACTACGATCTTAAAGAATGTACTAATGTAGTAAAGAATCTGGTAAGTTTTGCATTTTATTTTTACCAAACTTGTAAAATTAGTTTTTGGAGACTTCCAGTTGATTTTTGTGAATATGTTTAATTTATTTTATTTTAGGAGTACAGTTTTGCGTGTTCACTGAATAACAATTATTTTAAAAACGGTTATCGTGAAATGTTAAAAGAATTAAGTGTTGTTATGTTCCAACTAAGATAATGAAATATCCTAGAGGTGGTTGGATTTAGGTATAGAGAATACCGATACCAAACGAAAACACAGCAAAAAATGTAAAAAAATACAGGGTGTTCTATTTAAAGTAAGCATGATTTAAAATGTGCATGTTGGCGGCTAAATTTAAAACACCCTGTATAAAATATCAATATGGAGTTAACGGGCAAGCACTTGTTGTTTATTGGTTGTAATTTTACGTCACTAGCTTCGTTATTAATGGAGATATCGTTATACAATATGAACTAGGATTTGAAAAAAATCGAAATATGTATCTCGAAAATACTTCATTTTTGGTATAGGACATTGTACACAAATTTTATTTAAAATTTCATGTAGAATTTGAAAATAAAATAACAAATATCAGGTTATATTTAAAATAACAAAGTTGACGTCTACTTCCGGTATAACCGGACGTGCCACATTTAGGACAACATAATATTTGAACTCAGCGTTATCCAAAACCTACAGCTTCGTAATTTTAGATTTTTAACATAACTGTATCCGCTATTACTTTTAATCAAAACTTTTCGCGCCACACCCTGTATAGTATACAAAATAAAATTTGATGCACGGACCGCAATCTGATAGCGTCACAGCTCCACACCATTGCCAAATCGTCAGAATTATAAAAGAATAGAGACATTTTGCGGAAAATAATTAAAAATCTGGCTATTTTATGTATGAAACTAAAACTTAAAATAATACCCTTATTAAAAGTAAATCCCTACCAAGACACACTAAAATAAAAAGATACCAATTAAAGTGGCAACAATGCATTTTCATCATTAAAGCCTTTAACTGCGTATGTTTTTAGTCGCATGAAGATGTGTCAGTTTATGGTGGAATATTGTGTGTTTACGGGTATCAGGTACCAATATAAACAAGTTTGTAGCTTAAATCTCTGCTTTGAAATATCTTCGTTATTGATGACGAGTATTTGATTTTATTTTGTATGTACTGTACCCTGTTTATTGCTTCGCTACTAATTCTGGATAAATCCATATAACTAAACCATTTTTATGGTATTATATTTGATTTAATAATATTTTGGAGAACTTCGAAAGCAATAAAACACCGATGTGATTTGCCGAAAACCTTGAACTCGATTTCAAAATCAACTCGTATTATCAACATCCAAAAGTTTGTTGCGAGTACATGAGCTCTTAAATCAATTATCTGTTAAATGTCGAAATGGTCGGTAATTTGGTGTTTGGTGTCTATCTGGCCGATAGCGTGCCCGTTGCTACTATTTGAGCTCGTAACCTTTTCTTTTCCCCACGTAACAAGAAATCAGTGGTGTAGAAACTTTGTTTGGATCAAAATTTATTGACGTAACAATAATAACCTTTCAATTTAGCTCTAAAGGTACTTACAATACTTATATTGTTTATTTTAATGTTGTGTTTAATAACGAATAAATAATAGGCTAAGCCTAAGTTACCATGGTTTAAACTTTACCTATATAATTTGTAATAAAAACATAAAGTTTAAAAGATTTGAATGATTTGATCTTCAAATGCCTTCTTTGCGGAGATGATCAAGTCAAATAAGCGTCATCTAAAGAGAAGTTGCAGGCAATGGTTAATGTTAAGCATGATGCCCTGAAAATCAAAGGGATAAAAATAAATGTAAGCAAAACGAAAGTAATGACAGGGACATTGAGCGAAGGGTGTTGGCAGAAAAACAAATGAATGGTTTACTGCATAGCTTTATGAACAGCCAGAAAGTGTCAAAAAATGAACGTCTGGCTGTGCATAGAGTCTTTGCAGCACCTCTTGCGTGTTCTAGCCCATCTTACCACATCTTGTATTTCTAGTTCTTCTCTGATATCCTGGCATCTTATTATATCCCTGAGGGTAATCCTCAGCGTTTCTTTTTGTACTAATCATTTTATTTCGCCATATGATATCTCTCAGATATCCGCTGGCTCTTGTTGCTTTCATGGCTTCTTTATGGTTTCTTTCGCATGATACCTCCACTCCTAGGTAGTTGAATCTTCTCACCTGCTGGATTATCTTGTTGTCGACTGCCAGTTTGTACCTTATGGGTTCTTTAGAAATATCCATTGACTGTGTTTTTTCTGTTGCGATGTTCATGTTAAATTTGTGTGCTGTTACTTTCGTCTTGTATAAAAGGCGTTATAGGTCGTCTTTATTCTCTGCTGTGAGGATTGTAGTGTCTGCATAGCAGAATACTTAAATGGTTAGATTGCCCATCCTATATCTAGCGTTCATTTTTTTAATATTTTTAATGATTTGGTCCATAATAATGTTGAACAGGGTAGGGGACTAAGGCTGTCACCTTGCATTTTGCCCGTATTAATTTGCACTTCCTCATACAGTCCATTGTTCGTTTGTATTCTTTTTCTACTTCTGCTGTTTCGTTCTTGTATAATTCAGTGGTACCGGTAATCGAGGTTGTTCTGGTCTAGAATTTTGATTACGTCATTAAGTCGGACCCTTTCGAATAACTTATCTAAATCCACAAAACAGACAAACAGTTGCTTGTTAAATTCTATCGATTTTTCTATCATTTGGCGTTATATGAATATTGCGCCCACCGTTGATCTACAGGACCTAAATCCTTGCTGTTCTTAAAATATTGGCACATTTTTTATGAGCTTATTAGCAATGATTTTAGTAAAGAGGTTAAAGACCGAGCTCAGTAGCGTTATGTTTCTAAAGTTATCGGGGTTACTTTTTTCTCTATTTTTATGTATAGATATAGATATACTTACTCTTCATTTGTCTGGTATGGTTCCGGATCTAATTATCTTTTTAAACAGTTTTTTGAGTTCTTTTTGTAGTTTTTTTTCCCCGCATTTGATTAATTCATTATCGACGCCAGGAGTTTTTCGGTTTTTCAACTTCTGTGTTTTCGCTTGAACTTCTTCTATTATTTAATAATAATAATAAACATCTTTTGTATTTTTAAAAGATTCCCATTTTTTATAATTCCAGTTTTATACTAATTAAAATCCTTTACGCTTTTATTTTGTGAAATTAACCATCCGTGTTCTTTAATTATTTTCATCTTAATTTGCGTTAGACAGTCGAAAGTAGGTTTTAAAAAAAAATTGAAAAATGCCTCAATTCGACCGCACAAAAAACACGATTCTTTTTATTAATGAAATATTCATCAAAGGCACGAGTAAAAAGAAGAAGGCATAATGCCGTAACAATAAAAAGAAGGAAAATGAAAAAAAAAATCGAGGGGTATTTACTTTTAAAGCCGAAGAAAAGAACTGCGCTATTTCTGGCGCTCAGAAACTGTCCGCAATAACCCGGTGATAGATTGTCAACGCAGAATATAATAGTTGTTAAACCATATTCATTTTACGGCGCGTTTTCTGTCTTATTCTTGTGTGCATTAAGTTCGACGAGTTAGACTCTCGATGCCGTTTTGAGGCCTCTATCTTTTGACTTTGTTGGTAGACGTTGCTTTTTGGGTCGATTGGTTTCTAAGGAGACAGGATTTTTAACGCGTGTCCTGTACTCACTCACTTTTTTTTTCAGAAAACAAAAGTTTTGCGGCCGACGATATTTACGTTTTTATAGAAAAAGCTTTTATGGCAACGATAAATAAAAATAAATGTCGTAAAATCGAAAGAAACATTGCCAATTACAATTTTGTGTAGCACATTTTTTTAGACAAATATTCACTATTTGCAGTAGATATGGAGAATTGTGAAATAAAAAAAAAGATGACAGTACTATTTGTAACTTTTGCTACCTGGATTTTATCAAAAACCTTAAAAACTAGATCTACCCTATACCCTATATTTGATAATATTAATTTTTCTTTACGCTAATCAAACAAAAAAATAAAGACCTAAAGCTTATCTACCTCAAGTCTAAGTTGTCATTGGACAACGAAGTATTACTATACAAGTTCACTGTTAAGCCTATTTAGGCTACCTCTTCACTCTCGTGGAAGGAACTCTGGACGAGGTAGTCGCCGAAGTTTACTGAGGCGAATGTTATCATCCACATTCTCTTGTCTATTCAGTTATACGTTGGTCTTCAACGTGGATGTCGTTGAAGTAGCAAATAACAGTTACAAATAGAAAACATACTTTTACTAGATATTTTTTTAGTAATTGCGTTAAGGTCTGCATATGTTTTTGGACAAAAAATAATATAAAAAATTTAATCATGAAATTTGTGTCAATATTAAAATTACAGAATTTTCGGTATTTATGGTAAAATTACATTTATATATGGGTCCCAGAAATTGTTCCATTGTATCGTAAGCAAACCATATAGGTTTATAAACATCATCTGCTCCAGCCCCAGAATTTATTAAAGCGTGCTTTTTCCGCACATTTCCTCAGAACGTAGCCATAAGCGAATCTTTCTTTTTTTTAAATCCTGAATTGATTTTTTGCATAATGTCATGCATACAGACCCATGCATCATTCACTTTCGTTTTATCTTTATGATTGGCATGTTTTGGATCCCATATCACGGGTTCTCCTTGAAATTATTTAAGAAATAGGAACGTCTGCTCTTGTGATCTTCTTCTTCTTCTTCTTACGTTAGGACTACGTCCTGTGTTTGCCTCAAAGGTTGCCCAAAAACAATTGGGACGATGAAGACCAGCTATCATACCATCTTTTTGGTGGGCGTCCAGTTGGGCGTGGTGTGTTGGGCCGCTTCTCTCTCACAATTTTTGCCAGCCGGTCGTTTGGCATTCTGCTAACATGGTCTCTCCATTCTCTTCTTCGGTTTCTTGCCCATCTTACTATGTCTTGGACTTCACATATTTCCCTTATCTCTTCGCTTCTTTTATGGTCAAGTAAGGTATAGCCAGTTATAGATATAAGAATTCGCATTTCCGTTGATCTAAGAAGTCGCTTTGTAGTCGTGTTCTCCGCTCTGGTCTCTATCGCGTATGTCATAATCGGTCTTACACATGTCTTATATATTCTGACTTTACTTCTGGTACTCATGTGTTTATTTCTCCAGATTATGTCTTTCAAGAATCCTGAGATTAGAGATGCCTTTGTTGTTTGAGCTTTTACTTCCTCCTTAATATTTCTAGTGCTAGTTATATTAGCTCCTAAATATTTAAAGGACATCACTTGTTCTACACTCTGCTCATAGATTGCGAGTTTACATCTTCTCGGTTCTTTGGATATTGTTAGCGATTTGGTTTTCTTGACGGATATTTGCATATTGAATTCTTCAGCTGTTTTTTGGAACTTGTGTAAGAGTCTCTGTAGGTTGTCCTCGTCTTCCGATACGATTACAGCATCATCTGCGTAGCATATGATTTTTATTTCTTTATCTCCCAGTCGATATCCTCTCCCAGTTACTTTGACTTCATTTATAATTTCATCCATGATGATATTAAATAGGATTGGGCTTAGGCTATCTCCTTGCCTGATTCCGGTTGTCATAGGTATTTTATTGCTTAGCTTATTTGCAGTTCTTACATATGTGTAGTTGTTCTTGTTCAATTCTTCGATGGTCTTTATTACATTCGGATGAATTCTTCTCTTTTGTAGTAGGGCCAAGACGTCTGTTAACCGTACCCTATTGAATGCCTGGGTTAGGTCAATGAAACACGTGAAGGCTACTTTATTGAACTCAATGGCTTTCTCAGTAATTTGACGTATTATAAATATAGCATCTATAGTAGACCTGTTTTGTCTGAACCCTTGCTGTTCTTCACATATTCCGGTTAGAGATATATCACATATATTGCAATGTTTCAATTAAAACTTATGTACTCTTGCTACAAAATTGCACAACAAAATTCTAATTTAACCTTAGCTCAAAACAAACACAACACTGCTCGAAGTGCGGCAAGAATGTAGTGAGTCTTCTCGTATTTGTGCTTCGCCTTCTTTGACTCTAGTACAAAAAACCGACACGGAAGCTAGCGCCTGCATAACGAGGCAAGGAAGCACGAAGCAAAGTAAGTAGACCCACTACACTTTCGTCCTCGGCCCACTGCGGATAACTTCAGCGAGAGTGTAGAGGTAGATTTATAGGATTCGGCTGTGAGGCACCATCAGTATCTCCAATATAAATCTTCTACAAAGGTTCCAAAACAAGGTATTCCGTGCCATCGCAAATGCGCCTTATTACAAGGTGATTTAGCACGAAAGCTCCTAGAATTATGCCAAGTTTAAATAGGCAAATAAACTCTAAATTTATGTATTAAAATAATTTTCTCGGAGATCACCCATTGGAGTGATACCTACATTTCATTATCTTCTTATCAAGAACTACTTTTTAATGGATTACCTTTTAAACATTTAACATTTTCTCTCAAATAGAAATACAAATTATATAATTTTTACTTTTTAGGCGAAGAGCCGGTGATACTAACAGTGCACTTATATGGATTTTGAAATTTAACATAGGTATTAATAATATTTATTCATAGGCCCCCGGTATGCCAGAGTTTATCTTGGCGGAAATATTTTTTATAAATTTTTATTTTTCCAATAATCATGTATAATTTGCACTTTTATGGAAATAAATTCCTTATAGAACATTTTGTAGCAACTCTTTTATTGTGGCAAAAAAGTCTGTCTGTAATATCTAAAGTTCATAAAATGTTTCCCTTATCGCGGAATAACTTTTTTTTAATCTCTTCCTTTTCAGTTCTTCGTTGAAAATATCTCAGTGTGACAGCTCATAACTTGACCAAAATATTTGTCACACCACTTTATATTATAGGTTCAACACTTAAAAATCATGAAAATAAAGCTAATTGAAATTCTTTTCTGTACTGTTTTAAATTTTCGACACAAAATACAGTCTAAGTCATCTATGATTCTTTCTCTTTTTACTTTTAACTTTTGAATTGAGCTACCCTTACTATGTATAATATATTATACCTGAGTTACCCTAAAAACATTGAAAATGTTTAGCTCATCTTTGTCCCTTCAGTCAGTTGCTTTGAACGTTACAACATTTCGATCAGTGTGCTTGTTCATTTATTATTTCAAAAATATATGTTGTTTAAACGATTCAAATTGTTGTTGCATTTTTTATTATTAGTCCAAGATTATCATTTCCTATTAACCGTCAAAGAAGAAGGAATTAAAAAGAAATCAAAATTTATAAAGAAATGTGCTATCGATGAGAAAAGATTCACCAATAAAAAGAAATAAAATATTAAATTTTGCTAGTGAATGACTACATACCACAAAACACCGTCAATATGCAACAATTCGTATGGAACGCGATATCTACGGAATATTACTAGGAATATCTTAAAAAAAAAAGATATGAAAACCTGCTTATCATGTCCATTGTTACCATTACCACCTGCACTGACTTACCGGAGAAATGTTCAAAACAGAGAAATTGGCACTTGCAAATTCGGTGTGGCAGAATTCTCTGCCGCGATGAGAGTTGTCACACCAAATTTTTTTGGAATTACATAAAGTTTGCTTTAAAATGGTCTATTAGAAATAAATTTCCATTAAAGTGCAAATTAATTATGATTATTAAAAAAATAAAAATTTCTAAAAAAATATTTCTGCCAGGATAAACTGTGGCACACCGGGCCTATGTTGTACCTATGATTAAGTACCATTAATTCCCATGCTAAATTTTAAATTCCATATAAGTGACCTTTTAGTGTCACCGGCTACCAAGCTGTGTAATTTTTGGATCACCCAACACATCGGGATATAATGCTTTGACCAATAATATTTCTCAATTTTAAGTCTAGATGTCATTTATCAGTTTTATCACCAGAGTCATGGATGCCTACTATGCCCGCTAAGCCTTTATAACTTTTACGTAACTACTTACCAACAATTCATAAACAGTTTAAATTTATTTTAACTCTATGTAAGAATGGCAGAAAGTAGAAAATAAATTATTATAATCTTATTATAAAAACCTAATGACCAAAGTTGTTAGAAATAACGGCATCCAATGAATCTGTTTGCGAAGCCCTTGGGAACTTATTGTTTGTACTATTCACTTTAATAGTTATTTATGTACCAAGAGTATAAATAGATGTTTATGCCCTGAGGGCGACGTTTTACAAACCCGAGGGCCTCTGGCCTGAGGGTTTGTAAGTCGCCCGAGGGTATACACATCTGTTTATGCCCGCGGTACATACAGAACTTTATGTCAGACTAGTTCGTTATTGCAATCCCATCTCAATACAAATCAGTATTTTAAAAAATCCGATTTGAATTAATAACATTGCCATTTTATCATAGTAGACACCATCGTTGCTAGGTGAATGTTGACAAACGTAAATGTCATAAAATCACAATAATTTTTATATGTGTCAAAGTTAGAAGTCAACATGTACGAAGATTTTGGAATTCCTGACGAAATTATTGAAAAAGCAAAGAAAGCAAAGAAAGCAACTGAAAATCTGTTGCCAAAAAAGTCTAAAGAAGCTTACAACATGGAATACGAATACGTTGAAGCGCCATGGTGGATGGAAGAGTATGTCGGTTGCTGAAGGATATTTAGAGGATAGTTTATCTTCAAAAAATGAAGTTTCAAGAATGCCGGCAGGTGTACCTTCCGGGTCTGGCGTTTCGGTACAGAAATTTGAAACTCAAACTATGAAACATGAATCGTTTGCTGCAGGCAACTTAACTATCACCGGATTATTTCAGAACTGCCAATTTTATGTTAATTCGTCAAAATAATGTTCATCGAATATTTACATATATTACTATATTCCGTTTGTAATTTCATTAATAAAGGTTATTAAATAAGTTAACCAAAAAAGTATTTCTCTTTATGCCCGTGCGGGCCATAAAGTGAACTTTATGCCCGCACGGGCATAAAGTACATTAGATAGTTGGTAACTAAGTAATAAAAACACAATAATGAACAAGTATGACATAAAAATTATTTATAATTATTAGAATCTCAAATTTAGATTAGACTTTCCAAAGTTTTAAGAAATCACTTTTGTCAAGTTTTTATAATAAATGAACTAATAAACATGCTTTGACCTCTTTTTTTTTTAAAAACTCCATTTTTTACTAAATTTATACTACAGGAAAAATTTTTCCTTTTAAAATAATTTTATGGGTTTGATTTTATGATTTAACTTTAAAATGCAACAGAATATGATCTATTATTTATTATTAATTCGCTAGTTGTACATTTAATCCATTAGTCCATTAGCATGTTTGGATTTACTTGAATTTTTAATGATTCTGCTTTTTAATCTATGTTTCTCTTTGTATTCAAAGCCAGGTTTTTTCGACTTTTATAAAAAAAACACACCTATTAAAAAAAACGCCATCCTATCATCCGTCCACAATCTCTAGACCGTCAAAACCGATCACTGCATGCTTCATCAACCTCCTCCCTAAAATGCTGTTATTACGTATGAAAAACCGATTTTACAGGTTTTTCACGCTCGAATAATAATAATATATAGACTTGGTTTTCGGTACATTTATTGAAAATTTAGTGCTGTTTTTTTATTTAGTGTAAATAGTATAAATCATACTCTGTAGGATCATTACAATATCGGTGATGTTAAACTATAGTAAATAGTTTTGAGCAAATTGTCTCATTAGTGCGATATAATCTTATCTAAATAAATAAATGCCGGGGTCGCCCAGGGTTTCATCCTGTCCCCCACCTTATTTCTTTTACACATCAACGACCTCTTGAAAACCACCACGAACCCCATTTACAGTTTCGCAGACGATAGCACACTTGTCTCAACTTTCACATCTTATCGATCACTTTCGGTGAATGATACAGATAGACTCGGACAGGAACAGGTTGATTCCATCAATAGAGATCTTAAAGCAATCGTCGAGGGGGGAACCAACAATCTTGTTCAGTTCAACGCCCAAAAAACACAAAGCGCCACGTTTTCCAAAAAAGTGAATTCCTCATGTCATCCCAACACAATTTCCGGAAATAGGAATAGGAAATAGGTTTTTTGTGGAAAGCCAGAAAGTTTTTTACTCCTGATCAACTGTTGACGACGTACAAGGCTCAAATCCGACCTCTAGTGGAGTATTGCTCGCACATTTGGGGTTCAGCACCCCTAGGCATTCTCTTCGTCTTCAAGATTCCATTCAGAAAAGAGCCATTCGTTTGAAAAACAGCTCAACTCTCACAGATACCCTTCACCCTCTAGAACATAGAAGACGAGTTGCAGACCAGTCATTGGATTACAGATATTTCCATGGCAGATGCTCCAGAGAAATAAAAACTCTTGTTCCACCATTGGACACATTCGGCCGAAGAACTCGGCACGCTGATCAGTCTCACCCATTTACTCTCAAGATTGACACTACAAGGACCAAACTTCATCAAGAATTCTTCTTTTACAGGGCTGCTACGGATTGGAATAAGCTTTCAAAATCAGTTTTTCCAGAGAACTATGACCTGCAACTTTTTAAAAAGCGTGTCCACAATCATTTTCTTTTTATAATCCCTTCCCCTTCTAATAGTCGCAGTGCGGGCCGTCCGCGGCCCACACGATAGGTCTACCCTTTTTGCGACTATTTTCTTAAAAAAAAAAAATGTAACAAAACACTTTTGCCAGAATTATAAATCCAATTTAATACTTTTTTTAAGATTTTCCACAAGGGATATTTAAATTGACAGAATTTAATGAAACTCTTTAATTTAAATGTCAATCTAAGAAGAACTAGAATTAATGAACTGTTGATGGTTTCTTATCACAATACAAACTATAGACAAAATGAGTCAATTACACGGGTAGTAAAATTAGCAAATAATAATGGTAATAAATTGTTATATTTGGTCAATCCATACGTTTATTCAAAAATCTAATAAGTAATACTTATTTGCTGTAACTTAGCTTTGGTTGTTAATGATTATGTTTCTAGATAAGGTCGAGTAAAAATTGTTTATTTTGGGTAAATGGCCACGTCAATTAACATTAACCAGTTTTAGAAATGGACATTAGTAGACAAATTTAATAAAATATCATGCAACCACCCTAATCTTCCCAAAAAAATTATTAAATTACCATATAATTTTTATTCACTTATTTAACTTATTAATTTAACTTTTAATAATTGAAAATAAACTAAAATACACGATCAATTAGTTAAAGTAGCATTTTGTCAAAACCTGTATTCCTACTTACAGGTTGTCACTTCAAAAACAATAAATAAAATATCCCGAAAAAAAAAATAAAATATTGCTTAATTGTGTCACAATTTTAAGGTTCTTTGATTATTGGTCCAGCTTGTTTTTTTTATGGATTAATCGATTTTTAAGTAAACAGGTTTTTAACAGATAATTATAGACATTATTCACATTGCAATCTTTTCCCAAAAAGATTTGAATGTTATCTGGAAAATTGTACTGCTGTCTTTGCAATGTGTATAATGTACATTCTAATAGTTAATGTTTTACATTAAGACTTAGTCTAAGTCTAGGTGTTACGACCTGTTTGGAACGATTACTGCATAGTCTCGGTCACTGTTTCACACTTTGCTTTGACTGCCTTAAATGTATAACTGATTCTTGCCACTGTGAGACGAATTTTGTTTTGATGAAGGCTTTTATGTCACTAATACCAGTACTGTTAACTCTATGAGTATTATTTCCTTTGCATCTTCGTTACCGTTTATTCCTTGTTGAGAAGAAACCCCTATAGAACCTGACATCCGATATATCCTGTAGTTGATACAGATGAGTCTTTATTTGAAGTGCTATAGGGTTATCGGTGTAAATATGTTTTAAGGTGTTAAGGGCACTCAAAGATTCTGTGATTATTACAGCTTTTTGGAGAATTGCTATTTGTATTTCGATCAAAGCTTGTAAGATGGCATATATTTCTCCTGTGTATACGGAAGATTCGCTGGGTAATTTAAATTTTAATGGAGGCTTGTAAGTGGTGATAACAGGAGCTCCAACTCCAGTTGGGATTTTGGATGCATCAGTGTATATTTTATAAAAGGTGTGTTGTGTATTTGTTACTGTAATATATTCTTAGTATAAGTTTTAAAATTAGGGGGTGCTACTAAATTTTCTGTTGGGCTTAATTGTTGTGGATGTAGGGGGTTATTTGGTTTTGGAGTTTTTTTTGTCATCGTTGTTTTTTTTTCTGTTTTAGAAACAAAAATATTTGTAGATTTTAGATGTTACCCATTATAATTTATTAATTTGGTACTCTGTATGACAAAATACAAAATGTTTTATTTATCTTTTATAATTTTAATTTAACCTAAAAATACTTTTGTTTAATCGGTGAATTGTTAAGCAGAGAAAGATCCATTTTTTTTAGGTTTTTTTATGTTCTAAATTATTTTTTTTATTTTTACATTAGTTTTATTTACACGAAAACAAAATAAAGAAAATTTTTTAGTACACAAAATGAAAATTGGAAAATTATCATTATTGCGGTATAGTTTTTAATTTTTTTAAAAAGTTATCGTGCATTTTGAATAAATATTATGCATTGTTTGTGGAAAATAAATCGCAGGTTGTTTTTTTTGGTTGATTTATCAACGTTAAGGTAAAACGGAAACAGGGCAAGAGGCCCGCTCGCATACATGTCGGAAAACCTGCAAGGTTTGAGTGAACAAATGATTAACTTTATTAAGTTAAAAGTTGAAAATGACAACTGATTTACTCATGCTACCGGATGGTCACGTACAACAAAAAATACTTTGTATGTTTAATCCTTATATTATTATCAATTACACTTACCGGTAAATTGTAGATTGTAAATATAGTTTATTTCTTAATTTTATTATTTAATAGCCCATACCAGGAAATATTTAAATGCTTCTTTAAACATTAATGTAAAAACTTGTGTATCACATTAAAAACACGTTTTATCTGCAGGTAACAATTAATTTTTTTAGTTTAATTTGTTCGAGTTTGTTTTGATTTGGTGTCGTCAGTTTTTTTTTTCGTATTACAAAGAACAGGTAATAATGGGTGACTTTGTACCGACTGAAACAATAAAAAAAGACTTATAAAAGATATGCCAATAAAAGCCCCAATACGCCGGAGACCCCATCGAGTAGCGCGACTAAAATTCGGTCAAGAACATCGACGTCTTTCATTGACAGTAGGGAAATATTGCATGGAGACCAAGAAGAACAATATGGACTCACTGGATAGAGTAAAAACATCATTAGTTCGACGTAAATCTAAATCTGTTTCGATGATGTGCATGTGGGTTTATTTTGCCACCTCCGGTTGGCTTTTTAAACTACTTTACTGTGCAGGAGAAGTCGGCAGTTTACAATCGGTACTTCTTGCTGAGATGAGACAGATATAGCTGGGAGGGTGGTGCCCTCTATTGCTAGCTCGTTGCCTTACAGTTGCCTGGTATATCCCTGTGTCCGGGTACCCAGACAATGTGAACTCTTAACTTAGCTGCTTGCTTATTCAGGGCGGCTCGTCATTGCACCGCTGCCCTAGAGGTCAAGTAGACCGAGTTCAGTGATTTGATAGCTGCCTGGCTGTCGCAAAGAATGGATATCTTGCTGAACTTTTTTCCGTTGCGGAAAATCCAGACAGCTGCATCGGCAATGGCTGTCATTTCGGCTTGATACACACTGCAGTAATCAGGCAATCAAAACGTCAGGTTTAGTGAGGGGTCTTCTAAGAAGACACCGCAACATACTCTCCCCTATAGTTTAGAGCCGTCCGTATAAAATACAGCGCCTTGAAGTTTAACTAGATTCTCGGCCCAATCATCTCCGTATGGGATTTTCTGGGATAGTTCACCTTCGAACATAGTGGTTGAAATCCTAGTCTTGGTTAAGTATATTAAATTACCTGTATTAATAATTATAAAACGTTTTATAACTATAATATTAATAGTTTTTTATCTCACTCCTGAGATCTTTTACAATTTTCTATTCAACATAAAATTCCCTTTTTACTTTGATGTTCTAAATCTTTCTGTTTTATTTTTAAGTAGTATTCCAGAAAGGTTAATTTACTTCTACTCAGAACAAGTATCAAAGCGTGAGGGCAATAAAAGTGGTTATTATTATGCTGGGATGATAACAGTCAAGATATGATTTATTTACGATTTTTTTTCCACATTTTTACCTCCTTCTTTTGTTTGTAAGAGTATACAATCGTTAAAATATCGCATAATAATTTACAGTCTTGGTGGGTTCTTCAGATTCTTTTTCTGAATAAGAATTTAACTTTAGATTGTTTCTGAAGGAAAATTATTTACAGTCTGTGTTTACTTTTCTCGTTTTTGAGTGGAACTTCAAACACATCTTAAAACTTTCTTATAAAATGCATGATGTCTTTGGGGAAGATCAGAGACGATTACATAATATAGAATAAAACAGAACAGGAAGTTTTTTAGTGCAAATACTTGTTTGCTACTATTTTTTACTTATTTACGTTTTTTTTTTTAATTTACGACTTTTGTCGTAAATAAATTAAATAGGTATGATTAAAAAAATATATTCAAGTATAAATGAAAATTTCCGACATTTCATACAATTAATCATATGGTTTTTTAACTTTTATTTACTCCACAATAGTGGGAGCTATTAATATTGTTACAACCGGCCCTGTTTTATTTGTCGGCGTCCGAGAGTCGATAACAATTAGGGTACATATTAATAAACTGCATTGTTATGCCGGCCTTCGCGATCCGACTGGCAAATCCTCGAACACCGCGTCTAGCGGTTTCAAAATGGCAAAAGGATTGTTCTGGCGCTCTCGGGAAAAAGGTCGAATTGTGGCGATTACTCTGGAATTGTGATCTGGAAATATAAAAAGGACAGCGGTCGTAAAGAAGTAAGTTTTAAGTTTTTATGATTCATGAAATTTAATTAGTTGTAAAAGCTGTAATTAGTTAAATATCTAAGCGAATATCTAAGTGATATTCTAAAAGTAAAATTTATTGCGTAAAAGTATTAGAATACAAATTGTTTTGTTACTGTATCGAGAGTTTAAAATTACCGAACTCAAGAAAGAGGTACTTATCGTAACAATATTTTGTAAGAATACAAAACCAGAGAGAAACCACCGACCGTACGAAAATGCAAGTATATTATTATTTATTCTATTCTGTAAACAACTTGATGGATCAGCCATGGAAAACCCAGCTAGTCCAGTATTAGCTAGTATTATAAATGAATTATTTATAAATGTTTTGAAAAAGATTCCATTTGATCTTCCATTTAAAATGCTGTATGTTGATGATATTCCACTGGCTTGCCCATCTGATAAAATAACAGAGCTACTAACACATTTCAACAATTACCATGAAAAAATACGGTTTACTATGGAAATTAAAAAAAAAAAGAAAAAATCCATTTCCTAGACACATTGGTGATACAAAATAGTGATGGTACGATCTCGAAGTGTTGGTATCAGAAACCTACATCTTCCGAAAGGGTCCCTAACTTCATGTCGACTTATTCTTTCTCTCATAAGATTGCCACTATTAGAAGCATGTGTTATAGAGCTTTTGAACTGACTAGCATAAAGTTCTATCATAAGATTAAGAATGACATAATACGTATTTTGATAAAAGTAAAAGAGATATAAGATATTTTAAATTTTCTTATTTCCCTGGTCTGTCTGAAAACATTCAACAAATCGTAAAGAGTACCTTGAGTAAATTGTGACGAATGTTATATTGGACAAAAAAAACAATACCTTAAAAAAAGGATGAATCAACACCAATATGACTGTCGAGAAATTAATAGACATAAGTCGGAAGCAATCATCATTTCACTTCTGGCCATAATTTTAATTTTTCGTCAATAAAAGTTTTGGATCGTGAGCCGAATATCAAGAAAAGGGGTTTAAGCGAGTAGATTTTCATTTCCTTGAATGATACCATAAATTGCAGAACCGATGTGCAGGGCCTGAATGCACAATATAATAATTTATTTTTCATATTTAAAAATCAATAAAGATAAACAGCCGTTGGCGTTGATAGTATGTAGACAATTAGCGAGAAAAAATAAAAGTAAATAGTTCATTAAAAGAAAATTAACATAAACTCGTATTCTTTTGCCACAGTTTGTTTGTGCTGTCTGTATGTGATTTTAATATTATTAAAGGAATAGAAATTATTTGTTTTAATATTGTTTTGTTATGTAATTAATTTATTTGCTCAATGTTAATTGTAAACATGTTTGGCCTGATTCTGTGATGGATACGATATCGAAAAAAGTTTACATTACAGACTTAAGACTTCCACGAATTAAAAAGGTATGTAATTAATTTATTAAAACTCTTCACTTGTTAACAAATATTGTTCTTGTATATTTGAATCAAAGTGATTAATATGTGACTAAACTGACTTTGAAATTGCTTATTATTAATATCTTATGCATAAATAGTCAATAGTAATCATAAGAAAAAGTCTACTGATGAGGTTGATTAATTTTATCTATTATAGATTTTTTTTTCGGTATGTGTAACCTCGAGAGAGATCTAAAATAAAGATCGAAACGTCCGCGACTTAAGAAGAGCGAGAAGTTTGTTTTCTTTCGTCCGCTATCCTCCCCAAAAAAAAATTTATTATTTATTGTAATTCCGAAAATCGTTGCTCTCAGCAATATCAATGTTAAAGAAAACAATGATGCATGACGTTACAAGACATGCAATTTAAATTTTCTTTACAGTGTCGAGCCATCGTGTGAGATTATATGTATATCAAAATTCACGTAATAACAAAGATAAAACTGTATAATATCATCACCGAAGCCTTTGAATAACACTCGGGTGTGTGGTTGTACGACAAGAATATCAGCTCCTGTGTGTTGTGGTGCAATACGAGGCGTACCTGACACTGCGCTCAATTTGCATTTCAAGTTAGTGCATACCCTTTGACACCGAGACCAAAGGAACAAAGGTTTTGAAATAGCGAAGTGCTCGAAACGGCTTACTATAGCGTCAATTTAACCTATAAAAGCAGAGTATCTAGGTCAGTGGACGACATTGAAAATAAGATATTTCCACCGTTTGATAATCCTGAACATTTTAAAAAAATTTCAAACGATAAAAGTTGATTTTTTAAAACTTGTTTAAATTGCATCACAATAAATGATCTTAAAGAACTATATAAAAAAAAAGATACGGAAAGCAAACCGGACACCCCAGAAATCATAGCTAACGAAGTAACTGAAATAGAAGCAAAGGATATAGAAACGGCATTAATGAAACTTAAGGACAGAAAAATTAAAAATTATAAAATTATAAAATTCCCAAAATCCAAAATCCATTAAAAAAATTCCGGACGAATTGCGCTACAGGAGATGAAATTTAAATACCTAGGTATAGAAATATCAGGATACGGTGACATCGAGGCGGAGGTAAGAAACCAAGCGGCAAAAGCAGCGCGAACCTTAGCTTACCTGAACGATACAGTCCTCCGAAACAAATATATCGGAATCGAGACCCAATCCCGAATCTAACAAGATGGTCATCCGACCTTTATTAACATACACAGTGGAAACTAGACCAGATACATCGAACACAAAGAGAATATTATAAACCACCGAAATGAAAATAGTGCGCAGGATCGCTGGAAAAACATGTAAAATAGACTATGTAAATGAATGGATACTGGGAAGAAAGATAGAGTGGAACGAAAACATAGACCGGATGAATGACGACAAAATGACAAAATGACAAATCTACAAAGGCAACAACAAGTAAGCAGAATTGCCGTGGATGTTTAAATTTATTTATTTAATGTCTAAGCTACATCCTGTAAAATATCTATATATAATGTTAACAGTACATATAAGTGCTTATATATCACTCCAGTGTCTGGCGCATATCACAGCATATTTATTGCACGTCCATAGGCCCCGGAGGGTACATGGAGCTTGTAGGGATTGGCACACCCGGAGGTGCTCCATTGTCTGGGATTCTCCGCATTCACATGCTTTCTCTTCCGCATATCCCCACTGCAGAAGGTTGTTCTTGCATCTCCCCATTTGGCACTGGAGTCTGTTGAGGGTTTTCCAGGTACCCCACTCTAGTTCCGATCCTGCAGGGAGTTTTTCTTTTGGATTTCAGGTTGGAATATCATTGTCTGCTAAACGCTGTTTCCACTTTGCCTTTTTGGTCGCAGTTTTAGGGCCTGTGTAGACTGCATAAAGTTTCGCCTTGATTTTAGTCTGGCCACTGGCAGTACATGTTGATGCAATGGCCGTCTAGTGTCGTCGCATTGCCTGCTTCGTTTAGCCATGGCTAGGGTTTCCATCAGTATTTGCGGTGGTGAAATTCCGGCTAGCATGTAGAGTTGGTCAAGGCTGGTGGGATTAGACATCCCGTTATTAATCTGCAGGACAGGGTCCAGCGCAAGTGCCGAGGAAAGCCGGTCGTTAGGGTTGGCTCCCCAGCGAGCATTAGTCAGCTTCCGGAGGTTGCCGTTTCTGGTGTTGAATTTGGCCTTGGTTTTATAGATATGCTTTCTGTAGGTCAGATAGCGGTCTAATGTAACCCATAGATAAATTGGGTTTGGGCAGTGTTGCAGGCTGACTAAGTTGCAGTTTATTTTTTGCCTGTCGGTTATTGAGGTGGAATAAACATGTCTGCGTCTTCACTGGGTTCGTGCGGAGCTGATTTGACTTATAATGATAGGGATTCTGTTATGTGCTCCTCTATCTCTGCGATGTTTTGTGACTGGCAGATAATTTTTAAATGGATCTTAATACTAGTTTATTAGGGTGGATCTTAAACAATATTTCTTCTTCTAGTGCCATCTTATAGTGAAGGTTGGCAACCATAAGGGCTATTTGAACCATATTTACTGCAGCTATTAACAGATAAACAGTGATTCGTCCTTGACCAGGCCTTTGTTTGTTCTTTAACTGACATTGCGAACATGATCTTTTCATGTTCGCAAAAACCGCGCAAAAATAAATGTTTAGAAACATATAAAACTTTAACATTCAAGTTCCTTTTCACAACCGTTTTAGTTTGTAAGACCTATGTTTATGTAACACCGTATAATGTCAAAATGTTTTTTCTCCTTAAGGTTCTTTTTTCTACATCGAGAAAAGAAATATTAACGAAATACTGCTTCCGCCCACAGTGCCTTGCTATATTGTCAGTTCTCATATAGGTAATTAACAATTTCAAAATGGATAGTTGTACTTTTGCTTGCAATTCATCATCTGGATTGAATCAAGATGTCAGAATATAACAAAATAATGTGTTTTAATCAAAATAAAGTGACCTAAAGTATTAAAATAATTATGTTTTTTAAAAAAATTAGTGTTTTATGGGTTTAAAACAAATGTTAAAATTTTAACTAGCCTGCTATTTGAAATTGAAGTATTTGTCCTATTAGTTTGTTTTTTGAACATTTTTTGTAAAACGTAAATTCAAGAAATTAATGAAACGTTTTATGAAATAAATACCGCAAGCTCAAAGAGGAATTGTCAATCGAAAAGTTTCGCAATCGTTTCCCACATAACGTTTAAACAATGAGAAATGCATGTGTGGTAAGTCATTTGGTCGATAGTCCTCAGCAGTTATACAACCGTTTATTCTCTTCGGTCGGTATGCGGTAACATAATTGAGTTAGGAAAGTTGATGACTTCCAAAACTTTTTGCCATTTTTATTGTCGGTTGACCATGGCAAATAATATTCTATTTCTTCAATTAAGAAAGAGCAAAACTCCAAAACAAACACTTTATAAATTAAATTCTGCGTGCTTTGTCTTTGCCTTACCAGCGTTGAACTTTAACCGGCGAGTAAATCAAAAGTAAATAACCAGTTACGTCATAGAGAATTTTAGAATTCAAAACATTTTTACAAGGGATATCGACAAAATATATTGTCTATAAAATTGTGTTTTTACAAAATCCGTTAGTTCCATATGAAATGCAACAATACTTTTTCAATACTAACGAACACTTTCAACAAGTATGGATACTTAACAAAAATGATACAGTTATTCACTTTCTGCCGACCATGCGGCGAAGAGGAAGAGAGCAGCATACACATTCTGTGTTGCTGCCCGATGCTAGCGGTGTACAGGTAGCAAACTTGAGGCCGCATAATAATGGATCCAAGTGATCTAAATGAGACATACCAACAGAAATCCTGCGGTTTGCCAAAACCAGCGGACTGGAATTCTGATGCCCTGAAGACACAGCGGTAGTCAGAAAATATCAAAGATGTAGGTAACATAGGTGCATATAACAATGGCCCAACCGCAAAAATGCAATGTAATGTATTTACTTTTTTCGGTTTTTATACAAGTCTTTCACTTCTTCTGCTTTTATCAGCGCTTTTATATATGCTCGTCAATTGCTAGTACTCTTGACATGGCCTTTAAAACAATTTCGATCAGATCGAGATACGTTCGCCTTTGTCGATCTTCACCGACTTGCCCATTCACACTTGCCTTATTTTCTCCGCCTTATCTCCGCCGAATTAACACGCTAACAAATGAGTACAAAAAGATACTTAACGACAGAGAGCTCCCAATACATAATTATATTGAAGACGCCAACAGAAACCGATTACATTCGAGAAAGCCACCAACAAAGACCGCAGAAATTGCTACAGAAACTTACCTAAACATCACAGACAGGTAGTCTCACGAATGGTCCGAAGCTTAACCGGAAAACAACATGCCCTGCATAACACAAAAGCCACCTGGCTTTAACCTACTACGCAAAACCTGGTGCACACTTAATCGCATCAGGACCCAACACGGCTGATGCGCATACTTGCTAAACAAATTGGGAAAAGTTCCATCCTCTTCATGTGACTGCGGTGAGGTTCAAACTGTCAGACACATTACAGAAGAATGTCCATCACGATCTTACGATGGCCACCCAGATGATTTTCTAGTTGCAATTACAGAAGCGATACAGTATATAGAAAAGCTTGATGTTTGTTTGTGGATTTACTTAAGTTTGTTTTATATATTTTCTTGTAAATGTGTCGATGTCTCTCTTCAGTCGATGTCTGGCTTTAGAAATCGTGACTTCTTCAATGTATACCCGGGACAGTTAAGCTTCTCCAGGTTTCTTTGTCGTTAGCAGTCCGCATCACTACTTGTATGGAGAGTTTGTCCAGGATTTTATTTGATCGATATATCTGTTCGGTAATCTTTCTCTCCGGCGCCTTTCGTCAACTTTCCCCTGAATGACTTGTTTTTCTAACTCATCTCTCCGAATGACATGGCCAAAGTATTTGAGGGTGTTTCTTTGGATGTCTGGTAACATACCGTTCATTTTCTGCAATTCTTAGCTCTTGAAGGATTGAAGCGTTTGTTCTGCGGGCCGTCCATGAAATTCTAAGCATTCGTCTATAGCATGTCATATCGAAAACTTCGATCCGGCGTCTACATGCCACATTGATAGTCCATGACTCGGAGCCGTAGGTAGCGATTGAGAATACAATGGATTTCATGAGGCGTTGTTTTGTAGCTTTACTTATGTTGTGATCTTTCCATACTTTTGTTAGTTTGGCTAACGCTGTCCTTGCCGTCCCGATCCTCTTTTTATTTTCTTTTTACTGCCACCTTTGTTCGTGATGCATGCACCGAGGTATATAATTGACTCTTTGCACTCTATGTCAGGTATTGAAAAAAGGGTTCGTGGTAAAACTTCACTTATATCCTCGAATTTTAAGGATACCATGGACCGCTCATGTAACTAATCAACACGTATTGACAAAGATGGGGAAGGATAAAGAACTACTATTGAAGATAAAACATCTAAAATTGAATACTATGGACAAATAATGAGAAATAGCCAAAGATATGGAATCTTACAGTTGATTTTACAGGGAAAGATAAACGGTAAGCAGGATCCTGGAAGACGAAGAATTTCGTGGCTAAAAAATCTACGCTTATGGTTCAACACAAGAACTGTGGGTCTGTTCAGAGCAGCTGCGAACAAGATACAGATTGCCATGATGGTCGCCAACATCCAAAACGAATAGGCACTGTAAGAATTAGATATCTACGATCATGAGACAACACTTGCTCCTGTTGAGTTTTAACCCCGATTCTGCACTTCTTCGACTCGTTTTCTTATTTCCTCTTCACTGCTTACTAAGATTGTCGTGTCGTCCGAGTATCTGAGATTTGAGATTTTTCTTCCGCCAATGGATAATCCTCCTTCTCAGCCATCTGTTGCCTTCCTTATGATCCACTCCCCGTAAATGTTGAAGAGGAGGGGGGAAAGAATGCACCCTTGTGTCGATGTACCACACGCTAAATTAAAATAAAATAATAACTCCGGCTATACTTCTTAGCTAGAATAAATTGTTGTTTGTATGGCTGATTTTCATTTTTCTTGGGTTTTTATTTGATGTATCACAAGGTAAAGAGGAGGGGGGAAAGAATGCACCCTTGTGTCGATGTACCACACGCTAAATTAAAGTAAAATAATAACTCCGGCTATACTTCTTAGCTAGAATAAATTGTTGTTTGTATGGCTGATTTTCATTTTTCTTGGGTTTTTATTTGATGTATCACAAGGTAGGGATTGCTATCTGACATTTTAAAGAAGGGGTCGGCGATGTTAAACTTGAAAACAGTAGAATAACATTTTTTTAAACCTTGATTTAAAATTCGATGCGTTTTTTGTTTTTTTACATTTACGCAAAATTAAAAGTTATTTGGACTGGCTGGTTTTGAAATAAAAGCACTGCATGATACATTACAATTAAACATGAATAATGATCATGTTATTCCTATTTCAACAACGCGGTATGGAACTTGCTTGAATGCTTAAATTTATTGAGATTTAAAGTTTTTGTATCCTACTTTAATTTTCCAAATAAAAGTGATTGGTTAATTGCTTTAACAAAAAAATTAAAATTGTATGAATAAATCTTTATAATATTTAAATTTATACTGTCTATAATTTTTGAAAAATAAGATACATTTATAAATATTTAATGCCCTTATTTTGTTTCGTAATATTTTTGTGTACTTATTGACAGTTTTTGCATACCACAAAAAGTTTTACTTCTGACGCCGCCGTTAGTTTATGAATGACGCATAATTCTTGTTGCTATTAAATCATTTTAAAGTAAAATTTCAACGATGTTATTATCGTTAAATGATAAATTTACCTGGCACAACATTATATTTAGTAAAATAACTTAAAGAAAAATTATTCATGCAACGTAAATCCCGATAAGGATCTACCGAAGAGATTTCTCGAATGGATTCTTTTCAAAAAACCTAATCTATTAAACATCTCTTTTAATTTAAATACGATTTTAGGGGTTTTTCAACATTAAAAAGAAATATCGTTGATAAAAATTGATGGTTCTTTATTCAAAATTTTCCCCAACGTATTATGAAAGGGGCAAAATAACGGGCTCGACCAGTATACCCGGGAGCGTACGATCGGGATTATAAAGAAACTCATTTTTTTACCTTTATCTATAGTGATATTAACAATCTCCAATACATATTATACAGGGTGTTAGTAATTTTTTAAATTATTTTTTAAAGAAAAAATTTTTACTGAAAATAGTCGCAAAAAGGGTAGACCTATCTTGTGGGCCGCGGACGACCGCACTGCGATTATTAAAAGGGGAAGGGGTTATAGAAAGGACCCGCTTTTTGATAAGTTGCAGGTCATAGTTCTCTGGAAAAACTGATTTTGTAAGCTTGTTCTATTCCGTAGCAGCCCTGTAAAAAAAGGATTCTTGATGGAGATTGGTCCTTGTAGTGTCAATCTTGAGAGTAAATGGGTGAGACTGATCAGCGTGCCGAGTTCTTCGGCCGAACGTGGCCAGTGGTGGTATAAGAGTTTTTATTTCTCTGGAGCATCTGCAATGGCAATATCTGTAGAGTAATGTCTGATCTGCAACTCTTCTTCTTTGTTTTAGTGGGTGAAGAGCATCTGTGAGATCTGAGCTGTTTATCAATCGAATGGCCCTTTTCTAAAGGGAATTTGGAAGACAAAGAGAATGCTTTGGTGCTGCACCCCAAATGTGCGAGCAATACTCCAGAAAAGGAGTAAAGTAAAACTCTGGCTTGCTGACTTAGCGATGTTAATTACAAAGTCATGTCAAGACATATTATTGGACACCGTGACTCCCAAAATCGAGATGGAGGGACTTGGTTTAAGGGTATTTCCAGACATTGTGATGGGATGATTTGAGGAATTCACTTTCTTGGAAAACGTGGCACTTTGTGTTTTTTGGGCGTTAAACTGAACAATATTGTTGGTTCCCCACTCGACGATTGTTTTAAGATCTTTATTGATGGAGTTTGAATTCCTCGGTAAATTTGTGACAAAAAATCTCACCTGCCCTTTTTTCGTATAGGGCGCCGTTTTTATGCAAAAAAATAAAATAAAACAATAAAACCCGTATCTTTGAAAACGAAGCATTTGCGGATATATGGCAAACAGTCATTTTATTTGCATGTCTCGATCGGTTTCAGAACAATAAATAAATCATCAGTTTTTAAGAAAAACTACATTGAAACGAAGTATTTGCGGACATATGTTTATATAACAAACTGTCTATTTTTTCATGCAAAATCACCCCCCGAAGTTTGTCGCACTTATTTACTAACAACCTGTATATCTAAATAGAAGTGTGTGTACGTTTAAAACAAGACATTTAAAAAAAAGGTTGTGATATAGAGTTAAGGTGTGTTTCCCCTATGGATACGGGAAAAAAGAATAGATCTCAGGTATGGTCTGCCTGTCGTAAAAGACTCCTAATCCAAAGTGTCATGCGACCCGTGCTGATGGATGCATTGCGGGTTCCAGGACGTCAGGAAGTTGCAGGAAATAAGGAAGCATAAGAAATTTCCAGAAGAGGTTTGAAAAAACACAAAAACTACTGGAGAAGAATACCAGAAAACAAACACGGGAAATAATACATCAAAGGACCGTGCCACAAAAGAACGGCAGAACTGTACATGAACAGGATGAACAGGAGTTAGCTAAGAATTACTAAGGGACTGTATAATGGAGGTCTGGCCTGCGGGTTGTGCGGCAGGGATTCGGGGGCGGTGGAGCGCGTAATGTGCTGCTGCGGAGCGCTGGGGAGGACGGGGAGTTTTTTGGGCGGCTGTGTTGTTCCTACCCAGTACAGAACTTGTACAAGGTACAAAGGTGCAGCGTGATTCCATTCGCCGAATGGCTGTCCAGGTTTTGCCTGTCTTGCGGTCCGGTACCTCGCGCCAAGCATCACGTAAAACCTAGTGGACCGATTTTAATGAAACTTTTTGTGGTTAAAAGCTTATAATTTGGTATAATTAGGTAGAAAAACAAGTAAAGGTATATTTTATATCAGTATTTTGACGAGAGTTAAAGATAAAACATATACATTTTGTCACAGCTAAGCGTTTCTTTGGTTATATTGGCACCCATTGCCAAAGTGGTGATCTCGTGGAAGTATTTGTGGGGATCTGATTTTAATAAGATATCTTTATTAAAAGAAACATTTTTTATTTAGTTCTTTCTGTGTCTGAATGCGATAATTCTTAAAGCATGTTTTTTAACAAACAAAAACTAAATTCCTTCAGGCAAAGCTGAATGTAATAACTAGTAATAACATTAACATGTTGTCACCCCAATTGTGTACGTAATAAAATTTGTTAAATGTAAAATACGATGTTTATTTAATAACCATTTTTTTAAGTACCTACATAATTAGCTAATTAAAACTAATTTCTTCGCCTTCATTCCGAACTAAATATTACTTTTTATTCATAGCGTTTAAAAAAGCTTTATTACTGTACAAAAGTGTTTTGTTAGAATTTAATTTGATTTTAGACATTTGTAGCTTGTTGGTAGGCTTTAAAGAAAAGTTAAAATAAAATTTAGCCCGCATTGTTTATTTTTGCTATTTTAAGGGTTGATGAAATACTTCATTCGTGATGTAGTGTAACAATCGCATTTGTGAATAATGATCGTAGTGTATACTCGAAAAACCGACAAAAAACATTTCGCCTACGCTCCTGCGATGCTAGTACCAACGCCAGTATCAAAAAGATAAATTTATTCACCTCACAAACTAAGCTAAGATAAATGTTTGAAATAGCAGTCGCGTGAAATGTTCATTCGCTTTTTCATTTTGGCATATTAAAAGGCATACAAGAGAACACAAATCATATGGAGGTTGCGCCATATGAGAAAATAATAAGTTAAAATGACTCTGTAAGAAGTAGGGTAGGAAAATCTTCCGAGGAAGATTTACTGAGGGCATTTGTTTAAAAATGATACGGAACCAACCTGGATGTGACACCGGGACGTGACGCTGTTCAATTTTCCTGTTAATTTATACGTCTTTCGTTTTATTTATTACCTTTTCGGGTATAAAAATTCCGTCATATCTTCACCCAAACTAGTAGTAAGTACTTAATACTTTTACGATCTTTAACAGCTACCTCAACCACACAAGGTGACTAGAGTAAAACTTAGTTTTTTAAAGTAATCAGGGTAATTATTAATGTAGAAAGTAAATAATAAAAAAAAATATTAAAAATTTGATTTTGCTTAGTAGGTTATTCTATGTCAAATAGACCCCTTTTCATTTAAATATATGTTCTTAAAAAGTTTTCTTTTATCATGAAAAAAATTTCAATATTTTTCTAATTTTTTATTTTTTAAATATCTCAAAAACTTTTATAGTTACAAAAATGGGCTTAAATTTAATTTAAAGGGGATATTTGTGATTATAAAAAAAAAGTCGAAAGTTAGGTGAGCATATCTTTCGGGGTCAAAATTATTTATAGTTCATGTCATATATCGCCCAATTAATCAATGGTTTTTAGAAGAGAAGAAAGCATGACTTACTGCGAGGTGCTGATTGAAGGAGAAAATGTGAAACAAGTGAATGAGATTGTATACTTGGGTTCAAAGTTTACAAGAGACGGAATGAATAAACGAATAGGTAAATAGGAGTTGTGGAAGAGGTCTAATTTTTTCCCCAGTTATTTTAGCATTGTCTGCTTTTTGTACCTTTTCAGCTCCCTAGTTTAGTCCCATTTCTTTAATTTCTTTTAGCATTAATTTGCTGTGCCTAGCTCCCTCTGGCTGTGCCCACTTCAGCTGATGCTGAGAGTGGACCTAGCCATTGACCGCTGCTTTAACGCTGGTCTTTGGTATCACTTATATCGGTTCTGGTTTTCCAGAGCCCCGCCTAGCTAGTTTGTCCGCTTCTTCGTTACCAGAAATACCTTTATGCCTTTGCACCCACGACAAGGTGACCTTGTTTTGGTTAGCCAAGGTTCGAAAGTTTCCGGCACATTCCCGGAAAATATTCGAGTCTATTCTCCGTGATGCTTTGAGTGTCACTTGACTTTCTGATCTAATGAGGATCGTTTTTTTTTTATATCCTCATTTTAGATTTTCAACAGCACAAGCGTTTATGGCATGTACTTCAGCTTGGAAGACCGAGGCATATCTCCCCAATGAGTTTGTTTGCTCATATTTGGGTTTTAAAGAGTAGACGCCTTAGCCAGGTTCTTACCTGATTTTTGATCCGTCTGTGTACCAGGTGAGTTCTCCGGGTTGATCATTATTTCCTTTGTCATCCCTTTGTGTACTGCTGAGTGTATTTACGGTTTAGGATTGCCGTACTTTGGTTCACCAACAAAGAGCCATATGTTATTTTGGGCCTTATCACAGCCGTGTATAGCCAATGAACGTGGACCTTGTAGGTCCACGTTTCGTTTTTTGGTAAAAACTATTAGCGCAGTCTTTTCGGGATTGACCTTTAGTCCCCTATCCTGAGACCATTGTTCTACCTGGTTATGAGCTCTACAAGAGACGGAAAGTTTGACTGTTACATTGAGTGAAGGGTTTTAACAGGGAAACAAATGAATGGTACTTTATGAGCAGCCAAAACGTATAAAAAAGGGAAAACTGGCTGTACATTGAGGAGTGCTGGTCGCTACACTTTGTATGGTCATAAATGTTGGGTTTAGCAGAAGAAGCATGAAAGTAAAATTAATGCTACGGAGATGAGTAGTCTAAGAAGTATAGCTAGAGTAACTTAAATGGATAAAGTGAGGAATAGTGTAAAAGAAGGTGTGGTTACAAAGATAGATAAAGGAATGCTAAGATAGTTTGGAAACGTAGAGAAGATGGATGAAAGAAGATTGACGAAACAGATTTATAGGGCGTGTGTGAATGGACAAGTCGGTAGAGGTTGACCTCGACGAACGTATCTCGATCGGATAGAAATTTTTTTGAAGGAAGGCCAGAAAGGCGTGATTATATATATATATATGTATGTGACTGGGATAAATTATTTTGGCACGATTTATTGTTTTTACTTGTTCAGTAATATATTTATATTTTTCAGCATTTTCTTGGCTAATATTATCGCTTTATCTTGTTCTTGATATTAGTTTACATCATTTTTAGTTTGTCATTATTCATTTGATTTTAATATTAAATTTAATTCTTTTTGTACCCTACTTTGCAAAATTACGTTGTTTAATTACCCCTTTATTTTATTAGATCCTTGTAAATATGTCAATTATAATTTGTAATTATTGAGCACTTTATTTTTGAATGTAGTCGTTAACTTTGTAAACCTCTATTTAATTTAAATTTTTTTATTAAAAACGAGGGTTACCTATGATCAATATTGTTAAACATGTTACAATAAAATTTTAATTAAATCATTAAAAATGTACTAACCAGCCTTATGTAATAAATAGAACTCTAAATCAATAACTGTTATATTCTTTAAATGCAAACAAAATATAATTTTTACCAAATTTACATTAAAAATTTATTAAATTTTCCTACATTGCGTGCTTTATAACTTATCTAAATTAATAATTTATTTTATTTTCACCACGATAGTTTATCTTTATTTACTTTATTCTATTTTATTATTTGAAAGTTAGTCTAGTGATACAAACTTAACAAACTAACTATTTAGATTATTTAAAATGTATATACCTAAAAATTATTTACTTTATGTAATCAATTTATATTTATTTTGTAAACCATTATTCGGATAATTTTTGGTATATTTTATACATAAAACACTTTTAAATGGTTGTTTGTTCCTAAATGGGATATTTTATGCTATGGGGGATTGTTTTAAATATAATTAAAATATAAAAATGTATAAAACTGATTTTTAAAGTACCAGTTAATTTAGCTGCATGTTAACCTATACTATAGGTATATGTGGGTTGATTAAATATCAGAAAACAACTACACTCCTGGCTCTATGCCTACGACGAGCATTGAATTACATCTGATAAATAATCGTGCATAATCCCATTTCGAGTGATATGCAGATGCTTGTTAAGTTCCATGTATTGTAGCTCTCTGTCTTTATCCATTCGTCTGAGTATCTTCTCATTAGTGACCCTATCTACCCAACACACGCGCAACATACGACGGTACACATACATCTCAAAGGCGTTGTTTCGGTTCTTCATTGATTGGTGGAAAGTTTAGCTCTCAGAACCATAGAGAAATACTGGGAAAATGTAGCGCATACAGATTTGCAAGTTTCCACGGCTTCGTTCTTAATTTTAAGGATTACGTGCTTCGGTGTTTTTGAGAATACAACAATTTTAGTCTTTGTGATATTCATCTGTAGACCGTATTTTTCGCTGCGCCCAACGATCAGATTCATCATGTTTTGGAGACCTGGTAGGTTGGTTGTTGGCGAGTATCACCGCATTTCGTATATTTCAGTGCTTCTCGAAAAACTGCACCAGAATATATATATATATATATATATATATATATATATATATATATATATATATATATAAAAAAATCTCACCCTATACAACCATGAACTTCGTAAGAAGGGCTGGATTGTACGGTGAACTGTAGCCTCTAGGGGTGAGCCACAATAGACCTACTAAGGGTCGCGGTGGAGGGGCGACCACGCCCCACTCACATAAAACCTAACCTAACCTAACCTATATATATTAAAGAGGAGGGGTGATAGGACACATCCTTGTCCGACACCTTTTCGTATTTCTAACTTATCCGATGTGGTGTTTTCTACTCTGACTTCTGCAGTTTGGTTCCAGTATTGCTAAGTAATGATGCGATTGTTTTAATAGCCGTCATAAACAACGAGACAGAATACTCGATACTAGATAAACTTTACAAAAGGACATGAAAAAAAGATAAATTGATTTTTTGGATAATTTCATATTGTTATGTTAATTTTGCTCAGGAGTTTAATTTCCTTGCTGATGATAATTTGCTGGGTTTTAAGACATTATTAGTAGCACCGAATTGTTTACTGTGGTATGATTTTTTATTTATCAAACGTTACAATCCTTTCATACTGTTACGATATTTACTTTGGTTCGGTAATAACTAATAACAATAACTAAACAATTTTTATTCCAATATTTTTACACAATATCTTTTACTTCACAAATCACTTAGATATTCACTTTATAATTACTGTAAATACTTAAATTCAAACAAACTTTAACTTAAACTTTTAAAAATAAACTTTTCGCGACCGCTGCCCTTTTTATATTTCCAAATCATCGTTGTAGAAGAATCGCCAATATTCGACCTTTTTCAAGAGAGTACCAGGATAATCCTTTTACCATTTCGGAACCGCAGTATTTCAGAATTTTCCGGTCCTTTTTTTTTGACACGCCGGCATAATAAAGCAGTCCTCTAATTGTGATCGACTCGCTGACGCCGACAGACAACAGGTACGGATCGTAACAATACTTAGTAAATGCAAAAACAATGGTGCTGATTAAATATTTGATGTTGTTTAATCTAACTCCATTATTAAAGATGCCTTCTTTCACACCATCCAAAGTCTCGTTAGAAATACATTTTGAATATGATTTAAATAATAGTGGAAACGACCCTTAGTAGTCTCCATTAAACATCTTCTGTCTGCTCTCCATCTAACCTTGTATCGGCTGATTGATTCTGGAACAGAACTTGTATTTCAGAACTTGTACTTTTGATACATAATTGGAAAAGCAACAATGCTATCAAGACTTGTGATTAAAAATTATATTGGTTTGTAAAAATAATAACAAAACTTAATTTAAAAACAAAATTGAAATTGTCTTACATAAAATGTTAAAATAGCAACTTCATAACTTTGTCGTTCTCATTATACCCAATATTCCTAAAATTCCACTTTTTTTAAGTACTCTAATAACAGTGAATACTATTAGATCTTTTACTGGTCGTATTTAACTTTTATGTTTTATTGTTTCTTTATAAATTATATAATTTTTTACTTCATCAATAAAGTGTAGGTAAATTTTCCATTTTTTCCTCATTCAGTTAAATTTCGTTTTATGCCATAATCCAGGCAGATGTAAAGCCGTAGTAAAGTTTAAGCTTGCTAAGAAGATCATTAATAATACCTGGCTTTATAAAACTTATAAATAATTGTCTGAGTTAAATTAGTTTCTAAAACATAGCACATTAATCCAATTGGAGAAGCTTTAAAATCCCAATTAGGATAATAATTATTTCAATACATACACTAAGAGCCAGGTTTTAATTTTTTTTATTTTTAGAAACTGACCAATTTCTACTTATTTATTGTTTTAGTTACATTGCAAAAACACGATTAATATGCATGAATAATACATTTTGTAAGTATCATAATGCTTCTAGCTACCCACAATCGTGACAAAATAACTTTTACTTGTTACGGTAAGCACATTTTTATTTTGATCTTTATAATTTTAAGCTGATAGGTGGGTAATAAAAATGAAAGGTATTAATTATGTACCAATATAATTTTACTTTGGAACTATTTACATAGGTATTTTACTTTAAACTTAATGAAATTTAAAGTAATATTATGAATAATAAAAAAATTTTATTATGATACATATAATACGAAATGTATGTAATTTCACCTTTTTGAGAATATTTGCTTTTTTATTGAACTGAGAAATATCTACAGGGTGAATCACTATAGCGAAACGGTAAAGATTTTAAAAATTTTCTCAGGTAATGTATACTTTTGTAAGGTAAACTTTTATAGTGGTTTCCTATACTTAAGTACAGAGTATTTCAAGTTACAGCTCATTTTACCAATATACGACGGTTTCGGATAAGTCACCAAGGGATCGACTTAACGGGCGCACTGTGATGAGAGACACATAAGTAAATTCCTCCAAGATTTAAACCCGATAATTTCTTGTTTATTATAATGCTTTTGTTGAGAGGTTTTATTTTTATTTTTTGCTTTATTGTAAACAGAAATCGTTGATGTAGCTCTCGATGATTTTTTTGGTTAGAAGTTATTGGTAAAAATTTAGTAAATATGTTTAATTATGTAGTACTTACGGCATTATCAAGCATCAGATTTATAGTCATTATAATTGGAATCACTGTCGTCGCTATCCTCATTTGAATTGTAAATGATAACACACATTTTTCCTAAATTTCAGGAGTGGCAGTATTAAGTGCTCGTTGCCAGGTTTCTAAAACAGCCTCATTACTGTAACCATTAGATCTAATGTGATTGTCATTTACATATTCACCAAATATACTCAATAGGATTATATTGGCAATAATAAAGCGGTTGCTTATTTAAAATGTTTGAATGGTACGGACCTTTATCCAATACAATGACAGATGGTTCATGTAACGATGGTAATAGTTTTTTTGGCCATTTCACAAACATCCTGTTACTATGATAATCGGTCGATTTTGATTTTAAATTTAACAAAAATAATAAATGCGCCCTATCAACAACATCATGGTTTCCACCTGCATGCACAATAATGAGTCTTTTTTCTTCACCGTCGCGTCGGTGTGTTTTATCGACTTTATGTGTTCGTCCTTTCAAATCTTTTTGTTCCACCTTTAGCAAAGATCCAAGTTTCTTTCAGATAAACAAATGAAGAGCAATTTTTGTTTATAGTACACATTGTAGAAGTTTATTCACGAACTTTTTAAATCTCAGCTCTACATCCATCAAGACACCAAGATTTTTTGCTTTACTAACAATAACTAGTGGTTCATTGTGAATGTAGATATTCACCGAATTAGTCACTATGAAACGATGATACTTTGGACCAAATATCATAACATTTGATTGACTGGAGTTTATAAATAAACAATGGCTCGCAGCCAGGTCAAATAATCTATTTAGATATGCGTTTAAAAGATTACAATCATTTTCTGCCATTTTAGCAGGAAAACCATAATATACTTGAGTATCATCAGCGTATTAATGCACTTGACACCGTTTCGCTATAATCCTATGTCCCGTTGGTAGTGATTCACCCTGTACAATATGAGCCAATTTTGGTGGAAAAATAGTGCTTTATATATTTTTTTTAAAAAAATTAGTTTACCTATGGTCTATTTAAGTTATCATTTCTACAATAGATACTGTTTTCAATAAATTTTGATTTCCAAATCGGTTGCAATTTACTTTTGAAAATTAACTGAGTTTCTAGTGATTGTATCCCCTTAACAATAATAAATTATAAAGCCGTGATGACAATTTAAAAAAATTTAAGTCTGTTTAAAAAAACTCAAGAATAATTATTGCTCGAGCGTAGCATTTTTTTAATCTTCTAGGCTGTTAAATTTTTTCATTCAAAAAATAAATCTTCTTTGACTAATCTTGGAGAAGTAGGATTTGCTTCTTTTTTACATTTCTTTACGAACCTTTCTTTTGACTTTGCTCCAATGAACATAACATATTTATTGATCGTTCACTAAAAAGAAAAACAGCAAGTAAAGATTTCACCAAAAGGTTACCCACCAATTTTTTTTTAAAGAATTATTGCTAGAATGTTTTTATACATAAAAAACTACGTCTTTCTACTTACGAGGGTGGTATGCAAAGTTTTCTACCTAAAACAGATATAAGACATTTTTTATTTCTATTTACATATTGTGAATGGCTTTCGCGGCCATCGTTTATTGGTTTATTTCGCCATCTCGAATGGCATCTTGGGGTGATGTTTTTTCTTTTTAAGGCTGATGGTTTGTGACATTTGTGTGTCACGATCGCAGATTATATACATTTTGGTGGGCGAGCATATTTGAGGGCTGTTTAAGAATTGGTCACGTTTCGGAGATTCCTCTTATGTTTGTAAGAAAGCAGCGTTGTATTTTTAAGTACAGGTTTCCATGTTCCATTTATTTTAGGTATTTCCTCAGTTATAATAAAGTTCTGCTGGTGTTTATGTATTTTAATCGCTTCTCTACAAAGCCTCGGATAATATGCAGATGTGGTGCATAAAACTTGGGTGTCCTCGAATTTAATTCTGTGATCATTATTATGATATAAGTAACAAAATGAACCGAATCAATGAACACACAACCGAAGTAAGTGAAAAATAGGAGAAGATTGAAAAAGCTATTCAGACATTGTGTTCAGCATTATTAAAACAAGATCAAGTGAAGAAAAAGGAATGACTGACTGAAGAAATGCTTGATATAATGGAAGAAAGACGGGAGTACAAAAACAAAAATATACCAAAATATCGGGAATTTCACAGAAAAATTAAGACAAAAATTAGAAAAGCTCTCTAATAAATGCATTAAAATTAAACTATATGAAAAGAAATATGACTATCATAACATGCACAACAAAAATAAAAGAAATGACACATATAAGAAAATACCTCAATCTAAAAACAGGCATATTTGACGATAACGGAAGCTTTGTCTTAGAATCAACAGAGATTCTAAAAGTATGGAAGCAGTACGTCGAATTTATTTTTGACTGAGACCGCCCTAAGGACCCCCCAATCCAGCTAACCGAGACAACCGATATTGGTCTCTTCTTCCTTAAATCGAAAATAGAAAAAGCTATAATGTCCCTCAAAAAAAAACAAGGCACCAGGCCCGGACAATATCCATGGGGAAATACTAAAGATTCTATATGAAAAAGGCAACCAATTTCAGAACACTCTGACCACTCTCCTGAACAGTATATATGATAGTGGTAAAATATTGAAAAACTAGCTACTATCAACTTTTGTGGCCATACCCAAAAAGCCAAATTCAGAACATTGTGATCAACATAGATTGATAAGCCTAATTAACCAGATAACTAAAGTCTTTATCAAAATCATATGCAACAGAATCTTGAGAGTAAATGGGTAAGACTGATCAGCGTGCCGAGTTCTTCGGCCGAATGTGGCCAATGGTGGCACAAGAGTTTTTATTCCTCTGGAGCATCTGCCATGAAAATATCTGTAGAGCAATGACTGGTCTGCAACTCTTCTTCTATGTTCTAGAGGGTGAAGAGTATCTGTGAAAGTTGAGCTGTTTATCAAGCGAATGGTTTTTTTTTGAATGGAATCTAGAAGACATAGAGAATGCCTTGGTGCTGAACCCCAAATGTGCGAGCAATACTCCAGTAGAGGTCGGATTTGAGCCTTGTACGTCGTGAACAGTTGATCAGGAGTAAAAAACTTTCTGGCTTTACACAGAAAACCTAGCCTCTGGCTTGCCGACTTTGCGATGTTAGCAACGTGGTCATGCCAAGACATATTATTGGACACCGTGACTCCCAAAATTGAGATGAAGGGACTTGGTTCAAGGGTTTTTCCGGACATTGTGATGGGATGATTTGAAGAATTCACTTTCTTGGAAAACGTGGCACTTTGTGTTTTTTGGGCGTTGAACTGAACAAGATTGTTGGTTTCCCACTCGACGATTGCTTTAAGATCTCCATTGATGGAATCAACCTGTTCCTGCCTGAGTCTATTTGTATCATTCACCGAAAGTGATCGATAGGATGTAAAAGTTGAGACAAGTGTGCTATCGTCTGCGAAACTGTAAATGGGGTTCGTGGTGGTTTTCAAGAGGTCGTTGATGTGTAAAAGAAATAGGGTGGGGGACAGGATGGAACCCTGGTGGACCCCGGCATTAGTTTTAAACAAATGTGAAGCAGAATTAGGCAAATCACAATTTGGGTTCCGAAACTCTCTTGGCACAAGAGAAGCGTTATTCTGCTTCCAAGTTCTGATTCAACGATGTAGAGATGTGAATAAAAATGTCTACATAAGCTTTGCGGATTATAACAAAGCTTTTGACAACGTACGGCACGATCAACTAATTAAAACACTCCAAAATGTAGGCATCGACTATAAGGACATCCGAAATTTAGCAAATCTTTACTGGAATCAATCAGCTAGGGTTAAAATTGGAAAGTCGTCCATTGAAAATATTAAAATTAGGAAGGGCGTACGGCAGGGATGTATCCTGTCCCCTCTGCTTTTTAATATTTATTCGGAGCAAATATTTAAAAAGTTTTAGAAGAAAAAGTTGGTGACATCAAGATTAATGGAGATGTAATAAACAATATCAGATACGCCGACGACACGGTCGTGCTTGCAAATAGTCTGGATGAACTACAATATCCCATGAAAAGGGTTCAAAGAGTTAGTGAGGAGAATGGACTTAGCCTAAATATAATTAAAACTAAATGGATGATAGTAAGCAAAACTCAACAACCTGCCAGACAGCTGACAATAAATAACCAGCTAATTCAGCATGTGTATTCATATGTATATTTTGGGACGCTAGCTAACTCAAAATGGGTTTAAACAACTGAAATACCCTCTAGAATTAACAGAGCCAGAGCAACATTTAACAGCATGAGAAATCTATTCACGAACATTAAAATATCTTTACCATTAAAAATAAGACTGGTCAAATGCTACGTGTTTCCTGTTTTGCTCTACGTTGCAGAGGCGTGGACACTAACGGAAACACTAATGAAAAGGATGGAAGCATTTGAGATGTGGGTGTACCGGCGTATTCTCGAAATATCGTACACTAAACATATCACCAACTTGGAAGTCCTACGCCGAATAGGAAAGGAAAAAGAAATATCCCTTACTGTTAAGAAGAGGAAACTTGAATATCTTGGTCATCTAATGAGATAGGATAAATACCGTCTACTACAACTGATAGTCCAAGGAAAAAAAGAAGGTAAACGCGGACTTCAATCCAATTATTTAGAAGTGTAGCTAACAAAATTAAAATTGCTATGGTGATAGCCAACGTTCGTAACGGACAAGGCACGTGAAGAAGAAGATCATTATTATTCAGTGTGTGCTTCGCGAGGGCAGATTTTTCTGTATATCTAATACGGCAGTTGGCTTTGTGTTTTTATTTGTTTATAAAGTCTCCTTGTTAGTCTGCACGCTTCACCCAGTGATGCTCTTATCCCTTTAATCCGTCCAAATAGTACTCGACGTACTTTTCTGCAAAATAATTGTTTATGAAGGTAAGGGCCTCCTCACTTGACCAAAATGTCTATCCTCCGAGCGCAATTTTTAGATTAGGGAACAAAATGGTGGTCGTGGTTAAGCAGTAATTCGTTTTAATGCAATTTTCGCCTTCAGCTTGTCAAGTAATGATGCCGCAGTATGCTTCTGTAAAGGTTTTTTCTTTTTGAAGATAATTGATATTGATAAGTCCACGACCATCTCAAAAAACAGTCGCCATCACTTTCCCAGCCGAGTTTTAAAGTCTACATAAATAATTATTGTTAATTTTAATACTCAGTGGACGGTACGCTAATACAGTAAGTTTCAAATGTCATGTAAGTAGTTTTTTTAATATTAAACGATAATTTACCCATAAAAATCTCATTTAGATGTACATTCATATTGCTTTTGTCTTTATTCCAAGTATCTTCACTAACTATGACTTTGGTGTCATCTACATCAGAAACCATTTTGTTAGTAATTTTTATTGGTAAGTCATTGACATATATTATGAAAAACGAAGATCCTAGGATTGTTCCTACCTCTCGAATATAAATTTAAATATTAAGGTTACCAAGACTTTTTGAATTGAATGTTTGTCTATACACATTTTAAATGCTATCAACATCAAATAATATTTACACCAAATGAAAAACTGATAATATCCAAAAAACAACAAAAATTAAATGAAAAACCTTTTTGTTGAACGCAATACAAATACGATCACTCTATTTACATTATTTGCTTAAATAGAAACCCAAATCGAAAGTTTATTTACGGTTTTGCGCGTATACGCATCAGTGGCGTGGTTTTCAAACAATTGTTTTTATTACAGTTGAAAACCAAAGTTAAATTAGTTGTGGAAAATTGTTTCAAAAGAGATCGTAAAAATATTTTTCGACAACTGTCCGAAAAGTAACCGCTCCCTGGATATTTTTTATTTGGGAAAGTAGCACTTTCCGGCCTAGTTGTCATAGCCGTAGCAACAGAATAACGACTTACCAATTTGATACCAAAAAAGGGGTACAAATTATAATTCCGCTAACTCAATTTTTTGGCCCGATACGCTTGCTGGATTAAAAAAAGTATTTGCAGGATATATTATCAAATTGCGTAATAAAATATTAATTGTTTGGTAAAATTATAAATTGCTTGGTAAAATTTAAAAATCTCTCTTAAAATATATTAAACTCACGATAATGGGAATAATTGCTCGATAAATGAAATAAATGCTCGATAAAAAAAGCATACGCTTTAACAAAAAATGCATAAAAAAAATTATAATTGTTTGCTAAAAATTTTAACACAAAATCATAGTCTTTTACTACGGAAATTCCCACGTACCAATTTAGAATCAAATCGAATTATAACAAAAAAATCATACTCTCTTACTTACTCGTCCGCCATGTAGAATTTAAAAATTTGGACAAAATAATTATACACTTTTACTTCTAAAACTCCCACATACCAAATTATAATCAAATCGGACCATAATCACAAAACTCGTCAGCCATCTTATATTTTAAAATTTTAGCAAAAAATAATACTCTTTTACTTCGAAAATTCCCACGTATCAATTTAAAATCGAATCGAGCCACGACCACAAAACTTGTCCACCATCTTGAATTTAAAAATTTTGACAAAAAATTATACTCTTTCACTCTGAAAACTCCCACGTCCAATTTACAATCAATTTGGACTATAATCACAATACTCGTCAATCATCTTAAATTGTAAAATTTTAGCAAAAAATAATACTCTTTCACTCCGAAAACTCCCACGTACAAAATTAGAATCAAATCAAACCATAATCACAAAAGTCGTCCGCCATGTTAAATTTAAAAATTTGGACAAAATAATCATACTCAATTTAGAATTAAATCAAACCATAATCACAAAACTCGTCAGCCATCTTAAATTTTAAAATTTTAGCAAGAAATCATACTCTTACTACGAAAACTCCCACGTACCAAATTAGAATCGAATCAAGCCCTAATCACAAAACTCGTCCACCATGTTGAATTTAAAAAATTTGACAAAAAAATCATACTCCTTCACTCCGAAAACTCCCACGTCCAATTTAGAATCAAATCGAACCATAATCACAAATCTTGTCAGTCCTCTTATATTTTAAAATTTTAGCAATAAATATTACTTTTTTACTCCGAAAACTCCCACGTACCAATTTAGATTTGAATCGAGCCATGATCACAAAACTCGTCCGCCATCTTGAATTTAAAATTTTTGACAACAAATCATACACTTTCACTCCGAAAACTCCCACGTCCAATTTAGAATCAAATCGGACCATAATCACAAAACTCGTCCGCCATCTTAAATTTTAAAATTTTTAACAAAAAATAAAACTCCGAAAACTTCCACGTACCAAGTTAGAATCAAATCGGACCATAATTACAAAACTCGTCCGCTATCTTAAAATTACTAATTTTAACAAAAAATAATACTCTTTTACTTCGAAAATTCCCACGTACCAATTTTTAATAGTATCGGACCATAATCTCAAAATTCGTCCGCCATCTTGTATTTAAAAAAATTTGACAAAAAAATCAATCTCTCACTTTGAAAACTCCCACGTTCTAATCGAATTGAATCGGACCATAATCACAAAACTCGTCCGCCATCTTGAAATTAAAAATTTTGACAAAATTATCATACTCTTACTCCGAAAACTCCCACGTACCAATTAAAATAATCGAATCGATCTATAATCACATAATACATTCGCCATTTTGAATTTATGAATTTTGACAAAAATAACAATTTTTGACCAAAATCATATTCTCCGACCCTAAACACCAAATATGTATATGTACCTATATTTAGAAAAATAGGATCATAATCACAAGTTGCCATTTTGTTTTTTATGCAATAAAAATTCATAGTTACATGAATTATGTACATCTGCCAAAAGTTGATGAAAATTTAAGTTAAAGTTTTGCGAAAATTGAATAATTTAACTAAGAAATAAACCAAAAACAATTATGTTTCATCAAAACCATTTTTAAAAATAAAAAACGATTTCAATAAATAATTATTTACCCCTAAGTACAGAACTGTATGTTTATTTATTTTTAAAAAAGAAAACTAATTTCTAAGACATAAATTCATCAAACTTTTAGCATATTTACCGTTTTATAATAGTTTAATAATCGTGTCAGAATCAAAATAATGACCGGGCTATTATTAAAAGCGTCACAATCTCCAAATGGTCTATTTGACAACCTCTGATTGGTCGATTTTATTAATTGCTTAGTAACTGACGCGCAGAAGGTCTTCGATCTGTTAGTAGAGATAGACGATAACGTGATTTTATATCATTAATTAATTATCGCATAATTGAAATAGATTGAATTACATTCTGAAAAAATTTAAAATAGTTTAATTTCTGGAACGAACGTTTTTTGTAGTTAAAAAATTCAACTCTCGTTTAACAAAATTTGTTTGTAGTATAGATCTGGTCGTGCACATATTTTATGTGGGATAGATGGCGAACTATTATTACATGCGATTTCTCTTTTCAATCTATGAAAAAATATGTTTGTAAATTCGCAAAACCTGTATTTTTTATGTAGCAGTCGCAGTTTCGCTTACTCTATTTGTATTTATAAAACACATCAACTTAAGATTATAAAACAACATCATGCAACAAAAAAATTTCATCCCTACATTCAACTTTCTTTGTAATTGTCACAATTCACAAAATAAAAACTTAATAAGTAATTCCTTTTAGTTCTTGATTTTGTAAAAAACAAAAAAAAAACCTGAATCCATGTAGGATACCGTTAAAATTGACGTTTTTATGATTTTTTATAAATATGGACTAAAATACTCAAAAAAATGAATTTATTTTATTTATCTGTCCCACACTGTACATCAAAATGTCAATAGATTTATTATAAATATCTTAATAGCTTTTGGAAATATTTCCAGAAGCGATATTTCGATATATTATAAACGACCATCAACTGTTGCAATATAATATTTAATACTTTTATCAGAAAGGAACGTACTGAACCCTGAGCTAAGTAGTAGTAGGAGTAGTAAAAACAAGAACAAGGCGGGGTTACGATAAATCGTGATGCTATTTTTCCCAAATTAAAAATTTGATATTTGTTAGTATCAGTGATTGAATTATAAAAACGATCGCCCATCTCTAGACTTTTTACAGCTATCGCAACATTAAATCCCACCGACAGAGACTCAACCGCACTTGATACTTATACAAGTTTTGCGAGATTTAATTCTCGGGAATGGGTTCTCTCCTGGGTGCGACTGGAGGGTATAAGCTTATACAGAGGTCAATCAAACTAGGAGGGGGCTTTCGTGCACAACATTTCTAATTCATCGTTTCTTCTACTTTCATGTTATCCTTTGTACGGTTCTACCATTCATCTCTTAAGTCTTCTCGGTTGCTACTGCAGTAGTAACTGGAAGATGGGGTGAATTGGTAGAACTTGTACCTGGGAAAAAACATGATTTGGAAGGGGGGATGTTTTGCACTTTTTTGGAAAAATATTTATTTATTTAATAAATAAGACTTAAAACAAGTTAAAAAATTAAATTTAATTTGGAAAATTAAAAGGAGAACTATTTAAAATGTTTGTTTATTTTATTTTTTATAAAAATGAGAGTATTAAAAAAAGAAGACATTTTGTTTTTGTAAATTTACTATTTTTTTGTTCATATTAAGTGAGACGTTTAGGCTACATTTTTAATAGGATTTAATTAAAAAAGTTAAAAGTTAAAAGTTAAAATGATTTCTAATTTTAAAGGTGGTAATGTTTTAGTCCACTTTGTGTCTAGGCAAAGGAAAAACTATTATTATTAGCTATTTAAAAACAAAAAAATGCAAAACCAAGAAAGTCCTGACAACGAAAATGTGAAGTAATCTTATTTCCCCAAGGGGTTATGTTATAGGGATGTGTTAGTAGTAAAGTGGTTGGAAAATATGAGTTCATTGATGACACTGGCAGATTTTTTATTCTAATCGTGAACAGACGATATTTTCTCCACGACCAAATAATTTAAATAAAAAATACTTGAGTTAATAATATTTTTTATATTCCTGTTTTGATTTTTGAGGAAATAGGTTTTCTGTTATGTTATTAGCGTAATTTGTAATATCAGGAGGAGTATTTTCAAATTCTAAATCTGATTCACTTAAATTCTCGCTAATTTTATACAAAAAAAAATATTAAAACTTTTTTTTCTTTTCTAATTGTTACTTTCATGCAATACTTATCAAAATGATCACTACAAACTCGAGCATTCGTTTACATTGAGGAATTCCCGTAACACTCATCCATTTTTGTTTTTGTTTATTATTTTTAGGGATCCTGTAATAAAACGTTGGTTATTAAATAAATATATTCTGCGCATTCATTTTTATAACGTGATGAAATTAAAAGATATTTAATTGCACGACCTCCTTTTAAAAATAACGAAAACGTGATTTATAAATAAATAATACTGTTACGATTTTTTGGGTCCGTCCCTGTCGACGCAACGGCGCGTCGACCACAAATTGGGGTTAATATTAATGACCTGCTAGTAATACACAGAAGTCACTGAATGATTCTGGAATTTCTTTAAATAATTGCTATTATTCGAGAACATTGATTCGGAGGTATTTTAACGAAATCATAGATCGAAGTTTTAGTTAGTAAGTTTAGTTTTAAAAGTTTCTGTTGAAGTATTTAAAATAATTTTTAAGTGAAATTTATTGTGTACAAATATTGGAATAAAAATCGTTTAGAATTACTGAACCTAAGAAAGGAGAAAATATTGTAACAATACTTTTCTAAGCATACATAAATAATTCTTTATTTATCAACACGTAATTATTTAATTCTATAAATTCTATAAAATCTGTATCTGGTATTACCGGGGATATACTGCCTTTTGCACACAATCATGTTTCACTTGTTAATTAACAAAACAAATTATTAAACTACATCTCACAGGCTAGTGAGATTTCTGCACGTTGTGCACCGTGCACTAATAGAGACAGGCAGATGCTACTCGACGAGTTTGCAGTGCAATTCCCACTTACACACCAGCCTATGGCTTGTCTACTCTATCTATATTATCTCTATGGTTATTTTACCACATGCTACCATTATTTGGTGACGGTTTTTTCTATAAAAAATTATTTTTAAATTACCTCACAAAAAAAGTCTAATGGTGTCAAATATGGCGATCTGGGGGGCCATTCAATTGTGCTTTCTTATAACTGCAGGAATTCATATCAATTTAATGTCTGCAATAATGTCTATTGACGTAATTATTGAGAAAAAATGCGCATACGTCAGAAATACATGCATTCAAAAAAATTGGGATTTTTTCAAATTTTTCACCCATCTCCTTACATCTCTGGATCATTTTGAGAAAGATAAAATTAATGCCCTTTTAAAATTTTATAAATACTTGTGAAATTCCTGAATTTCCAATTTTTTTGGCACTACTGATCTATTAATACTATGTCGTCTGTCGAAATAAAGACTGCACATAGCCGGAGCGATAGGATATCATCAGCCCCTTTCATTTTATAACTTTAATAAGGAATAGTTCATCTCAGATATTTTTAAAAACTGTTTTTTTAAAGAATTTGTACCTACTGTGAGAACATTTCAAGAAAAGAAACTGGGAATACCACCGGAAGTTTATTGATTTTAGACAAAAAAAAATTAAAACGGTGTACGTAATATTACCAATTGTAACTAGGTGTGTCTTATAAACTAAGTTTTTTAATGGTTTATATTCCTACCTTATTTTTAACTTTCCAGCGGGAAGTTATAGTAATGGGTCCCATTTTGCGAATCTTAAATTTTGACATATCTCCACATATCAAGGTCCCCAGAGTCGAATACCGTAGTTTTTAAGTGGACGTCTGTGTGTGTGTGCGTGTGTGCGTGTGTGCGTGTGTGCGTGTGTGCGTGTGTGCGTGTGTACGTGTGTGCGTGTGTGCGTGTGTGCGTGTGTGCGTGTGTGCGTGTGTGCGTGTGTGCGTGTGTGCGTGTGTGCGCGTGTGTGTGTGTGTGTGTGTGTGTGTGTGTGTGTGTGTGTGTTCATATGTGCGTTGGAAATTATTTTTCGTCTCGATTATCTCGAAAAAAAAATGATATCGACGTGGGACCAATTGCATTCGACGCATAATTACGCTGAACTGATTAGATTTATAGCCAAATTGGTAAAACTGTTTTTTATGGAGATATAAAAAACTGAAAAAAATGGTAAACTACCTGAATTTTGCAATTTATAAATTATACTATTTTTAATACAGAATTTTAATATCTTTTAGATAATATGATTATTGCATGTTAAAAATATTTGTATGAAAAATAAAATGACAATATTTTGTAAGAAGAGATAGTTTAGGAAAACAAAAATAGGAATTGAAGAATTTAAAACTTGTGTCAGCATTAAGAGAATAGCATAGCGTTATATGGTGACAAAGCTTTTTTAAAGAGGTATGTTTTGTACAAATTACCTCACAAAAAAAGTCCGAAGGTGTTAAATATGGCGATCTAGGGGCCATTTAATGGTGCTTTCTCATAATTGCGGGAATACAAATCATTTCAATGTCTGCTATAATGTTTATTGTAACCATTGAAAAAAAAGTGCATTCGTTAGAAATAAATGTGGATTAAAAAAAATTGGGATTGTTTCAAATTTTCCACTCACCTCATTACAAAATTAAATATATTGTAGATTGTAGGGGGGGTCGTGAAGGCTATGCAATCTCTCAAGCACCTCGACCTATCAGATCTTTTGTGCATAACCCTTAATCTATTCGAGGCCCGGGATTCCGAGAATTCTATCAAAGTTTATCAGTTTTCTGGGGGCTAAGTTTCTGACATTGAAGGGCTTTAAAAAGGCCTCTTTCAGAAACTCTTGCAAAAAAGCGCTGGGTTTTCGCAAAGCAAATGTTCTACAGCTTTAGCGAAGTTCTCGTAGTAGCAGCAACTATAACTCTCTGTTTTGCCCATCTTTTTAAGGAGAAACCTCAAAGGGGAGCCAGTGAGGAGCCCCTTCACCAGTTGCAAGTCTTTCTTGTCCAACTCGAGAAGCTGTTTAGCTTTCCTTGGCGAAAAGCTTACTAGCCTTTTCGCTTTTCTTTGTCCTGGCACTTTATGCCAGTGAGATTTCATTTCATCTGTTTCCCAGCGTTAGACCTCTTCTTTCAAGTGCGATTTGGAAAGTCCACATAAGGGTTCTGGGCCGGAAAATTGTGTATTTGCCCCTTCTTTGGCAAGGCAATCTGCTTCCTCGTTGCCTTTAACTCCCTTGTGACCTGAAACCCACATCAGAGTAACCTGATTGTTCGCTTCCAGTTGTCTCAGGGATTTTTTACAGCCCCAAGTCAGCTTGGACTCACAAGTGTGTGACTTCAGAGCTTTCTATATACATCCGATGCCCTCAATCACGCCCGCGGCCTAAAATCATTCGCTAATAGTGGGCGTTATCGACTAAAAATCCGTAACATTACTTTTTTTTTATTTTGCAAAATATCTTGATCAAAATTTTTAAATAAAAAAAATATTTGTCGAATAGCGTAAGGAGCTCTGTTCCTATCGGGTATCCAATGACACCACGCGGCTTGTTTCTTTAAAGACAAGCATTAACAAATAAACATAGACAAATATATTTTTTTAATACCGTGGTGAAAAATCTAGGTAATGCAAATGCTCACTGGATAAGTCAATTCTTAAATGCAATACAAATAAATTATTATAGTTTTATCCCTAACAAATGATTGTACTTTGTCTGTTGGAGTTAGATCACCGAATCTAAAATGAAATATTGCTAACTCTGCATCACGGACCGGTATATGAGATATGTAAATGTGAAGAAATACTACTGAATATGAAAATCTAAGTTCAAAATTCGACAAGAGAAAAGTGGTGAATTCATAGTGTTTTTTGATGTACGATTCATTCTCGACAGGATTTGTTTGTTAAATTTACGAATGAATTTACCCATAAACGTCGTACTTAATTATTTGTTTGTACATACATACTTTTGTGATGTATTGCAAAAACTAATTTCTATAATTCTTTAAAGCTTTAGTTTCGATAAACTTTAACAGTCACAGTCTTTTTATTTACTGAAACTACAGTAATTTTACTGAAAAAGAAATTTATGTATTTTTTATTAGAAATAGATAGCCCAAATATGTAGATAGTTCCAAATTTTTTTAATTGTCCTAAAATTTCTTTGAATTTTGTAGATTATTTATTTTGGGTAATTTATGATAGTCAGCAAGCAAAATATTGAAAATGTACAATTTTCAGTTGGCCAAGAAATACATACATGCATATAGTTACGCCTTTTTTCCGTAGGGGTAGGCACTTCCTTCCACTTCCGCTACGGTTGGTACTCTTGACCTTTTAATCTCAATAATAAAAATGTTTATTATGCTTATAATCTCATTAATACTATGGGTGTAAGACAGACTTTCATGTGCCATTTTATAAAAATGCAGTGACTTATAATTTTTCCAATATAATAGGGCTTAGATTATGCAATTTGCTCTCCCTTGAACTGAAAAACTCTGGAATTATCCACAGCTTCATAATCACACTTAAGTTTTTCCTTTTAGCAAATAATTATTACTTTCTTCAGGAAATGATTAAATTATAAATAAAAATGGTAATGAATGTGTTACTCTTAGTAAACTCCCTCCTTATTTCAAGTTTTATTTTTAAGCTTTTCTATGCCTAATTCTGCACAATGTACCTTTTGATTAATATTAATATAATTAGTGCATTATTCCCTTCATTGTAGAGTTCTTTGATGAAAGCTGTCCATTTTTCTGCTACTATTTTATTGAAATTGTTATATTCATTAATAGGTTGTTTTCTCTCTTTAAGGATTTTCCACACTTTGCGTTGCGCTCCATAAAGGTCGTGTTCTATCTATTTGGTAAACCGTCTCCAATATTCTCTTTTCAGGTTTCTTATCTTAGAGTTTACACGGTTTCTTGTATCTTTGTATTCCTCATAATTGTTAGGCGTTTTATTACTGAAATATTGTAGATGTGCTTTTTTTTTCGTACGCTAAATCTCTTATTTCGTTGGTAAACCATCGCTTTAATACTTTTGTTGCATTTAAGTTAATTTTCCTTACTCCCATACTTTCTTTTGCATTCTGTAATATGTTCGATTCTATTTTTGTCCATAGTTCGTTTACATTTTCCTTTTTTTTTAATTTATCAACTAGTTGTATTGTTTTAAAATATCGTCTTAGAAATAATTTTTAAAGACCTGCGACAAAAGTAAAAATTTGATTAAAAAATTTAAACTGTAATAACTATTTGAGAACAACTTTAGTGTCCAATAGTTATTTAATTGTTAGCTATTTAATTAATTAAAAAAAGTGCATAAGTTTAAGTTTAGGTGAAAAAATTTTTACAACTTTATATCTTTTACTTTTAAAAAATGATATCTAAAAGATAAGTTTTTGGAAAAAACGTTCTGCTAATATTTGTTACATTTTTGTGAAACAAAGTAAAAGTTTAGCAGTAATATTTTAATGTCATTTTCTATAGATATGATATTATTACTTACATCGTATCCATATAATTTTATAACACATTATCTATTTCTCCACCGATTCTACGGAATCGCTTGATATGCAGCATATGCGTCGTTACTTTGTTTAAAGCATTATTGATTTCTTTTTTAACTGTAATCGTAAGCATAAACCTGCTTTAGCTTTCCGGTGATGTAACATTTTGTTGCTAAAATTGACATAAAAGTAAAAAGTAATTTTTTCCTTTTTTATTGTACACGTAAAAAGGATGGATGAAGGAAGATTGACGAAACAAATTTATAAGGCGAGTGTGAATGGACGGAAGTCGGTAGAGGTCTTACAGTTGGAAACACATCCCAATAGTATGGTACAGATATTTGATTTTCTTACTGTCTACAACGTCTACAATGCGCGTCGCATCTAGCTAATGAATTTAAGTGGAAACCGAAAACATTTACTCAACTATTCGATTAGTGGAACTGTAATGATCCATATTCTAATGGCATCGAATGTACTCTTTAAGCTGTGGTAATAGTCCGTATATACGTGCGCCAAGCTGATGTGCTTCATTTTATTTTACAAATCAAACGCGTACATTTTTAAAACTAGTAGTAAATGACATTCAAACCGTAAATTTTAACTCGTCGCCTGTATGACCCATGGTCGGTAAAAAAATCAACAAGCTCTATATGTGTTAGTTATTTATTAATACCAAGGAACCAGAGCCACACATATCTATTAAAAAAAGAGTACTTGTTAAATAACGATTTAAATTTTTAATGAAATCACAACCAAATCTATTATGAAAGCGAGATGATTTTTATTTCCTTGAATGGTACCATAAATTGCAGAACCGATGTACAGGGCTTGAATTCACAATATAATAATTTACTTTTCATATTTAAAAATCATTAAAGATAAAAAGCCGTTGGCGTTAGTAGTATGTAAACAATTATTACAAAAAAAAATAAAAATAAATAGTTCATTAAAAGAAAAAACATAAACTAATATTTTTTTGCCTCAGTTGGTTTGAGACGTCTATAGGTGATTTTACTATTGTCGAATGTTATGCAAGATGCCCTGAAAATCAAAGGGATGAAACTGTGAGGTTCTGATTAAGGGAGAAAGAGTGGAACAAGTAAACAAATGAATGAGTTTGTATACTTGGGTTCAAAGTTGACGAGAGACGGACAGTTTGACAGTGACATTTGGCGGGGGGTGTTGGCAGCAAAACAAATGAGTGGGGCACTGCATAAAAAGTGTGGAAACAGGCACATCTGGATGCATAGAGGTGTGTTGGTTTATACACTTATATATGGTAGTGAATGTTGAATTTGGCAGAAGAAGCTTGAAATTAGGATTAATGCTGTGGAGATGAGTAGTCTAAGAATTATACCCAGAGTGACTCGGTGGAAACGCTGTGGTGTAAAAGAAGATGTGGTAAAATTAATATACTCCAAGCAAACATCACTTCAAAAGACTCGTAAAAACGAGCAAAACTAAAATATTAAATAAAAAGTAGGTGTAGCCATTTACGATATAGATCATCCTGTATATTTACAAATAATTTTGGATTTTTTATGATAAAATTTTAAACAATTTTGTTTTCACACTTTTTTCGTATCAATTTTAATAACGTATTACAAAAAATTTTAGGACGCCTTGACGGTCAGGATAAGTACTCGTATGGGTTTGTACAATGATCTACAATATTTGCTTACGAATGGTGTCTTCTTATCTTTCAACTGGAATGGTCACTAGTGATCTTCTACTTTTAACCTTAACCCTTTGTGTGATTTGTATTAACATTACACTGCAGTACATTGTACTCGTTGACATGTGTCTGCGATGCTAGAAATCAATATGAAACTTTTAGCGGCGGAACGTGCACGTCTGACCTATCAGGAGAGATACTACGACGTATGCAAGAGATCAAACAATTTATCTTTCTCAATAAATTTACACTTACGCAGTGCTCTAATAAAATCCCCGAATCTGGTTAACATAATGGTTAAATAAATTTAGTTTTCTACATTAAATACTTCCCGAGTTTAACTAACTTTTAAAGCACAAGCTAAAATCCGTGTAGAAAATCGGCTCAGAAAGTTTAATTTTAAAACTTGATCTGTTTACTTTTTACACCGAATTATTCTTTAAGCCTTCGAGTGCCTTTAAAGTGTCTCTTTTTCTCTCTCTTTCTTTTCCATGTATTTGGAATTATCTTCCGAAAATCCCCTATCACTACCTATCTCCATAGCACTGTTCGAGAACAAGTAGGGATGAAGCGATCGCGGTCCCCGGTGTATCGTTAAGCTTTCTCATAACAGCAATATTAAATACGATCATCGTATTTTTAAATATATCGGGAAAAAGAAACGGGATATTTATGAATGAAACAATGGTTTTTTAAATTTTTTATAAAAAGATGTTTGCTTCAGTTTATTCAAGCCATGAAAAAGTATATGACGAACATAAACATTTCTTTTTTATGTACGACAAAAAATTGCTATCAAGTAAAAAAAATGATAGTGATACGACGAGCTTTTGCTATAAAATTGGTTATTTTATAAAACGATAGGTTTTCCTTTGTATTTTAAAATATCGTTCAAGAACAACATCTTGTACTTATTTCTATTAATTTTTAATTAATAACTTAGTTGCTTTAATTGTTGTCTTTTGGAATAAATTAATAAAGATGTTTCGATGTTGTCAACTACGAAATAAAGGTTTGAGCAAAAAGGTTTAAACGTGTTCTCTCTCACTATTTAACTGAGAAATTGAAATGATTTTGGAAAGGGCTTGATGTGTTTTAAGCGCAATGAGGTCATCCAGTAAATTGAAACTAAACTTAATGTTACTCATTCATTGAATGTAAACAGCAATAAAATGTGTATTCAAGTGATTTTCCAGGGTGGTCTCAACAAATTTGTTTGTACCATGTGGTACAATAACTTTGGATAAGTCAACTGGGTTACCAGTCCCATCGACTTACAATGGATAGACATTAACATGAATTGAGTTGGTTATTAACCAAAAATACTCCAAAACTTGTTCATTGAGGTACCACCAGTAAAGAAACTTAAAATATTAGAGAATGATCGCCAACTTTTAGTGGAAGATACCACGGTTTGATAAAGTAGCAATAGAGGTTCTGGCACTTGTTGCATTAGAGATACCCTCACAATTAAAATGTCACTTGTGATATGTCATATTACAGCTTTCGCCAGCTTTCGAACAAGACTTATTTTATTTTGCTTTGCTTAAGTATAGTAACGAAAAGATAAATAAACCTGTACAAGCGTCGAATAATACCTAAAGTTCGCATCTTTTTAAAATTCCCGTAAAATGTAATAAAAAAAACTGCTCAATTGTCATGTTTATACCGAGAAGAGGATTACCTGTCCGGCTCAGGAATTTTTGTGAGGCACAAGACGTTTTAAGAGGGCCAAAAGTAATAATCGGTGAAGACACGAACGTGGTGAGGAACGTCCCAAATGACGATGTGTAAAGACAATCGTAGAAATATTCAAAAAAGATCGACGACGTTTAAGTAATAGAATTATAGCAAACAAAATATAAAAAAAATTGGCGCAACGATTTAAACATTTCCTTTTATAAATAATTACCCTTGCGCGGCATTGTGTTAACATTACAATCTGATCATAAGATCAATCAGCAACTTACCCTAACTTAACTTACTCCTATTTAACTAGCCAAGGTCCAACTCAACAGCGTTCCTAAATTTCTAATACATTTTGTACACCGGTTAACGTACACTTCGACACGCACATTACTCTGCTTTTAACAATCTCACTTTAACAACCTCGAAAGGTTAAATTCATTTGAGTCTTCTCACTATTCCTGCAGTGTCGAGGAGCTGGATTACCTCGACATTAATTATAGTTCGTGACTCGTGGCAAATTTGACTATAGTTTGGTCAACACTATCCATATCCAGATCATTATGGAGGCTACTGTTTCGAATGTACCAAAGTGCATCAACGATATTTCTTAGTACTTTGTTCTAAAATTTTTAAATGATTTATAGACTACTTTGACTAGTACAGCCCCATAATTAAATATTAAACCCAGATGGGTTTAAGTATATTATGTTTATATAGCATATACTTGTTGTGTACAGAGAGAGTGGAGTTTCGTCCAATCAGCCAATACATTTTTCTATATTTAATTTGCAGTGGTTTCCTTTAATTTTTAACATGAGCTTTCCAGCGAAACTTAGCATCGAATGTGATACCTAATTATTTTGCTGTATTTGTGAATGGAATTTGTTTTTCAATTATGTTTATAGGTATATGTTGTTGAACTCTGGTAAAGTTAACGTGTATAGATTTGGATTCATTTATTTTAATCCTCCACCTTTTTGATTTAAACATGAAGAAGGGTTTGTGCAAAGATAGTTCCAAAAAACTACCTTTCTTATGATTAACAGCTGCCAATAAGTTTGCTGGTATATCTTGAAAAGTTGAAAATTTATTACAAATTTTGATACTTTTCCATGAAACTATTCCAGTAGGATCCATAAGTCAAAAGGCAATTCGTGCCATGAAAGTCATCATTATTATCACTTAGAGCACAAAATGAGCAAATCAAAAAGAAATAAAATATTCAATCAAAAAGAAATAAAAATATTTTTTTGTCCATTTTGGACCTGATTTGTGACAGAAGAAAACTTGGTTTCTTCATCAGATTTACTCTCTCGCAATACCTTTAATGTGTAGCAGTTTTTGCCTAAAAAATAAAATATATGTAACAGTTCCAAGAGTAAATATTTTGTCAAAATTCTTAAATGTAGATTTTGGCGTTATCCAGAAATAATAAAGCGTTTAAAGATTTAAACATGTAAAATGTTTAGCATAAATTTAGGCGTTTATTATAAGCTTAAATTTCTTTTACCTGCTGTCCATATTCAATTTAATTTCAAGTTTAACCATAATAATATATATATATATATATATATAATATTTAATAAATAAATAAATTATTCTTATAATGCCGCGTCTGTCAAATATTGACGATCATTTTTGCAATATTTATCGTGTGCTCTTGTGCTCTTCCCAAACCATTTACGCAAGTTCTTGAGCCGAGATAGTTTTTCCCTTCCAGGAGCTCTTTTTCCATTCTTGAATAATAAGTTGAAGCAGACGATATTTGTCATTTCTTAATACATTACCAAAATAAAGCAGTTTTCTTTTCTTAATGGACAGTAAGAAAGTTTTTGTAATATTTAGCCGGGACAAAACTTCCTCGTGCGTAACCCGATTTCTCCACGATATTTTTAATAAGTATTTAGTGGTATACCCCACATTTCGTATTTCCTAGCCTTTTATTTCATACAAAACAACAGGAAACACATAGCAGCGTGCCATTATTAAGTTCGAGAGATAAATTACGATTACACAGTTCTTTTTTCATTTAGGTAAAATCTCCCATTGCTTGTTTAATACGGCTTTGTATTTTTGACCAATATCCCACATTACAATGACCAAACAACCAAGGTTCTTAAAAAGAGTTAGATCTACAGAAAACGGTTCTTTTTCACTACCATGAATTTGGTCTTCATTTCGTTTATTTTGATGCCATAGGTATTGCATCCGGTATAAATTATTATTTTTTCAGTTCCTGTATATTTTTTCTCGCCCAATCTAATTTTTAAAGGACCTATCATCTTTAAATTCTAAATTCTTGCGCATGCCAATGGCATTTCTAGGAGCGAAAAGATAGTGGCTGGATCTTAAAAGCCTTCCAGACTACCACAGACACGTAAAGTTAGAAAAATACCTGGAGAATTAACCTACGAATTCACGAAATCAAGAATCAACCTCAAAGCCGGTGTCACGAGTGAGAATATTAATCTACCCATCTTAATTAAATTTTTTATAATTATTGTTTTAACTCTAGTGGATTAAATCTACGATAGTGCGTCGTTAGAAGACAAGCATTGTGTGCGTTACATTTTTGACTCCGACTAGTGATACTAACAATTTGGTGATAAGGCAGTTGCCGGTGACTATTTACCAGCTCATTCCCGAACGAGCACTCTATCAGAAGAACAGAAAAAAACCACGGCGAATTCAAAGTTGTTCTCATAATTTACTTGTGTACCATTCAATAAAAAATTGCCATCGGCGTTTGATCGGGTATTCCTTATAACTTGCATTAGTATTGTAAGAAATAATAAAAACGTAATCTACTTTTTCTTTAGGTGCCCTGTCCTCCTCGGACGTTGGCAATCATCAGCGCTATCTGAACCTTGTCTACAGCTCGGCGAAACAATGTGGTAGTGCTCACTCCATACCATTGTCTTAAGTTTTTTAGCCAGGATATATCTTCTACCCGGGCCTCTTCGTCCTTCTATCTTCCCTTCTATAATAAGCTTTAAAAGTCGATACTTGTCATTCCTTAAGATGTGACCAAAATACTCCAGTTTGCGCTTTTTAAGTGTAAACAGAACTTCCAGCTGCTTGTCGAGGCGTTGAAGTACCTCGGTGTTACGCACTCTGTCTACCCAGGAGATTCTTAATAGCCTTAATAGCCTATGTCCACATTTCAAATGCCTTCAATTTTTTGCACATCGCATCTGTCATGGTCCAAGCTTCCATTCCATAAAAAAGTATGCTGAACACGTAACAGCGAAGCATTCGGACGCGCAGAGGCAAGCTTAAATTTGTGCTGCAAAGTACCTTACGCATCTTCAGGAACAAAGCACGAGCTTGTTCCATTCTGACACGAATCTCTCCTGCATGCCGTCCCACTTCTCATTTAGTTGACACCCAAGATATTTAAAAGTTTCTACTCGCTTAATTCGTTGACCGTTAAGTGCCAGGTGTCCGTCCACGTTGTTTAATTTGCTAACTGCTAGCCACTTTATCTTTCTCACGTTCAGGCTAAGTCCGGCCTCTGAGCTTGCAGCCGTCACGCGGCTTACCAGTTCCTGCAGTCCTTCCAGGGAGTCGGCAACAAGAACCGTGTCATCCGCATACCTCAGATTGTTGATATTAATCCCATTGACAGATATCCCCTCGTTACATTTATCCAACGCCTCTTGAAATATCTTGTCGGAATACTCAAAAACTAAATTTATCATAAAGCGTATTTAAACTATCCCTCGATAACAAAAATGTGTCCACTTATTGTCGTCCCTTCATGAAGACTGCCGCCAGCCCCCGTATTCCGTCCTTTTTTTTAGCTTTCCTTTCAGACAGGGTTGATCCAAATATATCTTACAGTATATACAGTCCACTACTAAAAATTATTTGTTTCTCTCCCAATATGTAATCGTCTAAAATTTATTGCATATACAATAAAAATTAATCTGACGTGAAAAAAATCTAAATTAAAATTTACTCGTTAACAGTGTGTTTTGACATTATTTACCGTTGTTTATAGTCACAACTGAAAACCATAAATATCCGCCGTTATCGTACAAAGCTGTATCGCATTTTGTCGAACAGGAAAAATATTTTAGAAGCCTCAATTAACCGTCATAAAAATGACAAAACGAAACAATGCCAGCGCTAATTCATTTAACGATTTTCTGTGCGCCTTTTATAACAGATCGGAAAAACTTTATTTTATGAAGTACTTCCGTTCATGGTGGTTTCTTCCGGATAGCATGGAGCCCCTTTCGTCGTATTACAATACATGAAATGAAATTAAGTAACGCCGATTTGCATGATTTACGCAATTAGCGGGATGGAAAATGCAAAATAATGCCCTGTGTTTCGCTTTTATGTTCTCCCACTTTATGTTTATCGGTTTTATTTACTATAATTCTTTAAAAGGAAACGTATGGATTTTTTACGACATTTTTCTTCATCCTGCAAGTTGGGAACTACGGAAGTAAATATTTAAATAGATTATAATGCTAATTTGTGCTTATTCAATTAATCAAAAAAAAATTCTGTTTTCGTTAACCCAAAATAGTAAATTAATTTAGAAAACATTTTAAGCATCTGTAAACATGAGTAGTAATAAAAAGTGATTGAAAAGGGTTGAGAAATAATTTATTATGTAGATTGTGGATTATTGAGAAACAATATATAGATTGCTACAACAAATCACTGAGGGTAAAATAGAAGGAAAACGAGGTCTCGGAAGACGACGCACAACATACGCCAATGGACCGTGAAAACTTCTGCTGAATTATTTAAAACAACAGTAAATAGAGTCATTAAAGCCACAATGATCCTTGACGTCCGCTGAGGATATGGCACGATTAAGAAGAAGAGATTGTAGATTGTAGGGGGGGGGGGTCGTGAGCATCTCGACCTATCAGATCTTCTGTGCATAATCCTTAATCTCTTCAAGGTCCGCGATTTAGAGACTTCGTACAAAGTTTGCTAGTTTTCTGGGAGCTTAGTTCCTAACATCGGAGGGCTTTAAGAAGGCCCCTTACAGAAACTTGAGCCTCTTGCAAAAAGGCGCTGGGCATTCGGAAAGCAAATTTTTTGCAGTTTCAGAGAAGTTCTCGCAGTAGCGGCAACTATCACTCTCTGTTTTGCCTATATTTTTCAGGTAATACCTGTGAGTGTCCAGTAAGGATTCCCGTTACCAGTTTCAAGTCTTTCTTGTCCAACTCGAGAAGCTGTTTAGCTTTCCTTGGCGATTGGTTCACTAGCTTTTCGACTGTCTTTGTCCTGGAACATTAAGTCCACAGACGAGTTCTGGGCCGGAAAATGATGTATTTGCCCCTTTATTGGCAAGGTAGCCTGCTTTCCTGTTGCCTTAAACTCCCTTGTAACCTGGAACCCACATCAGAGTGACCTAGTTGTTTGCTGCCAGTTGTCTCAGGGATTGTTTACAGTCCCAAGTCAGCTTAGACTTGTGTATGACTTCAGATCTTTTAGTGCTGCTTGGCTATCTGATAGAATAAAGATTTATTTTCTTCGGGTGTCACTTTCGATGCACTCCTGGGCACATATCTCTAAGATGGTTGGGGTGTAACTAAGTGGTTTTAAAGAGCCTGAATTTCGGCCATGTAACGCCCACTTAACTCTTTCATTCATCTTGGATCCATCAGTGTACCACACTAAAGCATCCCTTTCCAGTTAAGGTCCATTCTCTATGCAAAATTGGTGGATGTTTATGACCACTTCAAGCTGCATTTTGAAGTCGTACCTAACTGGCATAATATCTGTTGTCTTAGACATAGATTCTAGGTTAATATTTTTCAAAATCGTTAAATGTGCAATCCGATTTTCTGCTTTAAAATTTATTGTCTGGCTTATTTTGAAGGCAATGATTTCTGCTTCTTTTATTACACATAAGTGCAATGGTAGAAGGTTCTGTATTACCTCTGCAGTAGGGCACGTGAATATTGCCCCTGTGATTCCCAGAAAGCTTGAATTGTGCCAAAATTTATTGCATTTTTGGCCACCATATTAATGAGGCATAGTTGACCATGGGTTTAATGATCGTTTGGTATGACCAGTAGATCATTTTTGGTCTCAGACCCCATGTCTTGCCAAAGACTTTACTTACATGTTAGTTTTTGGTCGATAATTACGCCCAAATATTCACTTCTTTGGAAAATGTGAGCTGGATTCCATTTAGAGTTGGGGCTTAAAGTTCGTATTTTTACCTCCAGGTGAATGGAACCAGCACTGTGTTGATAGGATTGACATTGAGTCCTTCGTTTGCGCACCAGCTTCTGATTATGTTTAGGGCTACTTCCATGCGATTACAGAATACTTTGTCATATCTGCCCCTAATGGTGATGATCAGGTCATCGGCGTAACTTTGAGTCGTGAAACCAGAATAAACCAGAAAGAAACATGCATTAGCTAAACAACATAAATGGTTGTATCCCTGATACGTTTAATTCAACCATTTATTTACTGTTCGTGTATCAAATATGAAAAATATTTTAAAAGCATCCAATCAGTAATAAAAATGACGGAATTTGAGGGGCAACAATTCAAACGGTTTTTCGGTTATTAAATACTTCGATATAAATCTGAAATAGTTTATTACTTTTATTGTATGCTCATATTTTTATAAACCCTTCTCGTACCAGTCCATGGCCGATTTCGCTGAATCACAAATAAATAAAATATTTTATTTTGCAATTTTTTTTATTAATTTCCATGTATAAATAAATATTTACTTGAAATATTTTTTTTTCTGAAACCTAAATCACAAAGATTATTCTCCCTTTTAACCTAAAACTTAATAAATAAGATGTAGCCTACCAAAATAATACTCCATGTTTTGAGTGTAACACCAGAGTATAATAAAGGAAATACAGGAATCTGTTCATTTTAAATCAGGTCGAGTCTCTGCAGAATAACGGCCCACTACAATAATTATCATTAATAAAAAAACGAAATTTTTTTTACAGTGATTGTTTATTGAAATGGTAAACTTTACAAAGTGTATAAAGAGAACAAAGAAAAATATAACGCAGTTTTTTTAAGCTTTCTTTTCTATTTTAAATAATTTTTTATTGCGGTATTTTTATAATCATAATATTGTCATTTAACATGTAAGGAAATTAAGTATTTATTCAAAATATTTAAATTTTAGTAGGTATATTTTTTAAAAAAGTATTGGATTCCACTTAATCACACTAAAGTCAAAAGGAATCTTCTGTTAAATAATTAAACGATTTTAATTTCGTATTAAAACTCAATAAGTGGTTGTAAAACTAAATTACTAACCTATTATTTTAAAACAAAATAACGAAAGCCAAAGTTATGCATTGTCGCAGGTTTTTTAAGTAAATAGTCGCTTATTTTATAATAAAAATTTAAATTTCTGCTAAAATTACGTAGAAAGATCTTAGAACTGCTTTTTGTTATTGTTCCATAAATTCGAAAAGAAATGAAGATTGCTTGGGATAAATCTGAGGGACAGAGTACGTAATGAGACCATTCGACAAAGAACCAAAGTCACCGATATCATAGAGCGTGTCGCACACCTTAAGTGGCAATGGGCTGGTCATGTGGATAGACAAAACGACAGCAGATGGACGAAAAAGTTAATTTAGTGGAGACCCAGAGAAGCATAGGTAGACCTCCAAAAAGATGACTAGATGATGTGAGGAGAACAGCGGACACCCACTGGCAGCAAACAGCTCACGACAGAAACGCATGGAAGAGATTAGAAGAGGCCTATGTCCTGCAGTTGGCAATAATTGGCTGAAAAAGAAGAAGAAAATGGCATAGGGTAATACATCGCGTGTAGGTTTGTTCTAACTATACGTTATACACAAATGTTAATAATAATATTAATAAAAAACGATTACTATTAACAAGTAAATTATAAAGATAAAACAGTGTCACAGATAATATAATAGGAGTACAATTCACAATTCACATTCAAACGTCAAGTTTCTAATATGGTGTCGCCGTCAAGAAATCGCCTACTTTACCAGGGTACGATCTTAAGGGGCAGTCCTCCACTATGTGTCGAATGGTTTGTCTATCGCAGCCGCAGTCACAGTGCCACTTGAAAAAAAAGTGCACACTCCTTGGTTGGTTCTTATTCCATTTAGCGTCTTTCAAACCCTTTCGGGGCAGTTCAAAGTCTGGTGGCATCTGTATTATGCAGAAGATCTGCCTGCTGTGAGCTGGTGAGTTTTTTTCCCATTTTCCAGTCCACTTGCGAGTAATGTTACCATCGCTTTATTTGCTAGAGCTCTAACATCCAGGGGTGGAGGTTTCCTGGATTGAAGCCTATTTTTTTCGAGGTCCTCAATATCTTGATAAATAAGGAATTTCGGGTAACTGGACATTTTTCGGTACTCCCGAACTAGAGCCGCTTCTCTGCAAAGGTGAGGAGGGGAGATATGGCTCAGGATTGGTAAGAACTGGGTAGGAGTAGATTTAATTGTGGCTGATATGATTCGCATAGCGTTGTTTAGTTGAGTGTCCACTAATCTGGTGTGAGAGCGATTGAGCCTTACTGATGCACTATATTCGGCAGCTGAGTGTACTAGCCCAAGAGCGGTTGACCGTTAAGGTCATGTCGGAGGATCCCTTGTGACGCCACATAGTTTCTGAATGATATTGTTACGTGAGGCAAGTTTAGCAGAATCGTTATAAAGCGGTGTAATGCTAGTTCGCGTTCGTAGTAGAATCCTACACGTGCACCCTGGGTAACGCTTAATGAGCTAGCAGAACTGGTGACCAGATCTCTTGGTCAGAATACATCGCAAACCAATATCTCGGAAATAGTTAAATTTAAAAAAAGCAAAAAATATAGAGGTTTCTTATAAAAAAAAACATAACTTTAATAACCTTATAAAAATAATTTTAGAATTTATAAATATATACCATCCTGTAAAAAGATAATTTTAAAAAAATAAATGGTTTGGTTGCGACTATACGATGCGCTAGTTGTGAACGTGAACCAACCTGTATTTGCTCATATATGCTGCTAAAATTTCAAATTGTTTTAAATATTTAAAAATACTTAACATTTTTGTAACTAAAACCTTTAGAAATGTTTATTTCATTTTCATCGGATAGCAGATCAAAATGTTCATTAAAAACAATTCGAGTTGTACAAATTTGGAGTTTATTAAACTTTTCGTAATAACTTTTTAAAGAATTCCGTAAACATTTTATTGTAACATTCTTTAACAGATTTTGTAAATATTTGTTAAAAACACAAATACATTTATTTTTTGCCAATAAAAAACATTTCACAGCTCATTAATTTTTAAAATAATTTTTAATAATTATACGAAAAAATTTAATGTTAACTTGTGTTAATGTCAACAAATGTTTTGAGTGAAGTTTAAAAAAAAACATCTGTACAAAGCTTCACAATCTGAAAGTTAACACGATCCTCTTTAATACTGCAGGACTTAACAAGTATTGGGTGAGATGCAAATATAATGCACTGTATTTTAATGGGAAATTCAATAACATTAACTGATTACTCGTCAATGGTAAATCCGACATAGTACATAAAAAAATTGATCTCATTATCTGCTTAGTCTTTGTTGTCTCGGCCCTTGTCTCATCTGCGTAGGTCATCACGGGTCTCACACATGTCATATTAATGTGGATTTTGCTTTCAGTACTTATGTACGTATTCTGCCAGATTATATCTCTCAGAAAATCTGATATTCTCGCTGCTTTTATTGCCTGCCGTTTTATTTCTTGCCTTAGGTTTCTGTCTTTGGTTATTTCCACACCCAGGTATCTACAGTTCACTACTTGTTTGTTAATATGATCGTTCACTACTAGTTTACATCTAATTGGTTCCTTGGATTTTACCATCGATTGGGTTTTCTCTGTTGATATCGTCATGTTATACTTTTCGGCAGTTGGTTAAAGTTTTGTAGGAGGCGCTGTAAGTCGTCTTTACTTTCCGCTATTAGAATAGTATCTATCATCTGCGTAGCAAAGGATTCTCATGGTTCGGTTAGCCATCTTGTTTCCCTTTTTCATTTGGTTGCGCCTGCGTATTTGCATTTATTTCACCCCATTCATTAGCATCCCAATCTATGTTCAAGTCTTCCATTTTGTTTCTGCAGTGATTACCATGCGTTAATTCACATGTAGAAGACATTTGTCTTCCGTTTGTATGTTTTGTTCTACGCAGTTAGCTTCCTTTCAATTGTTTGTCATTATTGCTAAAATTAAATTACAAACTTTTATTGTTCTCACAAAACAGTGAGCTTTTAAAAAAATAGTAAAAAATACTTATCTAATCCTCAAAATTCACATGACTTTATCTTTGAGTAAGAGTGTCTATGCTTTGAAGATATTTAACAAAAAAAACTGTGCGGTCGGGGAACACGTTTTTTTTCAATTCCGAATGTAATTAGAAATGAAATGTATATGTTTCAATTTTTTATTTTATATTATTTTTTCAAGACAAATAATCTAAAGGAACGAAGTACATCAGAAAGTTTCATTTAATATTTCAGGAGAAATATTTATTCATAAAAAAGAAAAACAAATATAATATAATACTTGGCAAGATTTGAATTCAACGTTTCACCTTTTTATCTTTTTTTTATTCTGCCGGAATTATTGTTGGCGTTGAGCATTGGTTTTCGGTATTTTATTTGCACTCTGACGTTTGCGCTTTCCATACTCTTTTGGACTCTGAACACACGATTTCACTATTGTCTCCCTATAATTTAAATAGTAAAATAAATAGTTAACACTCACATCACATGTACGATAAACAAATTTAAATAGTAAATATTTGTATCAAGTTATACAATTTTATCAACTTACTTTTCTAAATCTATATTACACACATTTGCTGCAGTTTCAAAACTTAATTGTGATAATAAAACAATATTTACGTATGATCTAACACAAAAACACAAATAACAAATGCGTTTTCACAATATTTCCACGTGTCTTTAGAACCCTGTGTTGAGCTTATATGATAATAAATTATGGTTTAAAAAAACTTAAAAACACTCTTTTAGAGTTAATCAAACTAAAAAGTAAAAAATAATTTTTAACATAGGAATAAAATTACTAACGAGAAAATTAATGTCACTGTTTGTCATACAAAGCACCCCACGCTTTTAGAACAATGACATTAATTTTCTCGTCAGTAAGCTATTCCATTTACCAAGAAAATTATCTATCTCCGTTTTGGTATTTCAAACAATTTTAAAATGTAGTTCACGAATACCATAATACAATTTAAAAAAATTATGTATTAAATGGTAAAAGCACACAAAGAATGCATCGTCCGGGAATTGAACCGGAGCTTCCTGCGTGGCAGGCGAGCATTCTACCACTGAACCCCCGATGCGATGAACTGTATTAATAGTTGTTCTGCGCGCATGCGTAGTTCACGAACTAGTTCTGTCTTTTTTACTCTCATGCAAAGGATCCCATTTCGTTACGTGACGATTTCTACCAAATCGCACTACCCGTAAGTCGCGTTAAGAAACTTCGTTCCAAAAAGTTACAATTTAGTGTTAAGATGTCCCCAATCCCAAATTGCCAAATTAATTTGTTTTCAAAATTCTACAAAATTAACTTCCACACTTAAGAAACTGTTTGAAAAATAACCTGTGGTTTATGAGAACGTAAGTTAAATTTAAAAAAGAAAATTGTAATTAACTTAGTCTCGACAGCAATATTTTTTACTTTATTTTTTTCTTTTTTGCCGTTAAGAATTTTTAAGGCATACTTTTTTACAATAAAAGACTACAACATATTCAGATAAAGTCCCGTGTCAAAAGTAGTAAATTAAAATTTTCTGAGTAATACGAGTTTTTGACGCCTGGAATAATCTCGATGTTGACATTATTTCTGCTTCTTCTACTAACAGCTAATTGATTTGTATATTATCTACAGTTTTTGGGTAATATAGGGACTTGTCCCTCTGCCCTTGTTTATATGTAATAATAATAATAATGATATTAATAAATCCTTTCGGTATAATATGAATTATGTCGTTATTTAATAGGTAATACTAATCTGACACGTGTCTATTTACAGGTGTATTGAAATATTCCATGGAATACCAATTAGTAACCATAAACACATAATCACATACGTAGTTCTAAATAAATATTGGATATCATATTTCAAAGCTGCTATTCATATCTTGACAGAAATCACTCGTGAAATGAATCGTATACCCTATTGAGTAAATTACGTGTAATCCAAATTGTGTACTATTATCGGAATAGAACTTGCGGAGAAATTAAATTATCGATTGTTTCGTAAGTCGAGGTGCATTTGATACAACTGTGTTGGAGCTCCGGTTGTAAGGGATGATGCAGGTATTTAGGGAAAGGGTGGCGTGAAAGAGCAGTCAAATTAAGAATTTCTTTCGTTTAAAGTCAGTTGAAAAAATAATTCCATTTTTTTAATGTAACATGTAATGTAACATATTAAAAATTAGGTCCTGACAAAGCCGGATTTTTTATACCTTTTAAATCGTTTTCTCCCAAGAAACATAATCTCGAAAATTTCTACAAAATCTAAGATTCTTCTGCAAAATAAATACGTTATTAAAAAGCCTAATATACAAACATGCTTACATACATACTTTCCCCTCTAACATGAGAACCAGTTGGAACTTTTAATAAAAAGTGTAAGGTCTTTGATGCTAACTGAGCTGAGATCAGTTAAATCATCAAAGTTCGGTTGCCCTAGTATATAGGCCGTTTTCTGCCTAGGGCAGGGCAGTGTCAGAGAAGATGTACCATTGTTTCCTCCTCTTCCTCATCGTGACAGCTTTTACAAAAGTCGTGTCGTAGCTCTGCGATTTCCATGCGCCGTGCATGGGATCCACCTGCCAGTGTTCTGTTATGGCCGCGATCGCATTGTCAATGGACTCCCTGGATAGAATTAAAACATCCTTAGTTCGAGGTAAATCTAGTTTAGGCCAGATCTGTTTCGATGATGTGCATGTGGGTTCATTTTGCCACCTTACGTTGGCTTTTTGAACTACTTTGCTGTGCACGAGGAGCCGGCAATTGGCAATCGGTACTCCTTGCTAAGATGAGACAGATACAACTGGGAGGGTGGTGCCCTCTCTTGCTAGCTCGTCCGCCTTACATTTGCCTGGTAAGTGTAGGTGTCAAAAAACAAATAAAGTGAACTTAAAAATTTACTTTTTAACAACAAAATCTTACATTTGTTACTTCGGCGCCATTTGTTTTTGGTGGACTGACAAATGTGTGTGAGTGACAGCTGGCCAATGTTGTCAACTAAAAATTATAATATTTGAAACGTTCGTTTGAAAATCACAGCCTAAATTATAGTGGCTCTTTTATGCGACTCTTTCGCTACCCAGTTTTCAGAACAAATAACCAGTAAAACGTATGTATTTTCGAAAACTGATCGCTTAGTACAAATTAGTCCACTAAACGGCAAATGGTGTTTGGAGGAAACGGAATCGCAATAAAATTAAATAAATCCGTTCGAGGGCTAATACAACAATCGTTTTCGAAAACGTTAATGAATCGTCCAACAATGTTTCAATTAATAATGTTCAATCCCTCGGTCGATCGTAGATACTTAAAATTTCCATGCCGAAAAAAAAATACTTTAATTCCGCTGATTGATCGAGTCGGAGGTCCGGAAAGCGCAGAGCGCCAATAGAGAACTTTGGAAACGGGTTTAGTTAGGTAGGGAAAGTGTGATCGGATTTGTTAAACGGCAAAAAAGGATTATAGAGGATTCCCTGCCGGACCGGGAGCTTCCGAACTGTGGAATCGAGCTTATGGATGATGGTCTTATGCTCTGATCCGCTTTTATTACTTACATTTGATCTTTAATGTTGGAAATTTCCCTACTCTCTAACGGATAACAATAACATTCTGAAATTTGTTTCAAGTGGGGATGAAGAATTTTCAATGCCTCGCTGGGTTCGTTCTCGATTAGAAAATTTACGGAGAATAATTGGAAAACAAATGCTAATATCCGCAATGAACGAAGTTTTAAATTCTATGCTAAGAAGTTCGATAAAAAGGCAAATTTAATTAAAATATATGCAAGTAATTTTAGACTTTATTATTGTTAGAAACCACTTTGGTGAAATCAGTCCGAGTCGGATGAAACGTCAAATAAACACGACGGATTCCGAATAACCTCGCTTAAAAGTAAACAAAGAAGTACGCGCGAATATTTTTACGCAGGAACATGTAATCATGTAAAACGAGGTTATAGATGTGGTTTAGTTTAAGTAGTTGTATGAGTGCGTAGGTGTGCGGTTGTTTCTTGTTGTTGTCATATTTTTTATTTAAAATACAAAGTTAAAGTGGGTAGACCAAAAAATTAGAAGAACTACTTTGCGGAAACAAAAATGGTAATTGCTACTGTAATAAAATATTAAAAAAGTAAGGCAAAACATGGCTTGCAAGTTCCAATTCATAATTATCGTCGCAGGGTATTGGTTGCGACAGGAATATCGTGTTCACGATGAGGTTTAAAGAGTAGAGACAGGTAAGCAACCTTATATTTCATCTTCAAAAATATCTAACGGAAGGCATTGCTTTAAAAATTTTATTTCAGATGGCGATGTCTCGTCCTTTAAACAAAAAAATTGCAGCAGTTTTCATCTTTGGTAAAGCTAATTGCAAGTACCATGCTGCCGTCCGCTTTCAGCAACGACCAACATGTAGAAGATTAATTTCTATGGGGTTACCTTAGATATCAAATTTATAAATAAAATCTTGAGTTTTTTGATGAATTTTCCCAACGTATCATTGAAGTTTGTGCACAGGTAACCCCAGAAATGCTCCAGAACGTTAGGAAAGCATTCTTTAACCGAATTTTTATTTGCCAAAAGAAACATTTAAGAATTTAATGTTGTTTATGTGTTGAACTTTTTTTTTCTTTGTATTATTAAAGTTGTATTTATCCTTTCCCGACATTTTTACATTAGTTATTGCGATTATAACTTCACGGAAGATAATAATTACTTTAGTTATTTCGTTTAAAAGACGAGACATTGCCATTTTTATTAAATTTTATTATTTGACAACTAAATGTTAGAGTCTTAAACCATAGCAACAATTAACTGTCACATTTTGTAGTACGTTTAGAATTAATTCTTAAATGTATCACCGTAACATGAAGTTAAAAACAAAATTGGGCGTCACGCGAATATGAGTAATTTAAATGTTTTAATTCGGCGGTTGATTTAAGAATGAAAGTACCTTTAAAATGAGGTGTCACTTGACCTCCCTTCCAATAGGAATTTTTTTTTCAAAATGTTGCCCAGTCAGCATTTTGAAACTTTTGACTATCATTTTTACGTTAAAAAATAGTTTTTTTTACTTGTGTAATAACACACCAAATTGTACGATAAAAGCTGTTACCGATTAAAAGTTAAAAGGGGGTTGATGAACTTTTAGTCCTCACTGTATGAACTTTAAGAACATTTTTTATTAAAAGTTTTATTTTTTTGCTGGTTTAAAAATAAAATGAAAGGATGGTTCTAATGTATTCAAAATTTCTTTGTTGCTAGTTTTAAAATAATTGTTATAATGAACTCCTTGGACTTTATGAATCCAAATGTTCTTCTTAATTAATCTGTCTTCTGTTTTATGCTACTTTACATAATATTAGTTTAATTTGGGATTGTGCCACATATTTAAGTTTCACTTAAAGGGTAATGTGGGGTTTGTTTATTACCCACAAGGCGAAACTGAGTTAATGGAATGAGAAACTTTTGCCCAACAGCAAGGCTGAGGGTTTTTTGGAAAAATATATATTTTTTAATTAAACCCCTTTTAAAAAATTATAACTAAGCGAAAATACCCGCCGTTTTTTTATAATTACAGATCATCTTAAACTTGACTTGCACAGAGTATACTAACAAACCACAAAACCAACCACCAAAAATACATTTATTTATATACAGAGTGGACCAAAAGTCAGGAAACGGACAATTATCTGAGCACATTTCGAACACTTGATTAAGTAATCATTATGTTAAAAATGTTATCTTTCAATTGTTACGGTTAAATTTTGTTGAAAATAGTTCGTATTAAAAAAATTATTGAGACAATTAGGCCTTGCCACTCTTCTGTTTTATTTATTTAGGACATTCTAGACTACATAGAATTATAAGTGTTACATATGGCTAAACTCGCATTGAAGAGATAATTTCAATAATGACTGAATAAACAGGGTGATGTATTTAAAAAACCAAAGTGGGTAATAATATCAGAGAAAGGGCAAATCTGACAACATTGCAAATGTCAAGTCTGGAATCTCCGTATCTCAAAATTTAGTACAATTCGGACTACTAAATTACGAGATAATTGTCCGTTTCCAGACTTTTAGTCCACTCTGTATATACAGGGTGTTAATAAATAAATGCGACAAATTTCGGAGGGAAATTCTACTTGAAAAAAATATATATGCTATATGAACGTATGTTCGTAAACGATTCGTTTTCAGAGATACGGGGTGTTTTTTTTTTAAAAACTGACGATTTATTTATGCTCTGAAACCGTTCGAGATATGAAAATGAAATATGGTGGATTTTAAGAGGTAGTTATTACGCATTTTTTGACATGTAATTAAGAATTTTGTGTTCGTCATTCGCGCGTATACAGGTAATGATCCAAATTTTTTTAAAGAAAAAAATAGTACGCCACTGAAATATTTTAAATAAAAAATCATGTTTAAAGTCATCGGTAAATTTGTGAAAAAAATCTTTCTTGACTTTTTTTTGTACAGATCACCGTTTTTATGCAAAAAAATAAAACATCTTAACGCGTATTTTTCATTTCTTTCATACATTATCAAGAACTATCAAATACAATAACATTAAACCAGAACAATAAAACTAATACAATTTTAAATAGGCGCAAAGCTACAACAAAATGACCTCCCTCATACGTGACACTTCATTATTTTCGACGGAATGGAATAAACTAATGACTTATGAAAACTCCAAATGCAAAATTCTAGAGGATTTAAATCCGGTGATCGAGCAAGCCAATGTTTCGTACCTCCCCTACCTATTCAACGAAGAGAATGGCTTGGTGCTGAACCCCAAATGTGTGAGCAATACTCCAGTATTTATCGTTATTAAACCATATTACAAAATTTATAGTTTAAAATTTTTAATTTAAATTAATTAAAACAACTGCGGTATGACGTTAAAACAATACAACTGAGACACCCGGTATGAAGTTTTTTTAATGTTGGGGGTGCAACGTAAAAACTATCCGATGCAGCAAATGTTCAGTTCCAATTTCACATAACAGTAAAATATTCCTTATGGAGCACGGTAACATGCGATAAGACCATATTCGACTAGACTGTTTCGATAAAGGTTTCAATTCGGATGGCGCAGCTTACAACTGAAATTTTCATAGAAAATATCCAAATGAGCATTGTGAGAGTGGTTCGCCGCAAATGCTGCTAAATGCGTTAAATTTTATGAATACCGTAAGTGTCTAGAGTAATAATCTTCGAACTATGATTATTTTAATCTAGGCGATGCTTCGGAATTTACTTTATGAGGCGACACTTGAAAGATTATGAATAAAATCGTAACTGTTTATTACCGTGGCAAAATACCTTAACTTCAAGAGAATTCGTTCTCTTGTCTTTTTACGCTAGATTTGTTTAATGCTCGGAGTTCAGAGATATTCTGATTATTTTACGTCCGCGTTCTGAATTTTTACTTTAATGCTTGGCAGACGTCTGTGGAACTAGGAACAAAATATGCATATAGGGGGCGCATTTAAACATCCTAAATATACAGGGTGATTTATAACTATTGGGACATAGGATAAGGGCGGGTGACTTGAATTAAAATATGACGATAGGACCAAATATACCTTAATAAAATATTGCCGTGGAAAAAAAAACAACGCATTAAATTAGCATATTTTTTTGTAAAACACTAAACGAGGATAGTTCACGAATTGTTGTCCTTGACGTTGAATGACAAATTTTTTTTTTTTATGATAGTTTACATCGCTATATAATAGTTAAAAAAAAGTTAAAAATAGCCAACCAACACGGACACTTTAATGGCCCGCCATTTTTTTTTTTTTTTTTATGAAAATAGTCGCTAAAAGGGTAGACCTATCGTATGGGCCGCGGACGGCCCGCACTGCGACTATTAGAAGGGAAAGGTATTATAAAAAGGAAATGGTTGTGGACACGCTTTTTAAAAAGTTGTAGGTCATAGTTCTCTGGAAAAACTGTTATATGTGAGAGTTAAGCTGTTTATCAAGCGAATGGCTCTTTTCTGAATGGAATCTAGAAGATGAAGAGAATGCCTTGGTGCTAAACCCCAAATGTGCGAGCAATACTCCAGTAGAGGTCGGATTTGAGCCTTGTACGTCGTCAACAGTTGATCAGGAGTAAAAAACTTTCTGGCTTTCCACAGAAAACCTAGCCTCTGGCTTGCCGACTTTGCGATGTTAGCAACATGGTCATGCCAAGACATATTTTTGGACATTATTATATTATTCAAATAAAGTGTCAGCACAAGCTTATTGTATGACATTAGTGTGTGCCAATTAGCATCAGCGCATCAATTTGTGTATGTTTCATTGAGGTTTGCGTGATTTTATGAAAATGGATAAGAGATAAGAGGTGAGAAAAGGTACCTCTGTAAAAAAGGGTTATCACCGCAAGAAATTTATAGAAACATGGTAGAAGTATTGGGTGACTCTGCTTCTTCTTACCAGGTAATCAAGAACTGGTCACGAGATTTTAAACTGAGAAAAATGTCCTGTCAATATGCACCAGGTGTAGACATAATATACGAAGAAAATGAAAAGTATTACTGAAAAGAAACGAAATTGACAAGCAAAAGATATTTCCTTTTTTTTTTCTTTTTTACTGAAAATAGTCGCAAAAAGGGTAAACCTATCGTGTGGGCCGCGGACAGCCCGCACTGTGACTTTTAGTAGGGGGAGTGATTATAGAAAGGAGATGATTGTGAACCCGCTTTTTAAAAAGTTGCAGGTCATAGTTCTCTGGAAGCTCTCTTGGAAGCTTGTTTCATTCCATAGCAGCCCTGTAAAAGAAGGTTTCTCTCCAAATGTGCGAGCAATAATCCAGTAGAGGTCGGATTTGAGCCTTGTACGTCGTCAACAGTTGATAAGGAGTAAAAAACTGTCTAGCTTTCCACAGAAAACCTAGTCTCTGGCTTGCTGACTTTGCGATGTTAGCAACATGGTCATGCTAAGACATATTATTAGACAACGTGACTTTCAAAATCCAGATGAAGGGACTTGATTTAAGGGTATTTCCGGACATTGTAATGAAATGATTTGAGGAAATTACTTTCTTGGAATACGCTTTGTGTTTTCTGTGCGTTGAACTGAACAAGATTCCCCACTCGATAATTGCTTCAAGATCGTTATTGATGGAGTCAACCTGTTCCTGCCTGAGTCTTTTTGTATCATTTACCGAGAGTGTTCGATAGGATGTGAAAGTTGAGACAAGTGTGCTGTCGTCAGCGAAATTGTAAAAGGAGTTCGTGGAGGTTTTCAAGAGGTCGTTGATGTGTAAAAGAAATAGGGTGGGGGACCCCAGCATTGGTTTTTAACGTATCAGAAGAAATACCGTCAAGTGCCACATGTAAGGAGCGATCTAGCATGAAGCTCATAAGCCAAAGACCGTAGGCAGATAATTTGCTGAACAATGCCTGGTGCCAAACGCGGTCAATGGCTTTAGATATATCCAAGGCTATTGAACGGATTCGCTAAACTTCTCAATAATGTTTGTCCAGAGCTGAGTGACATAAGCCAGCAAATCTCCAGTAGACCGAAGTTGTCGAAATCCATATTGTCTGTCGTGCATTATCTCAAATTTCTTCAGATATTTGCTGAGTTCTAAGTTAAATGCTTTTTTCATAACTTTGGATATGACTGAGAGAAATGCAATAGGACGATAATTCGCACGAATAGTTTTTTTTCCTTTTTTCGTAATGGGTTGGACTTAAGCGTTTTTCCACATTACAATGTTAGTGACAACAATTCGTGAACTATCCCCGTATAGTCAAATTTAAGTTACATAATTATTAAACAACATATTTTAATTTTACTCAACTACAAAAAACTTTACTATTTTCATTTTTGTAGCTAAATAAGTATGCAAAAAATAATTTTAGAGCAGATAGGCTCACATATAACAAACTTGATTAATAAATTTAAGAATACCTTTAAAATTGATAGCAAGGTTCTTGAAATTTATTATGCAAACTTTTATTCGAGACGTTTTTCAAAAGTAAGAGGATCGCTTTGTATGCAACAAAAGAGGCGTCTTTTTTTTTAATTAAACTCAGTTGAAGAAAAATCGATACGGAACATAAAAGATCGACCGCAATAACACACTTATTAAAGTCGGGAGCTCCAGTGGGTAGATGGAGTGGGTAGGTGGAAGCAGAATTTCTTGCCGGGAAGTTTGAGGCAACAAGGGAGTTGGTTATTCTGGCCGTCACTGATTGGATAACAAGTAATCTCACTTAATTGAAAGAGGATTGCCCCGATCATTTCGAAATTCAACTATCGACCTTTATATACCTAGTTGGCACTTAAAAGTTACTTTCTACTGATGCATTCCAATTTAATCGGTCTCGATCTGTTAACGAATCTCGAACTAATTCAATCGCATCGTAGAACGAGCGTCAGCAGATATTTCATTGACCATCGGCAAACTTTTCTTACAAGAGTATTAAACGATAAAAAATAAAATATAAATCTTTAATTCTGGGATCTGCCTATCCATTACCAAATGAAGAGCCATGGGGAAAAACGATGAAAGTCCATCCAAATAAAGCTGACAGTCGAAACCTTTAACGGATTAAAAATTAGACATGCTGGGAAAAAACGATGAAGGTCCATGCGTCAGCCGAAAAAACGCTGAGAGTTCCATGCGCCTTGATCGGCGCCATCACACGCCAGCTCATTTTTGTTATTGTTCGCAGTTGATGCTCAGGTTTTATCGTGAAAAAGTGCATGTAATTATGGAGAATAATAATAATATGTCTAGTATTTTGACTAAAAACCGCAAAAAAGATGGACGAATATCTGATGTTACGAAGAAACACCACAGGATTGGATAGAGGCTTTTGAGTATGCTCGGTACAAACCATCACTCTTCAAAATAAAAAATGTACAACATTTTTCCGAAAATAGAAAGTGCTTTTGAATAGAATCCATAAAAAAATGTCCTTTTCCAACTGGAAACATTAGGGATATCCAATTTTTAAAGAAAAACCCCAGACTTCTATATTACTGTACAATATTCAATGAAGAATGGCAATTTGCTAATATTGTCGGAAAATTTTTGGTGCTAAACAATGGAGGGGAGTTTGAGTGACCAGAATTTTTTCTTCCAAAGTTTAAATAATTTTTATTCATTTTTCAATTGTAGAACTATTTTTCCTTGTTTTAGGTCCATTACCTCTACCTGCTGCTAAACTCAAAAAAGTTAACAAGCTTGCAAAATTTTTGTGGAGAAACAGCACAGGCATACATTCGCAACCTACGACACCAATGAGGGGCTCTTTTTTCATACCAATGTATAATTATCTTTTTTTTATTATCATTAAATCAAATAAAAATCAAAGGGATAAAAATAAATGTAAGCAAAACAAAAGTAATGGTTTTTGAAAGAGAAGAAAGCATGACAAAATGTGAAGTTTTGATTAAGGGAGAAAGAGTGGAACAAGTAAATGAGTTTATATACCTGGGTTCAAAACTTACGAGAGATGGAAAGTATGACAGTGACATTAAGCAAAGGGTGTTAGCAGGAAAACAAATAAATGGGTCACTGCATAGCTTTATGAACACCCAGAAAGTGTTAAAAAAAGGCACGTCTGGCTGTGCATAGAGGTTTGTTGGATCCTACACCTATGTATGGTATTAAATGTTGAGTTTGGCAGACGAAGCATGAAAATAGGATTAATGCTGTGGAAATGAGCAGTCTGAGAAGTATAGCCGGAGTGACTCGGTTGGATAAAGTAAAGAATAGTGAGATAAGAGAAAGCTGTGGTGTAAAAGAAGATGTGGTTACAAAGATAATTAAAGGAATGCTTGGATGGTTTGGACCGTAGAAAGGATGGATGAAGAAAGATTGACGAAACAAATTTATAAGGCGAGTGTGAATAAACAAGTCGGTAGAGATCAACATTGTTTTGAAGAAAGGCCAAGTCAAGAGTACCAACAACCGACGAGCATGTATGAGAGCAATGATTTTTCTCAAAAATTTTTTCTTAAAAATAATAGAGAAAAAAACATTTTTTCGTATCGTAATTTTTAATTTTAGTACGAAATAGCATGGAACAAGTCATTAGTGTTTATTATTTTGTAAAGACCTTTTCAGTTAAATGTGCAGTGGTTTTAGACTTAAAATTAAAAATTTCTTAATATTATAAAAAACGGACTTTTATCGTTTTTCTCCTGGCTCTTCAAATACCATCAATTTTGGCCATTAGTCTATTTTCAACGTATTTAAAAGCTTGGGCACATAGAAATTGTAAAGTGTGTGTTACGTAATTGGTCGTCTCTGCACTGCTGTCTTCTCTCCGTCGCGTCCGTTATTGCCAATTAGAATAGGTCGTGTGTAACACTGTGCCGAATAACAAATTTGTGCTGACACCTTACAGTGTATCTATCAAGTTGAAACAGTTCGCATGATACATTGACACACTGACACTTTTATGGCACATCTTCTTGTTTCAGCGGTACCGATTCATTGTATTTCGTTTTTCACCGATTCAATTTGGTGTTCTATAAGTTGTGTTTTTATCCGGTTGCAATATTTCGACTTACTCTTATTTAATGAGAATTGGGATCATGGTTTTTACTTTTTATCTGAGAAAAGCGACAATTACATCTACTAAATAATTAATATTTTAATTTGTTTTACCGTTATTTATAAAACGGTTATATAATTTTGATGTGTAACATTTTTCCTCTCGCTTACTCGCAATTTGTGGAAGTGATTTCGTGAAATGTGTAACCGTAACAGTAACAGGAAGTTGCAGAAGCACGCGCTATTTGATTTAAAGAATTAGCGCGCGGTTAGAGTGCCACGTCTTTTTCGTTCTCTAAAGAGTACTCTGCTAGCGGTTTCTCTACTGGCAAATTATGCCTGAGCTCAGCCGTAGAGGGTAGAAGAAAAAAATATAAAAGTGAACCGCGCCACCGACTTAGACGGTATAAGCCGGAAACCCCTAGATCTTATAGGCACTAGCAGAGCCACAAGATAAACAACTATGATTATGGTGAACCAAATAAATAAAATTATAGCAAAAATATGTTGGATACTTTACTCACACAATAAATAATTAAGGTACACAGCTAAATAGCAACATCATAACAAATATAGTCAAAGTTAACAGCTATGGTAAAATTTTCTTGATAAAACAAACCAAAAATGTAAAATTTACAACTTTATAAAATAACCAGAACAGAAGTAAGAGTAACAGACTTTACCAAGTTACAAAAAAAAAGTAAAACATATAAATCAACTCATTAATAACACTAATTCAAACGCTTACATAAAGGCAAAGAAAAAAAAAGGTAAAACGTATATATAAGTTAACTCATTAATAACACTAATTCAAATATTTACATAAAGGCTAATAATTTACTAGTTAACCGTTTACATAAAGATTTTTACTGCCAAAACAATCGAGTTTATTTAAAAATATTTTTACAATGGTTGTCCTTTAAAATATCAAGATTGTAGGATATTTACAAATAAGTAGGAAGAAAATATATTTTTACTTGGACATAAAGAATTATTGAGAAGGTTATTTTAATCCAAGTTTAGTTTTGGCATATTATCTAATGCAATAAATAGTTTTTAACAATGTACTATATTAATAAACTAAAACAGAACGTAATCGTGGTGTCAGAATGAGTCACTGCGTTATATATTTAAAAATAAATCACTTATAACCTTTGGGTATACGAATTCGCAAAGTACTATATTTATAAACTAAAACAGAACTTACTCGTGGTGTCGAAATGAGACACGGCTTTATATATATTTAAAAATAAATCACTGATAACCTTTGGGTATACGAATTCACATGTACTCCTGTGGCCTACTCCTGGCCTACTCCTGGGCTACTCCTGGGGCTGGTTAGATTATGGGGCGGCACCGGCTAGTTAACAATGGCTTTCCTCAAATAAATCCCGACAACGGCTATTTAACTCGACACCAAAAATTTAAAAATATCCACAACAAAGGCAAGACAAAATGGTTAAGTTAAAAATCAAATGGTTTTTCTTTAAAATCCAATTAAGATGGCCCAAATACAGCCAGATATGAAAGAAATCCCATAGAGGTTCTGCACACGTGCTAATACAACACCGTCTCCAACAACTTTCACCAACACCTCCGACTTCGAAAAAGCTCCCCAATGGTTAAGTTAAAAATCAAATGGTTTTTCTTTAAAATCCAATTAAGATGGCCCAAATACAGCCAGATATGAAAGAAATCCCATAGAGGTTCTGCACACGTGCTAATACAACACCGTCTCCAACAACTTTCACCAACACCTCCGACTTCGAAAAAGCTCCCCAATGGTTAAGTTAAAAATCAAATGGTTTTTCTTTAAAATCCAATTAAGATGGCCCAAATACAGCCAGATATGAAAGAAATCCCATAGAGGTTCTGCACACGTGCTAATACAACACCGTCTCCAACAACTTTCACCAACACCTCCGACTTCGAAAAAGCTCCCCAAACGACTGATTCTCTCCTACGCCGGAAATCAAGAAATGGCGCAAAATAAACGTCAACCTACAATCTTCTCAAGTCCGCGCTACACAATCGCCTCGTCCGTGTGGATATCCAGTCCCATCCACACAGAAATTGCAAACCAAACTATCGAATCTTACCCCTACAAATTATGCAACATTATCTACAACGAATGATATATTTGAGTTACCACGGAGTACGGTATGCAACAAGGAATACGAAACTCATCAGAGACAATTAATAATGGAACTTGTAAAAGGAAAAAATAGACACGTGACAAGAGTTGGCCGTCAGATAGTAAAAACCAACACATCCGTGAAAACTTATTAGCAGATGGAACTCGCCTGGAAAGGGTTAATAGTTACGTATACTTGGGCACAAACATTAATGATAAGTGGAACCACTCTATTGAGATTAGAACTCGTATTGAAAAGCCAAGAACCGCATTTCTCAAGATGAAAAAAGTCTTCATATGCCACGACAGCCAATCACGAAAATACGTTTACTTCGTTGTTACGTGTTTTCAGTACTATTTTATGGAGTCGAATCGTGGACGCTTACGACGACTTTCTCCAAGAAACTTGAGGCATTTGAAATGTGGCTGACTTTAAAAAATACCTTCGACAGACCGGGTTACCAATGCAGAAGTGCTGAGATGTAATGCGTAATAAGAGCCGATACAAACTTTTGCAAAATATTCTACAAGGCAAAGATTATAGAAATAGAGGACCAGGCAGACGACAAATATCGTGGCTAAAAAACTTAAGAGCTTGGTTCAACCAGACAACAACTCAGCTATTCCGAGCTGCAGTCAATAAAGTGCGAATAGCCAATATGATACCTAACATCCGGAACGGATAGGCACTATAAGAAGAAGTGAGATAGACTTCAACCAGATAGACGTCAAGTTAAAGAATTGTGTATAAAGTTTGCTGATGTTTGCGTAAACTATATAAATAAATATTTATTGTTAATAAGTCTTAATAAACTGCAGATCATTGTTAAAAATTCAAGTAAGTAATAATAAATAATTATTCAAATAAAATATTTTAGTATTTAGCCTTTTTAAATTTTAAGGTTGATTTCTGTCAGTGTCAATTTGATGAAAAACAATTTTTATTAAAAAGAATTATTGTTTGTTATGAAAAATCATTTCAAATAATACCTGACCCATTTTTTCAGAATATAATTTTAAAATTGCTTGTTACTAAGGTGAAATGTCAAATGTTACTCATCATATGCGACTACTGTAAGGCTCGCTCGTTTTTTTTATTTATGTGTACACATCCGTTCATAAAATAAGCAAAGAAATCGGAAAATTTCAATAAAGAGCCTGAACATCCCCGAAAATACAATCTAGAAAGCTTCTATGAAGAGGTGCAACCCCACTTGGTGTGTTAAACCATACATATTGTTACGATTTTTTGGGTTCGTCTCTGTCGACGTTGCCTTGAGACAATGGCGCGTCGACCACAAACTGGGGAAAATACTAATGAGCCGCTAGAATACACTGGAAGATTCTGGAATTTCAAAAAATGTAAAGTAATTTGTAAAGTAAAGTTTATTGTGTAAAAATATTGAAATAAAGATTGTTCAGTTTTTGTACCGAGAGTTTACAATTACCGAACCCAAGAAGAAAATAACGTTACAATATATACACATCAGTACATCAATATCTAATATTTATCTTGTATTCTTTATAATAAGACATCTCTCAAATTAAAGGCTTTAATAAGCAAACACATCCGTTTTTAATAATAATGCTACTTTAATAAAAGGGAGGTATCAGAACATAATAATAAACGCTCAATAGGCGATATAGACATAATCCTCATGCACCTAATAATGATAGTGGTTGCATACCTATAGATATATCTGTACGGAATACATTTCATATTGCTTTTATGATCTCGTAAAATCACATTTATTAACGTAGCCGTTTTGAGCACAAGATAGTGAGGTCACATTGTAATCGATGCCCTATAATCGGAATAGAGACGATATTGCTAGTAAACTGCGTTTTATTGATAACCAGTCGAGCAACGGCTGCAAATTGTGACATGGTCCTTTTTTTACTCACCTTTTTTTTTTTTTTTATGAAAATAGTCGCAAAAAGGGTAGACCTATCGTGTGGGCCGCGGACGGCCCGCACTGCGACTATTAGAAAAGGAAGGAATTATAGAAAGGAAATGATTGTGGACACGCTTTTTAAAAAGTTGTAGGTCATAGTTCTCTGGAAAAACTGATTTTGGAAGCTTATGCCATTCCGTAGCAGCCCTGTAAAAGAAGGATTCTTGATAAAGATTGGTCCTAGTAGTGTCAATCTTGAGAGTAAATGGGTGAGACTGATCAGCGTGCCGAGTTCTTCGGCCAAATGTGGCCAATGGTGGTACAAGAGTTTTTATTTCTCTGGAGCATCTGAAAATATCTGTAGAGCAATGACTGGTCTGCAACTCTTCTTCTATGTTCTAGAGGGTAAAGGGTATCTGTGAGAGGTGAGCTGTTTATCAAGCGAATGGCTCTTTTATGAATGGAATCTAGAAGACGAAGAGAATGCCTTGGTGCTGAACCCCAAATGTGCGAGCAATACTCCAGTAGAGGTCGGATTTGAGCCTTGTACGTCGTCAACAGTTGATCAGGAGTAAAAAACTTTCTGGCTTTCCACAGAAAACCTAGCCTCTGGCTTGCCGACTTTGCGATGTTAGCAACATGGTCATGCCAAGACATATTATTGGACACCGTGACTCCCAAAATCGAGATGGAGGGACTTGGTTCAAGGGTATTTCCGGACATTGTGATGGGATGATTTAAGGAATTCACTTTCTTGGAAATTGTCGCACTTTGCGTTTTTTGGGCTATTAACCAGGATAAACCAATCATACTTACGGTATTTTGGACACAAGTCAAGAAGAACGAATGGGCTGGAAAAACTTAATGTAGAGTGAAAAATCAATAGTAAACGACCAAGAGGAAGGTCTCCGATGCGCTGGGTGGACAAACCAAAGAAATCATCGGTCACGGTCTGCAAGAGCTTTTTTTGCAGCTCAAGACAGAGAAGGATGGAGAACTACGTTCCGAGCAATTGAGACATGATGTCACCATACTCTCTCGAGAGTAAAAGGACAAAAGAGAGAGGGTAGACAATGGAATTGGATCTCGCAAAACGTTACCAACCACTAAAAAAATTAAAGTTTACATAATATTTTTGTTGCACCATAAATTAAAACCAATATTTCTAATATTAATACTTTTAATTTTCATTGTTTTTGAACAGGTCCTATATTTTAATTATTTATAGTAAAGAAATTAATTATTACAACACGCGTGTATTTTTTAAATTGATTTACGCCTAGTGAAACGTGTAATCGGAAAACTAAGTAAACACAGATTATTTTAAATGTAATTGCAAAAATTAATCATAAATATTGTGTAGAAAAACATATACTATTTATTTAAAATCACGAGTTTTTAAGTTTGTAATAAAAAAATTATAGTTTAAAAAAACTACAAAACACGCTTAATCAAAGTAAAAAATGATTCTTAACATAGGAATAAAATTACTGACGAGAAAATTAACGTCATTGTTCTAAAAGCGTGTTAGTTTAAAAATGTCATACAAAGCACCCCACGCTTTTAGAACAGTGACATATTATTTCTATATTAAGAATTATTTTTAAGTTTGATTAACTCTAAAAGCGTGTTTTTTTGTTTTTTTAAACTATAATTTATGTTTCGCTTTTTAATTCGATTTTTTTTACTCACCAAAAAAATTATGTGTTAAGGTGGTTCGGTGGTCAAAGCGGGGTGATAAAGCGGAACGCGAGGGTGTCCTATGCTGAACAAATTATCAGCGCTGCCAACTTCAAATAAAAAATATACTGATTTTTCTAATTAAAATTGACGGACATTTTTACAAAAAATCATTATAAAATCTTGATTTAATAAAATACCTATATGGTTTTTATTCAAATAACATGATGAAAATTAAGTCCGAATTTGTGTGTAGTTGTAAAAAAACGTGGCAACAGCGCAAATAGTCATGATATTGGCAATGAAATTAGCGTGTGTTAACTTTTATGAGCTGCAGCTGACAGCTGATAACATAACCTCAAATGTTTAAAATGGATAAACAACTACGTCAAATTGTAATACCCAAATCGCAAACAAAGTTTTAAATTAAGAAGTTTAGCCAGTGATTTATTATCAATGACAGATGATGGTGCACACGATGCCTGTAACGTTGTAAAAATGCAACAAAATCTGTCATTAACTTATCTTAAAGTAGAAGATATTATAAACTACAAAAAAACTATCCAGGATGTTTTATTAAGAATCAAAAGTATTAAGAATGTGAAATTCTTATCAAGTTCTTATTCACCGATAAAAAATGTTTTAAGCTTGGGTATGCAAAAAAATTATGCGAATCTGGCATCAGTTATGATAAAATGTAAATATGTATGACATATTTATTTATATAACAGAAAGCTTTACACTAATATTAACTTTATATATAACATTATATTATTATTACTTATAATACACTATATTTATTAACTTTTCACTTTCCCAAATCATGATTTCTAGGTTAGTGCACAACACACAGGTTATGTGTAGTTACATGGGTGACTTGAGACTTGAATCGTCTGCATGAATGCGCCATTACCGTCGCTTCTTTAAAGCTCACGTTTTTACGCCGTAAATCAAATTTTTTTATCGTTAAAAATAAAATGTTTCAAAAACTAGACTGTCGATAATACTCTTCGTTATTAAATTTTCCACACACGCGTATTTTTTTTCATCGAATTTTGCATTTTTTACAATATTTTTTGTTTATTTTAATATCAAAAAGTTATGATTCTTATAAGAACCCATGTTTAAGAAGCTAAATTTTTTTAACTTTTTCTAATAACTTTTATTAGTAAAAATTTTTAATTTATTATAAAGAAATATAATAACCAAGTTTAAAGACATATATGTTTAAAAAAATTTAGCTGCATTTTTTCTTTGACCCCCATGGTAAAAGCACAAAAAGAATGGATCGATCGGAAATCGAACCCTGGCAGCCCGCGTAGCAGGCGAGCATTCTACCACTTTTTCTGCTTCTTCCTCTTTTGCTCTCACGAAAAGGATCTCTGAAGAAATTTATGAATCCTAGAGAAAATAATCAGGATAATCGGATATTTTGATTGACGTATTGCATTCTCTTTGACAATATACAAACATACATACAAGCAAACAAACAAGATGGAATATGGATTTCGACAACTTTAGTCTACTGGAGATTTGCTGGCTTATGTCACTCAGCTCTGGACAAACATTATTGAGAAGTTTGGCGAATCCCGTGCAATAGCCTTGGATATATCTAATGCCTTTGACCGCGTTTGGCATCAGGCATTGTTAAGTAAATTATCTGCCTACGGTCTCCCAACCAAACTGCACCAATGGCTCTTGAGCTTCATGCAAGATCACTCCTTACATGTGGCAGTTGACGGTATTTCTTCTGATGCGTTTAAAACCAATGCTGAGGTCCCCCAGAGTTCCATTCTGTCCCCCACCTTATTTCTTTCACACATCAACGACCTCTTGAAAACCACCACGAACCCCATTTACAGTTTCGCAGACGATAGCACCCTTGTCTCAACTATCGATCACTTTCGGTGAATGATACAAATAGACTCAGGCAGGAACAGGTTGATTTCATCAATAGAGATCTTGAAGCAATCGTCGAGTGGGGAACCAACAATCTTGTTCTGTTCAACGCCCAAAAAACACAAAGTGCGACGTTTTCCAAGAACGTGAATTCCTCAAATCATCCCATCACAATGTCCGGAAATACTCTTGAACCAAGTCCCTCCATCTCGATTTTGGGAGTCACGGTGTCCAATAATATGTCTTGGCATGACCATGTTGCTAACATCGCAAAGTCGGCAAGCCAGAGGCTAGGTTTTCTGTGGAAAGCTAGAAAGTTTTTTACTCCTGATCAACTGTTAACGACGTACAAAGCTCAAATCCGACCTCTACTGGAGTATTTCTCGCACATTTGGGGTTCAGCACCAAGGCATTCTCTTCGTCTTCTAGATTCCATTTAGAAAAGAGCCATTCACTTGATAAACAGCTCAACTCTCACAGATACAGGTGAAACTAATATAAGCGTGTTAAAAAAGTGCAAATAATTTTAGCTACTTAACCATCTTCAGGCTTATATATCACACCGTATAACTTTTTTCGTAAAATACCGACAAATTTTAATAATGCATTAATCATTGTATTAGTTAAATTTATTTCAGTCATAATTGTTTGTAAGCTTACGAATTTTTAAAAATTAGATCTGAATGTCGCAATGTAAATGAGTTAATTTAGTTTTTGAATTCATAAATAATTTATTTTTTGATAATAGGGATCATTTTCTTTTTTTCGTAACAAAAGCATGCACGAATAAAAAATTGGTTTGATAATTAAATGGTAATAACCAAGAGATGGGTTTTAATTTTACAATTAAAAACCAAATTATTTCGGTACAAAAATAACCCTATTAATATTCCAAATATAATTAACAAGTATTTCCTCCCGTTTTTATTTTCTGGCCAATTGGTTTTCTAAAATATTAACTAATAAATTTGTTCGCGGCAGTAACAGCGGTTTCATTCGACCAAAACGCAGGAAAATAAATTCCTGCGAAATAATGAACGATCTTTTGCTGCCCTATAACAAAAACATTTTATTTATTTTAGATAAATGATAAATGTACTATTAAAACGACAAATGTTTTCAAAGTTTTAAAAAAATAATGTTTTTTTCACAGACAACTTCGTTGGGAGATTTGTTACGGTTTTATTAAAGGTCTATCTCTAAAATCAAATACGATTTGCCATAAGTTATCGATAAAATAAGGTTAAATTAGATTCTAAAGGGAGGCTTTTTGTAAGTATGCACTCCGACCTGATGAGGTCTATTGTGCCCTGTCGTTAGAGCTTTTCCTCCAGCCTCACTTGTTTTACTATTTTTTAGAGGCTGTTTGGGGTACCGATGTAGCTCTCTGGCTCAGGTTTTTCTTTGACTAAGCCCACAAACCGGGACCTTGCTAGTTTCTCGCAGTGGCATTCACTGTTTTCAGCACCTTTCAACCTACTGAGTCGACAATGTCCTGTCAGCAGGCCCAGTAATACTGTCTGTCAGGTACAGCTAAGGTTGAGAAGGTCCGTGATCGCATGCAATGGGTTCTTCTATGAACTTTTTCGCTTGTCTCTGAATTGTGGATCCATTTCATTTAGCCAAAGTTAAATCCACTTTTTAAACCTCATATTGGGGTTCAGGTTCGATGGGAATAGTTTTTGAGTCCGTTTTGGCCACTGTATCTGCCTCCTTGTTTCCTTTTAACTCCTAATGTCCTAGGATCCGTACCAGTGTGACATTATTTATTTCCTATATATTTTTCAGGACATTCTTGCATCATCATTTATCCATCACTTTGTATAAATTTTTGTGAAACTATAATAGTAGTAGAATAATTAAGCTGTTAGATGGCAATGCATATAGTTTAAAGGTTGGGATATTATTTTTATAGGATATCTTTATTTATAGAAATCTGCGTTTTTACTAATGCACTACTCAGCTTAGAGCTGGTATCATTTACCTATCCCGCATACAAAGTACCAAAAGGATTACGTTTAGTTTACATAGTAAACTTACATATTGTGTAACAAGTATTCAGTATCAAATGATTCTGGATATCAAAGAAGGTGTTTTTTTGGTAGTCCCAGTTTGGCTATGCTGTCGTGCAGGGTCTTAGACGCGACGCCCGTTAATGACTTAATAACTGGGTCTTTTTTTACTGTGCCACATCTATTTAATCTCAATGGCAAGATCCGCATACCTGGCCAGTTTCTCCCGGTGTTTGTTAAGGACGTTGTGGGTGTTCGGTATGGTTACGTCGACGAGAAGGACTGAATTGACTCTTCTATCAACCACCACGATGTCAGGTGTATTATGCGTAACCTGCCTATCGTTGATAATGAACCTATCGTTTTTTGAGCACCCTTTGCGGCTGGTACTTGTAGTACGGTGTATACCCGTAAGTGCTGAGAATACCGAACTTTTTGACCAGTTTCTGGTGAATAATGTTGCCGGTGCAAATAACTAGTATTAGCTAACAAACTACAAGCAGCTGTTATATGTTAAATCGTCTTTGATGTTATTTGTTATGTGTCTTTTGGGTCCAATTTAAGCCCTTTGAAATACGAGATCAGTGATCTTGCGTTAAAGAGTTCTTCGTAAGTAAAGGTTGCCTTGCCAAACGATCCTACTCTTTTTTGTCATAGTTTCTTACATTCTATTAAAAGATGGTGTACATATTCTTTGTCCTCGCCGCAGAATCTGCAGAAATCATTCTTCACCTTGCCCATATTTTTAAGAAGTTAATTGACTGGGTTGTGACCTGTAGTAATTCCAACTTCTATGTAGAAGTAAAAGATTGTTGTCCCCACAGTATTGCCAGTCCAGTAGGCATTTGGCCTGCTTGGCCTTTTCTGGGTTTCTAGGTTTTAGTTTCTGCTTTGATATGTTGTTTTGGATATCCGCAGAATGGTTCTGGACGTATTGGTAGTTCTTTTAAACCCTTTTTATCAATTCATTGGCTTTTTCATTACCTAAAATGCCTTCGAATGCCCTGGTGACCAAATATGGCAGTTTTTGTTGCCTCTTACCAGTTGTCCAGGCAACCGTGGCATTCTTTTGCCAGCTTGGATTTTTTTGTGACGTTGGCCACAGTCAAGTTAGATACTTTTTCTTCTTGTAGTGCCTATCCGTTCCGGATGTTAGCTATCATATTGGCTATTCGCACTTTATTGACTGCAGCTCGGAATAGCCGAGTTGTTGTCTGGTTGAACCAAGCTCTTAAGTTTTTCAGCCACGATATTCGTCGTCTGCCTGGTCCTCTAGTTCCATACACTTTGCCTTGTAGAATATTTTGCAAAATTTTGTATCGGCTCCCATTACGCATTGCATGTCCTAGGTATTGTAACTTTCGTGCCTTAACCTTATCAAGGACTTCTCTTTCCTTGCCCATCCTTCTCAGCACTTCTGCATTTGTAACCCGGTCTGTCCAAGGTAATTTTGAATTTTCCGGTACAGCCACATTTCAAATGCCTCAAGTTTCTTAAAGGAAGCCTCCGTAAGCGTCCACGATTCGACTCCATAAAATAGTATTGAAAACACGTAACAACGAAGTATTTTCGTATTTTCTTGGTTAGCTGTATGTCGTGGCTTGTGAAGACTTTTTTTATCTTGAGAAATGCGGTTCTTGTTTCTTCAATACGAGTTCTGATCTTAATAGAGTAGTTCCACTAATCATTAATGTTTGTGCCCAATTATCCGTAACTATTAACCCTTTCCAGGGGAGTTCCATCTGCTAATAAGTTTCCACGGATGTCTTGGTTTTTACTTATTATCACTAACTTCGTTTTATTCTTGTTTATTTCCAGCCCATACTTCCGGCTGGAAGCTGTTATTCTGTCCGACAGAAGCTGCAACGTAGCAAGGCTATCTGCTAAAATAACAGTGTCATCTGCATACCTAATGTTGTTTAACCGTTACCCATTCAGTAGTATTCCGGCCTTAATATCTTGCAGCGCCTCCCTAAAGATATATTCAGAGTCTAAATTAAATATTCATCCTTGTCTTACACCTCTTAGTATTTTTTATGTATTCTGTTCTGTCTTCGTCTATCCTGACACAAGCTACCTGGTTCCAGTAGAGATGATCGATGATCTTGATATCTCTTTCATCCAGGCCAGTTTTTTTCAAGACTTTCATCATTTTGGTGTGTCGTACTCGATCAAACGCTTTTGAGTAATCGATAAAACATGCATACGCATTACAGTTGACATCCCTGCATCGCTGAAACAATACTTGGACCAAAAAAAGAGCTTTCCTGGTTCCTACGGCACAACTTATTACATTTTCTAGCATTCGGTTTTTTGGAAAGGACAATGAATTCAGATTTAAGCCATTATACGGGTATGTCGCCCTAATCATATATTTTATAAATACCCTTGTTAATCACTTTAGGTTATCTCCTTCCATTAGTTTTAGTATTTTAGCAGGAATTCCATCAGGACCTTTAAGTACTTGATATTTTCCTTTTCTTTACCTAGAATTTACTTCTAACTAATATTTTTATTTATTCCCACGGAACTTTAGTGTTCTCAAGCATCGCTTGAATAGTACACTGTATATAAATCACCAGCGTATATTGCTGCTTAAGTTTTTGTGATTTTTTTTTAATTTTAAACGAATTATAGCAGTAAAGTGTACCAACGTTTTACATTATGCAAGCGACGTGTTTCATTCTACAAACTTCGTAGAATTAAGCGCTTAGCGCAACTTATAAAAGATTTAGTTTAATACCTCGTTACGGTTACCACTATTGGAATATTTATTTATATTTAATAAACAAAATTTAATTATAAGGGATGTTGCGTAGCTAAAAGATGTAAAACACTACTTAATCCAAAACAGAAGAGTGATATAAAGTTGTTTAGGGAGTTTTATTATGAAATTTTAACAGGGTAGTAAACCATGTGCTTTTTGTTAGGGCAAAGGATTCCTTGAATTTTTTGTAACATCTGCAAGTCACACTTAAAATAGTTTTTCTTCGAGTAAAGATCGTGTCCACAGTCTAAGAGTTCGTCTCAGTTAAATAAAACCTTTGTTACTTTCAAACCATAGTATTTGTTTAAATACTTATTCATATATCTGCTATATCTGCCCGTAAAACCAGAAATAAACGAGAAAGAAATGAACAACATAAATATGGACTTGGCAACAATTCTCGAATGGGGATCCAATAACTTGGGAGAATTTAATGCAAATGTCTTTTTTCTAGAAAATCCGATCTGACTGTGCCCAACATAATAATGTCAAGAGTAACCATACCATTAAAGTCATCCATCTCGATGTTTGTTATTACTATCAGCAACAACCTTTTTTGGGAAAATCACGTGAGGTCCATTGCCAAATGTTCATCCCAAAAACTGGACTTTCTGTTTCGTGCCAAGCGCTATTTCAGTTCCAGTCAGCTGCTTATGATCTATAAGGCACAGATCAAATCTGTCCTGGAATACTGTTCCCATATTTGGAATGCGGCACCTAAACATATCCTAAAACTATTGAAATGCGTCCAAAAAAAAGGCAATTGGTCTGGTCGGTGATGCCTCGCTTACAAACTCGCTTACATCCCTGGAACACCGTAGAAAAGTTAGCGATTTGTATCTATTTCATAGATATTTTCATGGGCGATGCTCTTCTAAAACATCAACAATTGTTTCTCGTTTAGTTGTTTTTCTAAAATTAACCCGTCAAGTTCAGACTTCACACCTCTTCGTGATCATTTTGGAGACCTGCAGAATATCTCTTTTCAAAGACTCGTTCATCCAAAGAACAGCGAGGCTTTGGAACACATTGCCTAGGGAGGTTTTCCTTGAGGCAAACAACCTTTAAGAAGAACACCAATTCCTATCTTTTTTCTTTTGGTTCTCACGATGTTCTCTGAGCATTACAGGATATTCCTTTTTGTGGAAACCAGATAATAAAAAAAAATTGTTATGTACAATTAGATTTTGTAATGATTTCTTATTTCATTGATGTTGAAAAATGTCTGGTCAAGATCGCGTCATACATTAACACATACACATAGTAGTAGGAGTAGCCCCTTTTAACTAGATATTTCTCCCTTTGGAAAGGGTCATAAACTACATTCGTATCAGACAAGAGAACAGGCTGTTTTTCGAGCAGGCTACGGCACTAATGACTACCTCCAGGTTTTGAAGAACCTTTTTGAGAAATGTGTGAAGTACAATGAACCTCTAGTACTTATTTTCGTAGATTATGACAAAGCATTCGATTCAGTAGACCAACACACAATGCTGAAGGCTCTATCAAACTGCAGAATATATTATCGGTACTTCACAGTTTTATTTTATTTATGAGAATGCTACTGCATGTGTCAGACTCCATGACAACACTGACAAATTCAATATTGAAAGAGGTGACACCATCTCACCAAAACTTTTTAATACTGTTATACGTTGTACGACACGGATTTCCCAAGGGGTTCCGCAGAACCTAGGGATTCCGTATGATAGTCGTCGGGGTTCCGCAAAAATTATTTATTATTAGCTATTAAATAATACCACGTTACAAATAGTTGCAGAAAGTCCTTGATAAAGCTGTTAAGATCGTCAATTACGTGAAAAGTTGTTCCCTCTAGTCAAGATTGTTCAAAAAGGTGTGTGAATACGAATCACTTTTTCACTCTTTTTTTTCCCCCAACCACTTTCACCGCCAATAAAGGCTCTGGTTTACTACCAATAAAGAATGATTTGTGATAAAATTTAAATTACCTCAAATGACTAAGTGATTTACAACGCTGCCTTCCATACAATTAAAATAAATTATAGTTTAAAAAAACTAAAAAACACGCTTTTAGAGTTAATCAAACTAAAAAGTAAAAAATAATTCTTAACCTAAGAATAAAATTACTGACAAGAAAATTTATGTCACTGTTTTTAAAGCGAAATTTTTTTACTAAACAAACACCAATTATTTTTTAGTTTTTTACCTATCCTAGAGACGGGGTTCCTTTTAATTTAATCCTAGCCGTTTAAACGTTAGAAATTTTACTTCTAAATATGCGTACATAGTGCACACATATTTTTTTTGAGTATTAAAATTATTATGAATAGAATGGGAGAATTCCACGAAACTTTATCCGTTTAACTACTATTTGTGTATTTTTCTTTTCATACCCTTTATCGACTTTTACCTATTTTAAAACGTCATTACAATATTTCCGTTTTCAACGCGTCCACCCCCATTCCCGATCTAGTTCTGCTTTGGTCGATCGGTCGTTCGAACAGCTTTTTCCTTATCGACTCATAATCTCACGTATCTAAGTCATTTCATCGATGCCATTATCTGTATATTTGACGACATCCAATTCTTGGAAGGGTTTTCCCAATTTAAAATCACGTCTCCTTCCCCACAGATCATTATCATTCATTGCTTCGTAAATCCAGTTTAAGGTCTGATGCTCTGTGCACCCGAGAATCGGTTTTATTATCGTTTTGAACGTTTAAAACAACTTTGTGGTATGTCTCCCAATTTTTTAATCAATCAAGATAGCATGTTTTTTTTTTTAAATTTTTATTTGATAGTTTACATCGCTATATAATAGTTAAAAAAAAGTTAAAAATTTTTGGAGGGCGTATCGAGTTTTGCTGAAATTTTTCAGTGTTTTCCATTTTTGACTGCATAAAGGTGTGATGGTTCCTACACTTATCAGTATGGGAGTATGTGGATTGTAGATTTGAGTTTATTATAAATAAAAATTGTAATAACAGGTCTAAGACAATATGTTCTTGTATGACAAAAAAAATATCAAAGAGGCGTAAGTAATATAATCCAGAAGAGATATCAATTTGTTTTGGAAAGAAAAATACCGAAATTATAAATAATTTTGAACAACATCGTAGGTCGGTACTTTAACCTCAATTTTGTTTAACTTTTAAAAAAATAATACTGGGACTAAAAATTTATTTAAAACGCTTTAAGAAAAAAAGACGGTTATAGCTCAGTTATATTTCTTACACTGAAGGAGCATCAGCAGAGAATTAGTTGTTAACAATGTATATTTCATACAAATAAGAACCTGTAGGTCCAGGGACCTAATGCTTGCATTTCTTAATTTATATTAAGTAATTTTTTTTAATAAAAACATCATATTTAAGACCTTAATCCCTCTGCCGAATAAGTACTAGCGCAGTACTTGACGAGCTGTAAAAAAAGTACAGAACAAAAATCCCAATACTGGAAAGAATCACAAGAAATAAAACAGACAAAGATAGTTCTGCAAAACTATTGCCAGAAGAAATTCAACGACTGCACCAGCAAAAATAAAATACGTTTAAAATAATAACACGAATTCTATCTAATAGGTTAAGGTGTCACCTGAAGAAGCTCGAAATATATATTTTTTTTTTAAATAGTCGCAAAATGGTTAGACCTATCGTGTGGGCCGCGGACGGCCCGCACTGCGACTATTAGAAGGGGAAGGAATTATAGAAAGGAAATGATTGTGGACACGCTTTTTGAAAAGTTGCAGGTCATAGTTCTCTGGAAGTTCTCTGATTTTGCAAGCTTATTCCATTCCGTAGCAGCCCTGTAAAAAAAGGATTCTTGATGAAGATTGTTCCTTGTAGTGTCAATCTTGAGAGTAAATGGGTGAGACTGATCAGCGTGCCGAGTTCTTCGGCCGAATGTGGCCAATGGTGGTACAAGAGTTTTTATTTCTCTGGAGCATCTGCCATGGAAATATCTGTAGAGCAATGACTGGTCTGCAACTCTTCTTCTATGTTCTAGAGGGTGAAGGATATCTGTGAGAGTTAAGCTGTTTATCAAGCGAATGGCTCTTTTCTGAATGGAATCTAGGAGACGAAGAGAATGCCTTGGTGCTGAACCCCAAAATGTGCGAGCAATACTCCAGTAGAGGTCGGACTTGAGCCTTGTACGTCGTCAACAGTTGATCAGGAGTAAAAAACTTTCTGGCTTTTCACAGAAAACCTAGCCTCTGGCTTGCTGATTTTGCGATGTTAGCAACATGGTCATGCCAAGACATATTATTGGACACCGTGACTCCCAAAATCGAGATGGAGGGACTTGGTTCAATGGTATTACCGGACATTGTGATGGGATGATTTGAGGAATTCACTTCCTTGGAAAACGTGGCACTTTGTGTTTTTTGGGCATTGAACTGAACAAGATTGTTGGTTCCCCACTCGACGATTGCTTTAAGATCTCTATTGATTGAATTAACCTGTTTTTTTTATGGTCACTCACCTGTTATCGCCATTATCACTCGCAAAATACTAAAAATATAATACGTTATAATAAAGTAAAAAACCCTCGGGATGAATTTTTAATTAAAAATTTGCATAGTAATAGTATGAGATTGGAAATGTGGTAGAGTTTCAAATATCAAATGGAGGATTCGTATGGGATCACGCTTTATAAGTCTGTAAAATACTACTAACAAAAACTTGTACCAAATGACAGGATGGTTGTTAAAACGAAAGAGCATGTTTTTTACTTTAATGCAATTTTGGAGTGCACTGTTTTTAATGAATTTAATTAAAATTTCACTTTAACACCTCAACCCTAAAAAAAACCCTGCATAAATGTTAAATAGATTAGCGGGAATAATTATGTATATTGGGTGTGGTTTTAAAGACTACCAAAAAATTCGAGCTTGGAATATAAATGTGATCCGCAAAAAAGGAAAGAATTAAATTTAAATTATCCCGTTGCTAACTTAATAAACGCAGTAAAGTGGCAAATTTAATTTGTTTGGTCAGTAATAAATAAAGAAAAAATTTGTGTTTAGAAAAAAATAAAAAGATAGTTAATTTTGGGAAGCTGAATGCACTTGTGCGAAAAAGGTTGAAGGGGAATTTTTTTGTATCAAGTGGTATTATTTAAATGTTTTGTAGCAAACCGCTTTCGACTGTTGTCCTCTTTAGTGCTCCCTGGAAGTAAGTACTCTGACTGATTATAATCTCACTCAATTTTTCTTCTACTTTCTTTTAGTCTTTCAAAACTCGAATGATTTTATTTCTTACTGCCGTAAGTGAGTACCATCACCTCTTAATTTGGTTTTTTGACAATTGACACATAAAATGGTCATTCATTTCATATGGGCTTTAATATCTCCAATATTCTTTATTCGTTGTGGCAAGGTTGGAGCAAGAAATAAGGAAAGTGATAAACATGAATTCGATAGAAGGTTATCTGACGATTTCCAAAACAATATTAATTTCTTCTGAAAGTCCATAAGAACAGCCAGAGGTAAAAATACTACCTCGCAACTGAAAAAAAATCAGAAACCAAAATGGCAGTAGGGTATAAGGAGAGGAATGCGTCTTAAAGAGATGGAAGGAATAATTCGAAAGTTTATTTAAGACAAAGGATACACAAGCAAAGGCCTCATTCGATGATGTGCATGTGGGTTCATTTTGCCTCAAGTTGGCTTTTTAACTACTTTGCTGTGCAGGAGGAGCTAAAAGTTTGCAATTTGTACTCCTTGCTGAGATAAGACAGATACAGCTGTGAGGGTGGTGTCCTCTTTTGATAGCTCGTCCGCCTTACAGTTACCTGGTATGTCCCTGAGTCTGGGTACCCAGACAATGTGAACTTTAAACTTAGTTGCTAGCTCATTCGGGGCGGCTCGGCATTGCACCGCTGCCCTAGAGGTCAAGTAGACTGAGTTCAGTGATTTGGTAGCAGCCTGGCTGTCGCAAAGAAGGGATATCTCGCTATACTTTTAATCGTTGCGGAGTGTCCAGACAGCTGCCTCGGTAATGGCTGTCATTTTGTCTTATATCACACTACAGTAGTTAGGCAAACGAAACGACAGGCTAATTGAGGGGTCTTTTGCCCACAACCTACTCTCTCCTCCTCTAGTTTGGTTACTAAGATTGTTTTCAAAATGTCCGATTTCCATTTACCAGAAGTAATTATAATCTCGTGGAAAGCGTTTATCAAGGTCTTAGCATAATTATTGCATCAGTATAAATTTGGAGCAGGGTGAATATTGAATATAAATTAACCAATAACCGCTACGTAATTTTTTTTTTAAAGCCCCAATTTGGATAAAAGGTAATTCTTAAAATACTGGAGTTGGAAACCTACGAATCCGAATAAACTTCATTTTCACATTTTTCGTAATCAAATGGTAATGAAGATTTTTATTTTAAATATAATTTATGTTATCTTCTTGGCATTAAAATAAAAATTACAAAAAATTTTGATTAAAACGAAAAAAAATATTAAAGTTTATTTTTAATTAATAACTGCGACTTTATTTCTTAAATAGTACTATAATAAATATTTGCATTTTCAGTGGTTTTTAAAAATTTTGAATTTTCTTTTATCGGTGTTTCGCCAAAATATTTTCCGGCAAAAGGTGTTTGTATTTAAGTAAATAAAGCAATTTTAAAATAATTAAAATAAATATCTATCTGTAATATTTGATAAAAATTCTTGTTACTTATTTTAAATATTTTTTATTAACTTCCCAGTGGAAAGTTATGGGTCCGATTTTGTAAATCACGAATTTTGACATTTCAAGATCCCCAGAGTCAAATACAATAGTTTTTAAGTGGACGTCTGTGTGTATGTACGTATGTGCGTATGTTCGTATGTGCGTTCGGCATTATTTTTCGTCTCAATTATCTCGAGAACAAAAATGATATCGACGTGAGACTAATTGCATTCGACGCATAATTACGCAACTTGGAACTGATTAGATTTTCAGCAACATCAATCTGGCTGTTTTTTATGGAGAATCAAAAAACTGAAAAAAATGGTAATTTACCTGAATTTTACAATTTATAAATTATACTATTTTAATAGAAAATTTTAAGATCTTTGGCATGTTAGGAATATTTGTTTAAAAATATGATGACAATAATTCATAAAAAGAAATAGTTTTAGAAAACAAAAATAGGAATTGGACAATTTTAAACTTGTGTCAGTATTGAGAGAATAGCATTGAATACGCTATAACAGTGAAAAATTATTGTTAATTATAATTAAGCATTGTTTATAATTGAATATATATATTTATATATATATATATATATATATATATATATATAATTAAATATAATTACTAACAAATGATTATTGATTATAATATTAAAAAAAATATATTAAAATGTTTAAAAACAATTAAAAATAGCTCTCGCTTTTGATGGGCAAAACAAAACTTGATCTTTTGCCCCTATCCTGTTATAATAATAATTATAATATTACATATCCTTTTAATTTAGATACATAAAGAATTTATTTATAATCCACGCTACTGTTTTCTTTTCTTAAACGTATTGGAATGACAAGTCCATCAGTACTTTCCCTTTTTCATTAAAATAGTGCGAACCTCTCTTCTAATGAATTTCTTATTGTAAATCAATAACGGAGGAGTCAAATAATAGCAAGGTCACTATTGTTTAACAACATAAATCACTGCAACAAACAAGGCTCGTAATCCGTAAGGAAGCAATTGAAAAATATACAATAAGTTGAATTTTGTATAGCGGAATACAAAATAATATTGTATAAAATTTTCATTATTAATACGAGCATGTTGTTGCTATCGCTACAAAATTCAATAACCATTGTTTAACGAAATGATGATTTAATTAACTTTGCTAAAAGGATTTTCATGCTATTTTAAATTTTAGTGGCAATACCTAGTTCGTCATGGATTGTTTTTGATTTGTTAATAAATATTAGCTGACGAATTTTTTGATAAAATTTTAAAGTAGGTACTTTTAATTTTTTTTCCACATATGATAGTAAAAATGGCAATGGTTCTTTATTGGCGGTTACTTGATTATGATCAACTTACAATCAACCCAACATATTTAATTTATTGCTTGTAAATTGCATTTATTGGTAAATAATAAATCAAAAAGAAGATAAGAAATCCATTCCACCTAGTTATTACTCTTTGAGTAATTTTAGCTTTACGTTCACTTTTGTTGTTATTTCTCAAACTTTAAACAAAGACTCTCTGTCTTTGCAAAAGAATCACTGTTAGTGCCTTTAATGCACGTCCAAGTTTCATAAATAGCGATTTAGATCATTTATTTCAACAATGCCAGTAACAAGAATCATAGCTTTCTAGCAGTTTTATTTTCTCTGATGTATTGTTAATCCTATTGAAAACGTCTCTTAAATAAAGCTTGATCTTGTTGACCGAGTTCTGTAGTGTTTCCTGAAATAATTGGAAAGTCTAGCATGATTCTCGGATGTGTAACAACATTCTTCTCTTTTATTTTATGACTTTCCTGAAAGGCATTCGTTGATAAATACGATTTCGGTCGAGTTTCTTTACAACTTCCAGAGATAAGTAGATCAAATCGCGTTTGAAATGGATTATGTACCGGTTGGTGCTATCAAATTTCAGTTGATAAAACATCAGACGCACTTAATTTTAATGCGCTTAATTTTGAATCAAGATTAAGTAATGGTGCAGAAATCTTAAGAATCGCCAACATCTATTTAAAGCTTTGCAGAAAACATGGATAGCTATACCTTAACAATTAACGGACAACTTAATTGTATTCATGCAAAAACGATGTAAAGCTGTTATTTTTGATAAACAAATTTAAAAAAAAATGGTTTGTGGTGTAAATAAACTTTGTCAAAATTTATCTTTGCAAAACCTTCATTTAGTCGAAAATTTCCAGCTTACTACAGATTTATCATTAGAATATTTTTAAGTATATGCAGGATTTCTACCTTTTAGTTTCGTTTAATAGCTCGCATATCCTCCCAGTGTGTGATGAAGATGAAGATAAAGTTGGAAGTTTTTTTCATGTAGATTTTGAAAAGAAATTGAACGATATCATGTTTTTTTCGTAATCTCCTGGTCGTATCTTTTGATACTTAAAGTAGTGATAACTCCTTTAGTTAGTTACTCCTTTTTAAGATCTTGTACACACCAGCCTTTGAAATATTCAGCTGTGTGCTCATTTCTTTTAGTGGATGCTCTGAGTAAATTTTTACTAAAGCTATAGCATATTTAGTTCGTTTTTCGTATGCTTTTCTTTTTCCTTCAGTGTTTTCGCTTTCTCTGCCATCTTTCAGAGAATATGTTACTTCAAGTTTTGACGGTGATCTCAGCACTTCAACGTGGGAAAGCTGAGTTGATTATGGGAACCTTAAACCAAAAACAAATTCAACTGCTTATCTGGCACAATATAATTTTACAAGTTTTAACTTCTCAGATTGGTGAACATATTTTACATGTAAACGTTCAAATTAATAAAAGAAAACGCATCACATACAAAAAAATAATTTAAAGTTCTTTTTGCTTTCTATCAGATGTCACTAATGTCACTTGACATTATCAAGCCGCCTCAAGTAATTAATTTTTTGTTGTTTTTGTTGATGTGAAGCATCCAATGACGCAGATAGATCTGACCTAAAATAACTTGATAAAACTTGGCTGTAATATCTAAAAAATGCGATCTTAACGAAAAATAAAGTAAATAACGGATGAGAAATGACAGTTGTCAAAAACAATGCGTTTTTTTAATTTTTGTATATATATAGTAGGCAAAGACCACTTCCTTCCACTTACTACGGTTCTTACACACATCTTTTGCTATTTCTACTTTCATCAGTGCTCTCATACACGCTCGTCGGTTGTTGGTACTCTTGACCTGGCCTTTCTTCAAAACAATGTTGATCTGATCGAGATATGCTCGCCAAGGTCGACCTCTACCGACTTGTATATTTACACTCGCCTAATAAATTTGTTTCGTTAATCTTTCTTTATCCCTCCTTTCTACGTATCCAAACCTTCTAAGCATTCCTTTATCTATCTTTGTAACCACATCTTCTTTTACACCACAGCGTTCTCTTATCTCACTATTCTTTACTTTATCCAACCGAGTCACTCCGGATACACTTCACAGACTACTCATCTCCGCAGAATTAATCCTATTTTTATGCTTCTTTTGCCAAACCCAACATTCACTATCATACATAAGTGTAGAAACCAACACACATCTATGCACAGCCAGACGTGCCTTTTTTGACACTTTTTGGCTCTTCATTAAACCATGCAGTGCCCCATTCATTTGTTTTCCTGCTAACACCCTTCGCTCCTGTCACTGTCATACTTTCCATCTCTCGTAAACTTTGAACCCAAGTACACAAATTCATTTACTTGTTTCACTCTTTTTTCCCTAATTAGAATTTCACATTTTTCATGCTTTCTTTTTCAAAAACTATTACTTTTGTTTTAGTTACATTTATTTTTATTTGTATGAATTAAAAATGTTACCTTATTTATTGGAAATAAAAAATTATGTTTATTTAGTTGCCAAAAAAAAATAATGCATGTCCACTTTCTATTTTAATTCACAGATAAAATTAATTATTAATAACAATTTTTGTTTGGGACTCAAACCCGCTCACTGTGTCGGTACGTTGGTCCACTAATTCGGTTATAAGCCCTAAATCATTAGTCCAATTTTCATAAAAATAGTTTTATTGTATATCTCGTAAAATACTACACAAAAGAAACTGTAAATTTTTATCTGTATAACTTACTGGGAGAAATGCAAGTTATAATTGAAAATCCCATGGTACAACTGAAAAGTATTTCTTTTAGTTCCAATAATTGTTGATTTAATTAGTACTTGTGCTGTTAATATACAGGGTGAATCTGAAAATTTGACGTATAAGGTTTTCGTTTATGCCCGATCTAAAATATTTGGAGCCTCCAACTACTTACGGTTATACCGGAAGTTGACTATAACTTGCATATTTTAATAAAAATACCCTGTATATTATTACGTATTTCGATGAAGCTACTCTTGGGGATTCTCCCAATATAGGGTTTTGCTATCTTACACTGAGTGTTTTACGAGATATTACTATTTTTATCACGAAAAAGTGTCCGATTTAACACCCTGTAAATGAAAATTTAAACATTTTTTTTTCATTATGTTTTTTACTTAACTTAGTCATTTTGTTAATAAAAAGATTAATATTGTACAGGGTGATTCAAAACGCATATTTAAAGATTTATCAACTTTCTTAAATGGATCACCCTGTATTTTATAATGTTGTTAGACAAGTTTCGTTAACAACTTTCTGTACCCAAATTAAACCGTCATTGAGATACTCAACTTTTTAATTATGAGTTTTTATTATGTTTATTGTGCCATGGAAAACGAAAATATTGCTATAATTTTAGTTGCATTAACAGGAAGATATTTTTGAGCATTTACTTTTAATTATTATATTTTAATTAAATATTTTTCATTGTGTTTTTTTAAATAACTGCAAATAAAATACTAACAAACAATTCATAATTTAAAAGCTGAATATCTCAATAACGGTTTGATTTAGGTATAGGAAGTTGTTTACATAACTTAAAGATCAGTAAAAGTTTTGTCTAACAACGTTATAAAATACAGGGTAATCCATTAAAAAAAGTTGAGAAATCTGTAAATAAGCATTTTGAATCACCCTGTACAATAATAATAATTTTAATAACAAAATAACTAAGTTAAGTAAATAAACACAATGGTTAAAAAACATAATTAAAATTTCTTTTTTAATTTACAGTAATAATAATGATACAGGGTGTCAAATCGGACATTTTTTTTTTGGAGAGAAGAATGTTGGTAGGGGTGTCATTTTATTGCTTAATTTTTATTCAAACAAAAATTTTAAGCAACTGAATTATTTTTGTTTAGAAAATATTGCCATTGTAAATTTTATGATTGACACCCTGTTTAAAAGTACGAAGTAAATAGGTAAAATTTTAAAACGTTAACGGTATAAACTTACGGGGTAAGATGGGGTATTTTTATGGAAAATTTATGTAAATTTATGACAGCATAGAATGGAAATTAGGGCCACCATTATAGCTGGATAATTACTTACACCTGTGCGTTGTAAAACAATTACTAAACAACAAATTGTTGTACAAGCTAACAGCTTGCAAGCTTTTAATATCTCACCTACTCTCCAGATAAATAAGTCGAGGCAAAGCGAGGCAAAGTACGTTTTTCATGTTTGTGTATATTACGATCCCGGAATATAGTCAAGTGGTAGATGCGACCATAATATATTACCATCATAATAATTTAACATTAAAATCTCTCGTGTATACATTTATGATTTAATCATAATATACCTACAATAATTTTAAAAAATGATGTAATCTATATATGTAAAAATGAAAAAATGTTCGCAAACGGCTGGACCGATGGGAATAAAATTTTCAGAAGTTGTTTTATACATACCAGGGGTGGTTTTAGTAAAAAGCTTACAATTATATTACCGCCCATACAAAAAGGGTGGGAAGTGGATGAAATATAAAAACCAAAAAACGCCGATATTAGTGTCAAATTAATAGTTTTTAGGATCGCTGAAATTGATGGTGACATCCCCGATTTTGTTGGTACCTCTACGAAAGGGGTGAAAAGGGGATGGAATATAAAAACTATTAAAAACGCCGATATTAGTGTCGAATTCATAGTTTTGGGATCGCTGAGTTTGATAGTGATATTCCCAAAGCAGGCAAGCTAACGTTTGGGCAGCACAACGTCTGCCAGGTCCACTAGTATTGTTATATTTAAATAACTATTTTTATATATAAAACAGAAGAGTTACTAAGTGCAATAATAAAAAACTTCCTTGCTGCCTATTCAAAAATTTAAAATTTCGTGTAGATTTATTAAAAGGTATAAGACTAAAACGAGAAAAATGACACAGTTTTTTTATTTGAAAATTAACATTATGTTTTTGTTTTAGGTAAGAAAACACATACATGAAGATCAGATTTTTGTACCTTTATTGAAGATACGTTGGTAAGATATTCATTAATTAGTTTTTAAATTTAATAGTATATTGTGCAACTAGTGCGACAACATCGCACGGGTTGCACATAGTATTTTTTATTGCGAATGCGGCATAAACTTTGACAGTTGCGTGTTCGGCTGTTAACCGAAAGGTTGGTGGTTCGAATTTGCGTGCGCCAAGTAACACTCAAATGACGTAAGCTTGCGCCAAGTAAACTTTTCGTACTCAAATGGGAAAACAGCAACAGCGTGCTCTAAGATACTACACGAGTAATAAAAACCGCATGAGTAATAAAAAATATTTAAATTTACAATTACTAAGTTCACCTTTATGTAATAGTAATAGAAAACCAGAATTTGCAACAATTTCGACCACAAGTTTAATAAATTTTCGCCATCACTCAAAGAAAGACACTTATCTAAATCTTCAAAACAGGCCACAACAAATTCTGAAATGAAACGTGTTCTCTCCTACGAAAAGACTTTATTATAGATGTGTGTCATCGCCCGGACCCATCAAATTTATGTTCAGTATCTCCTAAATCGTAGATTTGCGGTGGCACATAAAATGTTTGGAACTGATATTTTTGTATGTAACAGAGGTAGGTCTATGGGGTTTATCCCTTAATGCTGCTGTTATTTTATCCGGATTAGGCGATAAAAATTTTTATCCTGTATCGCGCATTTCATAATCTGAAAGTTTAAAATAGTCATGCATGTAGAAACCAAAACAAACAAATTCTAATGATTTATTTTTTAAATATATAAGTGATAAATTTTTAAATATAAATTATTTTGCTGCAAAATTTAATTTGTGATCATTTGGTTTTAAACCATTTTTTTTTACACGCTTATATTAGTTTCACCTGTATTTTTTTGTATGTTTGTTTGTAACTGATTCTTTGGTCTCGATTTTGCCGTAGTTTAAGCGATCAGATTTAATTTGAACGTCGCACACTTGTCAAAGACCGAGGACAATGCAATAATTCGATCAAAATATCCGATTATCCTAATTAGTTTCGCCAGGATTCATAAATTTCTTCAGGGATCCTTTGCATGAGAGTAAGAGAGATAGAACTAGTGCGTAAACTACGCATGCGCGCAGTTCCAATGTCATATTAAAATTTACCCAATCCAATATACTGGTGAGAAACGTGCCAAGAGATGAACGGCAAGAGAATGAGAAAAACAAATCGAACTAAAAAGCAAAAAATAAATTATAGTTTAAAAAAACTAAAAAACACGCTTTTGAAATTAATCAAACTAAAAAGTAAAAAATAATTCTTAACTTAAGAAGTTACATTCATTTTTTCGTCAGTAATTTTATTCTTATGATAAACATTATTTTTTACTTTTAAATATAAAACATCAGGAAAGAGCATGGTCTCAGATAAGTGCGAGACTCTAGGATGCATGTGGTCTACTACTTCTTTTGTTTTGACAAACGCGTAAGGTTTTAAATTATAATAAAAAAAACTAACAATTCTGCAATAAATGTTTAATGTTGTTATTCTACAACTTTGTATTTTTTTGCCCTCTATAAAAGCAAATAAGTTTCTTAACATAAAAAAATATTTTTATAAAAAAAGCAACACTTATGTAATATATCTTTTATGGTTACTTTATTCATGTAGTGTACTAGATAAGGGTAACCATTAATTTTAATAAAAGTTAGAAGTTTGTTTATTAATATAATGAACAATACAACGTATAGTATTATTTACACATGTTTTGTAAAACAATGGGTTATTAATTAGCTTAGTACACTTTTTCAATAAAGTTATTTTTACATTTATAATAATGTTGGGCGTATTTTCTCAAAATAATAACCTTATTCCCATCCCAACCTAAAATTCTATTTTGTTTAAATTGTGTGTAAAAGTATGTGTAATAAAAAATTACCACGAACCTATAATTTTACTACGCCAATGCATACTTTGTGACTGATGGGCTTAACCAATAAATTTCATTGAAATACAGTTTTTATTTACTTGGAAATATTTACTTTATGAACAGCCAGAAAGTGTCAAAAAAAGGCCGAAACGTGACCAATTGCTGAACAGCCCTCAAATATGCCTCGCTCACCAAAACCTATATAACCTGCGATCGTGACATACAAATGTAACTCACCGTCAGCCTTAAAAAGCAGACATTATATCTCCAGAAGATGCCATCCACTCAGGAGTAGGCAGATTGAGACCCTAGAGAGAACCAGTGCCGAGTGACTACACCTGAGGAGTAGGCAGATTGAGACCTCAGTGTGAAAATCACTTCCCATCCCCAATTTACTTTCTACTTCTTGAAAATGGCTTTAAAATCTAAGCTGAAACGTCGAAATAAACAAATTTCTAGACGCGGTTCAACCTGAACTTTAAGTATAACAAAAATATATAATATAAATAAATATATATATATATATATATATATATATATATATATATATATATATATATATATATATATATACATCAATATCATGAGATAATTCTCTTAGTTAAGAATCGTTTATATTTATATGTAACTTGTGATTGTAAAATCTGTCTGTAGATGTTTATCGGAACCTAGATTACAAACACCTGAAATTATTTGTAAAACGCAATAAAATCTATGATACACAAACATGAACTGTAATTTAAAGAAGGCTCAGTAAATAATGTGGCTCGTAAAATGCACTAAAAATACATTACATGCAATTAAAGTTTAGTATTAGTTTTATGGAAACAATCAAGTAAAAATCAAACAATAAATTAAACATTTTAGGAGGTGAAATATTTTTTTAACCATTTTACTTATTGTATAAAAACCACACCTTTCTCTCTCTCTATCTACCTCCCTCCCTTTCTCTCTCTCTTTCTCTTTCTCTTTTTCTTTCTCTTTCTCTTTCTCTTTCTCTTTCTCTTTCTCTTTCTCTTTCTCTTTCTCTTTCTCTTTCTCTTTCTCTTTCTCTTTCTCTTTTTTTTTCTCTTTCTCTTTCTCTTTCTCTTTCTCTTTCTCTTTCTCTTTCTCTTTCTCTCTCTCTCTCTGTAGCTTTTACAACGTCGGGTGGGTCTTAGCTGACTTTACGATTTGCCTCCATTGGTTTTTGTCCATCATAAGTTGTGCGGCATTGGCAATATTTTGTGTTCCTAAGTCTGCCGACAGGTTATCCCTCCGGCGCAATTTGGGTCTTCCAAGTCTTCCTAGTTTTACCACTCGTTCATCATTTTGTAATTTTAATGTGTTCGGCCCATCTTAGTCTTTTAGCTTTAACCATTTTGACGATATCCGGTTGACGGTATATGTTATCCAGTTCTCTGTTGTTACTGATCCGGTAATAATCTGAGATTTGGTCCTTCACTGGCCCGTATATACTCCGAAGAATTTTTCTTTCTGCTATTCTTAGTCGGTTTTCATTTTGTTTTGTCATGGTCCACGTTTCGCACACATATGTCGTAATATGTCTGATAATAGTGTGGTAGATACTTATTCTTTTTTTCGACAGACTATTTTGGACTTTATTATTTTCTTTAGTTCAAAGTAACAGCGGTTTCCACTTTGTATTCTCATGTTAATTTTCTCTGTCATGTTATTATTTGCTGTTATTGTAGCTCCCAAATATTTAATGTGCTTCACTCGCTCGAAATTATATGTATCTATGGTTACGTTATGCCCAATTCGATCTCGCCGACCGGTTTCTTCCGTTGCCATATATTTAGTTTTAGACTCATTGATTTTTAAACCGACTACTTTTGTAGCACTTTAAAGTTTAAAGAAATCTTTGTTATATCTATGGTTGTCTTTCCTACTATGTCTATATCGTCCGCAAAGGCCAAAATAAGTCGGGGGCTTTGATCACTAAACAAAAGTGTACCAGTATTTGCTGTTTTTACGACATTCTTTAGTACTATGTTAAACAGTAGGGGCGAAAAGGCGTCATCCTGTTTAAGACCATTATTTATGAGAAAAGGCGTTGAAATTTATCCCCCAATCCTAACACTATTATAGGACTTTTTGACACATACTTTAGTCATGCTTAGTAACTTTCTAGGTATTCCTAAATCTGCCATAGTGTTCCATAGCTCCACTCTTGAAATGCTATCGTATGCTTGTTGGAAATCAATAAAAAGCTGGTGTAAAGCTTTGCTGTATTTCCAGTATTTCTTAATCAGTTGTCGAATAGTAAAGATTTGGTCTATAGTGAAGCGGTTTTTTTTAAATCCACACTGATAATCCCCCAGTTGGTGTTCGATATAAGGAGTTATTTTATCTAGCAGGATGAGAGCCAGCACCTTATATCCCGTATTAATAAAAGATATTTCACGATAATTTGAACAGCACATTTTATCTCCTTTCTTATGTAGGGGCACTATAACACTTTCCTTTCAAACAGAGGATATAAAAACCTCACCGACCACATTTATTAACATTTAAATAAATTTACTACGTTCTCCGCAGGTTTCTTAAACTATATAAAAATTCTATTACCATAAAAGTTTTTAAAATATGTTATATTATGTTAAAGTAGTACACAATTTTTAATTTTTCAGTAGTATCTATAATAAATGTTGCATCAGTGCCATTTGGATTAAATTCTCCCAAGCTTAGCTGTATGCTGGTTGATTTATTGTGTTTTCAAATTACTTGGCCAAGACATTTTAATGACGAATCTCCCCAGTTATCAACTCGACTGACCACCACTGCATAATTGTATACAGTCAAGGGATTTCCGTGTTGGTGATCGTCTATCTTGGTCCTTCGATACATCACCCCTCATGACAAGTTAAAGGGCGTAACTATGGTGGGGATTAAAGTAAGGGAATCTCCCCTGCAATGCAGAAAGCGCTGTATCAAGTGGAAGAATCGCATTTTCTAATCTTGTTGACAGCATTTGATATTGGCTTCTGTAGATGTCGACACAAGATTAATGCATGGCGATAAAATCATTGTTCGACGTCAATCCCAAGTGAATAATCTTCGATAAGGTAAACAAGATTTTAATTACCGTATTTTAAACAATTACACATAAATTTTAAAAGGTTTTCACTACTTTCATTTTAAAGTAATAATAATTAGTAGAACTAATTTTATTAACAGTAACGGCAAGCTCAGGAAGGGACTCGGAAAAATTTCTTCAAGTATGAATTGCACTTAAGAACATATCCCGAGATATAATTTATGGGATTAATGCTTAAACAAAGAAGTCCAGTTTAAACGATTGATTATTTTTGAGTTTGTTATTACTGCTCTACTACAATATTGTCTGACATTATTGTCTATGAAAGCAAAATTATTATCCATAGCCCCTTTCTAAAGCTTATTTGAGCCTTTAGAATTTTTCCGATATATCTTTTATTACTTATTGTACCTTTAACGTGAACTAATTCAGTGCATTAATCAAACATATCCAAAACATGCTGCTGCCTCCTTTGAAGAGATGCGCTGGGTAGTAAGTTAAGCAGCTCTGGCTGGTTCTTCCAGAACACGAATTTAGCGACTATTACTTACCAGACATAATCTGGTTTAAAAAAAACATTACGGTACACAAAAATCCTGCAACAACTTCAGTCCACCGAAGTCGACGAACTCGGAGCTCATATTATAACCGGAAAACTCTCTGGTAGCCGAGATCTTAAGCCAAATTTAAAATGTTGTCTTGTTGGAGTATAGAAACTTGAACTCTAAGTTGTGTAGTTTCTTCAAATGGTTATAGGATTTACTGTTGGTTAGTAACACGGCTTTTTTTACTTCTGGGTATATCTTGTACAGAATTAGTCTTTACATATAGATTCTATATGCGAGAAACGAACTTTTTCCATAGCGGTGGACATAGACCGCTTTCTCCACTTGCTACGATTCTTGCACACATTTTTCGCTTCTTCTTCTTTTATTTGCGCTTTTATACATGCAAAATCGTTGGTTGCTGGTACTTTTGACCTGACCTTTTTACAAAATATTTTTTTATCTATCTTTGTTTATACATCTTTTTTTACACCACAGCGTTCCCTTATCTTACTTTTCCTAACTTTATCCATCAGAACCACTCCGGCTATACTTCTCAGACTACTCATCTCCGCAGCATTTGTAAATATAATTAATCTGGTATCTACTTTCGTCAGCATTTTTAATAAAACTTGATAAATAAACAGATTTGTAATGAAAGATTTACCACGACTGAATTCATAAGTATTGCTTTAATCTTCGTTGTTCTTTCCAACAGTTTGGGTTATTTGGATGGATTACAAATTTTTGACGTGTTAACGTCTTATAAATCGATGAACGTCGGCTGTACGCATGAAAAAGCATGACTCATTGGCACGTTCTGCTCAAGCCGAGCGTGCAAGCGAGAGCGCGGAACAAGTAAAAGAGAAGCACGATCAGCCTAAGCGTTCGGCTTGTGACGCATCTATCTTTCTTTCACTCCATCGGTCGATGAGTCCGAGTTTAAGAGAGACAAAAAATATTTAAATCAACGAGTGCAAATAAATGTTAGTTTATAGAAAAAATAGTCATTTTCATTTAACTCCTCCTTTGTATTATACAAAATAATGATAATTCAGTGATAATAATTCAATTAAATTCATAAAATTATGCAATTTTTTATCGATGTTTCTTATGACGTTATCGTCCATAAACCGACTTTACTCACAACTTATTTTTTTTTTAATTTTCTATATCATTATGGGATCCTTTTTTAGAAATTGGCTGTAAAAGACTATATTTCCAATAATCTGGAAAGATAGCAGTTTTTAAATTATTGAATATCACATGAATAAATTTTGCAAATTTTAAAATACAAGGAAAATATAAAGTGGAGGCGAAGTTAATTGATATATTTTTAAAAATTGGTGCTTCTATCTCTTTTAAAATCATTGTCTATCATCGTTACATAAACCAATATAAGCTTCCTATCTTAAATCGTATTTGTCACTTTTCTCTTCGCCTGCTCGCGAGGAAATTCCCCCCTCAGGTCCCTTTTATATCGATACCAATTTAGTAAGATCCCCAAGTAATCAACAGATGACACGAGTTTCTCCTGGGGTTTGCACAACGTCTTTTTATTAATCGATTTCGGTTTGGTATTAGAGCTCGGGGAGCTGTTACTTCATCGAATATGTTGTCTTTCATTCTTTTCCGCGGTTAAGATTTATATCTATATCTTGGATTAGTTTACTTTTAAAACGAAAAAGAAAATGCTGTTTACTGTTTATCGTTTTCAGCACGTTTTTTGAAAGTACATTGCTATTATTAATGATTATTTCACGAGATAATTTTTAAAAATATAAATTCTTGAACAATCTCTCTCTTTTTCTTCCGCTCTTTTTTTCCAAAAAGATTCCTAAATATTAGGAGTACGTGGGATGTTCCAATTCCATCTCATAAAAGATACTTTTATCTTCACGAATGTATCATACGACAAATATAGAACGTAAAACACTCATATTTTGTCTTTTATTTGGAAAATAACCCAGAATACCATAGCAGTGTTATGATAAAAGGGCCTTGTGCGTGCACAATAAAAATGCAATAAAAATATCGTCAACAGTATTTGGTTGCATTGCTACTACAACAGCTTGATTTTAATTAGTTCAACTTAACTCTTTCTAGCAATATTACGTGTCTGTCTGGCCTTTCTATTTAACCGATTTGCTTAAATTTTTTAATAAAAGTTAATAACGCACTTATTGGTTATCAATCATTTGAAATCACCTTACTTTCACTCTTCTCAAGTTATACTCAAACGCGATTTCGTCCTGTACATTTCTTATGTTTTCATAGCTTTCTTCCGCTATATATATATATATATATATATATATATATATATATATATATATCTTTGATTCTTATTTTTTTTTTTACTGAATATAGTCGCAAAAAGGGCAGACCTATCGTGTGGGCCGCGGACGGCCCACACTGCGACTATTAGAAGGGGGAGGGATTATAGAAAGAAAATAATTGTGGACCCGTTTTTTAAAAAGTTACTGGTCATAGTTCTCTGGAGAAACTGATTTTGGAAGCTTGTTCCATTTTGTAGCGGCCCTGTAAAAGAAGAATTGTTAATGGAGATTGGTCCTTGTAGTGTCAATCTTGAGAGTAAATGGGTGAGACTGATCAGTGTACCGAGTTCTTTGGCCAAATGTGGCCAATGGTGGCACAAGAGTTTTTTTTTCTCTGGGGCATCTGCTATGGAAATATTTGTAGATTAATGTCTGGTTTGCAATTCTTTTTCTATGTTCTAGTGGGTGAAGGGGATCTGTAAGAGTTGAGATGTTTATTAACCGAATGGCCCTTTTCTGAATTGAATCTAGAAGACATGGAGAATGCCCTGGTGCTTTACCCCATATGTGCAAGCAATACTCGAGTAGAGGTCGGATTTGAGCCTTGTGACTCCCAAAATCGGGATGGAGGGACTTGATTCAAGAATACTTCGGGACATTGTGATGGAATGATTTGAAGAATTAACTTTTTTGAAAAACGTGGCGCTTTGTGTTTTCTGGGCGTTTAATTAAACACTCGCTGAAACATGCTCGTTTATTTAAGGTTTTTAATTAGAGCGTTATTTTTAAATTATATTATCAACACAATGCTGCGGAACAGCACGGGCCCTTTAGTTGTATTTAATTGTTGAACTTAAAAAAAATGGCGAATGCACATAGAGAAATGACATGTTACAGAATTTGGATAAAAATAACATTTCGTTAATTGAAGACATAAGTGGATAAGGGTAACATGTCACGTTTTTTCTAAAATCTTTTTTTTTAACTTTTTGAATTTTCTTTGTATAGATTTATCTTTCATTAAACCCTAAATACAATTTTTTGTATATTTAAAGACTTATTTTATGGAAAAACGTGTTGTCACACGAACATGTAGCATGTCGTAGTAGATAAAGGTGTCATGCTACAAGTTTTTTTGGCGGTTAAGTGTCATGTCTCGCATTTGAAGTCATAGTTTGGTCATAGTTTGTTAATTGGATTCCAATCGTGAAGGATTGAAAAAGTGTTGAGAAAACATCTGACAATTTTGATTCCAGACCAGTATTGATAAATTATTAAATCTGCGAGTACTTAGATTAGTGTATGCTACAAAAGAAAAAACTTTTTTTAAAACTTGGAAGAGCTTCCGGCTAAACTTCGTTTGTATAAAAAATTAAACAATTCTTACAACAAGAAAGTTAATTTACGAGATAGAGTCAAATTAATCAGAGTACACAATTTTGGATATTATTATTACAAAGCAAACTTGGATCTCTTTACCCCATTTTTGCAAGTAAACTTGCACAAAAAAGGGACGAAAGATGTTCTCTCTGATGAAATAGAGTTAAGTTAGTTACCAAAATGTGGGGGGTCTAACTATTGAAAAAATTAATGACTTAAAATAGCAGCTGAAATTCATTGACAAAGATTATTTATGGTTTAATGAAGAAATGCTAAATGAAAATGTTGAAAATCCGTAGAAGAAAAAAAACCAATCAGTTTTTTTGTCTTTTTTTTTTATGTTCTGGTTCCCACGAAAAGGGATATCCTGTAATGTTCAGAGAACATCGTGGGAACCAAAGGAAAGAAGGTACGAGTTGGTGTTCTTCTTAAATTTCTGGAGGTTGTATGTCTCGGGGAACACCTCCCTAGGCAATGAGTTCCAAAGCCTCGCAATTCGTTGGATGAATAAGTCTTTGGAAAGTGATGTTCTGCAGGTCTCCAAAGTTACCACGAAGGGGTGTGAAGACTGAACTTGACAGGTTAATCTCGAAGAGACTGCCAAAGGAGGAACGATTGTTGATATTTCAGAAGAGCATCGCCCATGAAAATATCTATAAAATTGAGACAAATCGCCAACTTTTTTACGGTGTTCCAGACAAGTGAGCGAGTTTGTAAGCGAGGCATCACCGACGAGACGAATTGCCCTTTTTTGGACAGAATCCAGTAGCTTCAGGATATGTTTAGGTGCTGCACTCCAAATATGGGAACAGTACTCCAGTACAGGTCGGATCTGTGCCTTATAGATCATAAGCAGCTGACTGGAGGTGAAATAGCTCTTGGCACGAAACAAAAAACCAAGTTTTTGGGATGCACTTTTGGCAATGGACCTCACGTGATTTTCTCAGGAAAGGTTATTGCTGATAGTAATACCAAGCATCGATGATGATGATGACTTCAGTGGTATGGTTACTCCTGACAAAGTTATGTTAGGCACAGTGAGATTGGCTTTTCTAGAGAACGTTATGTTTCCAATATTTACTGACTAGATTGACATTTATGCTATTAAAAATTTTTTTTAAAGCAAGATAATTCCTCTATTTAGAATAAACCGTGTAACATATTTGATTGAGAGTTGGTGGAAAAAGGTGTTATGTACACAAAATCTAAATTTTCTAAGATTTCCTTGTTAATTAATATCAAAGAAATTAACTTATTTTTAACTAATTCATGCGATATTACTAATAGCCCGGGAGCCAGTGACAGATTTGAACGACCAATACTTCGTGGAATGCTTTCTTTAGCTATTCCATGAGCACCGTGAACGTCAGCTCGCGCTCTTTGGGTTAGTTGGGGCAAGGGTTGCGCCCCAATCCCGTAAAAAATAATTGTTTTTATTAATTTTCTTCTGGTTAAAAATTTGTTAAACAACAGTTAAAACAATATTCTAACGAAAAACAAACGTCAGCTGGCTGCAACATGGTGGATTCCACGTCAGCTGGTGATACGAAAGTAAAAAAAAATTTCAGTCATTTCTTCTCATTTGAAAATTTTGTTGGTGATTGTTTATATTATTATTTAAACAAAAAAAATCGTCAGCTGGCTGTATGTCGGGGAAAAGGTCGTCAGCTGATCCAGTAAAATGTGTGGTGCGTAATCCAGGCGGGAGCGCGACCGGTCTATTTAAGTACACCAGCTGACCGGGTTTCCACCGGTGTACAGTCAGCGGATTTTTTAAATAACTTTAAGTGTTATGTCAACTATTATCTGACGAATTTTTAACCGGAAGGAAATAAGATTTCAAAAGTTATTTGACTTAAAGCTTATTGAACGTGCGTTCTTGCGTACACTCAATTGGGCATCGAGTTTTTATAAATTAATAAAATAATAAATCATTTGGTTGATAAATTATGATTATTTAGCATGCGAAATTTTACCTGACAAATTTACAACCTGAACCAAAAACTTTACGTAACGTTTTAATGTTACATAGGTAATTATAGTAAGACGAAATTCACGCGCTTTAGCCTGGATTACGCTTCACACATTTTACTGCTTCAGCTGACGATCTTTCCCCCGACATACAGCCAGCTGACGTTTTTTTTTTTTAAATAATAATATAAACAATCACCAACAAAATTATCAAGTGAAAATTTTTTTTAATTTTATCACGTTCGTATCACTAGCTGACGTGGAATCCACCATGTTGCAGCCAGCTGACGTTTGTTTTTCGTTAGAGTATTGTTTAAACTGTTGTTTAACAAATTTTCAACCGGAAGGAAATCAATGAAAACAATTTTTTTACGAGATTGGGGCGCTCCCATGCCCCAACCCACCCACCATAGGCCAGCTGACGTTTACTGCACTTCATGGGATAACTAAATAAAGCTTTTCACAAAGTATTGGCCAAGAAGAAATGATTGACCCCAAAATGTCACTGGCTCCCGGACTATAAACAATATTAAATAGTGATTAAAAAAGTTAAAGTTTAAAACGTGTTTTATTAAGTATGTCCAAAGATTAACAATGTGACATGACACCTTTATCGACTTATATCTTGAATTAAAAGTTTGGGTAAGTCATTATTGCATAAAGTAACAGTTATTCCCGTAGAAATACTTTTAGAAATAATTCGTCCTTGGCTTTATTGCAATCATACAGACAGTCTCAAAATTAAAAGCAAATGGCAGTACTGCCATGTTTGGAGATGATAATGTGGAAAAATTTATAAATTTTGGTTATAATTTGCACCAAAAACTCACGCGATCCTTAAACATTCAAATTATGTGAAATAATAATAGAACCTCGGGCGTCTGACGTATCAAAAATAATCATACCAAATTAATTGGTATTTATAGAAATCTAATTATATCCCCAACAAAATATTAGTGCGATACATTTGATCAAGTTGACATTAACTAATAAATTAATTTCGTAATCATATACACGCTTGACAAAGTGCTTCAAAACGAATCGGACAATTGCATTATTCTATTATTAATGGCTGCTCGTATTATGGATTTAGCCAATGATTGATATTTTCTTGTTAATATTTTTGGATGTCAATAGTAAAGTTTGCGAATTTAATAATTAACAACCTAATGAACGAAGAGGAGTTTTATAGCAGATTTTGAAAAAATTAAACTTAAAAAATTAAATGTTTCGATTAATTCGATGCTTTATTTTTTCGTACAGACTCCTGGAGCACAGAGTATTATATTCTTTTGGTCATAAACTCAGTTAATTTTTTAATCACCTTAAATAATTTGTTTAAAAAAAAGTACAAACATTTTTAACGCAGCCATACGAGGTCTGACAAACAGGCTGAGAACAATGAGAAAGCTGCATTAGAACAGCTTTTTCATGAGTGGGTTCTGCTCCTCTAACTTGATATCGCGAATGTTATGTTCATCTGTCATCTCGACTATTCGATTACTAGAGTAAGATCGAGAATTTAACAAATTATGTGATGGTCTGCGAGAAAGTATAATCTTCTACTTGCGTATAATGGCTATAATTCTCTCGGATGATTCTTAAACTCGCCTGCGGCTCGTTTCGAAATTTTCATCCTCGAGAATAATAGCTATTATTATACGCTTGTTAAAGAATATACTATTTTTTTCTAACTGCTTCTTTTACTTTCCCTGCTTATGTGCACACCTTTTCATGTTTTTCTTTTATTGTTTATAATTGTGAGCAAAGTCTTCAGATCTTAGGTTGTTTAGTAACCACTTATTAGTTTTTTCAAAGATTTCCTAATTTTTGGAAACTTGTTGGTAAGCGTCCTGTTGATTACTGGAAAAATTTTTTGGAACAATTGTCACACATTTCTTTGTAGTTTAAATTATCCTACTAAATCTTACAAAAAGTGTTTCCCTGTTAATGTTAACCATATTTGCTATCATTCTGATAGCTATAAATTGTTCGTTCTCGATGTTTTCATTCACCGAATCCCGGTCATCCAAAAACCTCCTGTCACATAAACATTGTTGAAGTGTACATGCAGTTTTTTCTATGCATACTTGAAAGATTTTTTTATTAAATTAATAAGCTGTTGGATTTTTTTACTTAGCATTTTTCAACGCAAAGCTGGTACAGTGTCTCTTTTTTGATTACTGTACTTAATCCTTACAGCTTGTTCTAGGGCTTATTTTTAAAAAAATAATATGACTTATTATGACATTTCAATTATCATGTTGCTCTTGAAGCAACTTGTCCTAGATTTTAGCATCAGACCTCGTATTTTAGGGCACCCACTGCAATAAGAAGCTTCTCCTTTGTAAAATGTATGTAACAAAAAAATAATACTTGTTTATAACACACTAGAAGAACTCTTGTAGCAGAACACTTGTACCACCATTGGCCACATTCGGCCGAAGAACTCGGCACGCTGATCACTCTCACACATTTACTCTTAAGATTGACACTACAAAGACCAATCTCCATCAAGAATCCTTATTTTACAGGGCTGCTACGGAATGGAATAAGCTTCCAAAATCAGTTTTTCCAGAGAACTATGACCTGCAACTTTTTAAGTCCACGATTATTTCTTTTCTATAATCCCTTCCCTTTCTAATAGTCGCAGTGCGGGGCGTCTGCGGCCCACACGATAGGTCTACCCTTTTTGCGACTATTTTCATTAAAAAAAAAACCCGGTGTACGTTGCTACAACCTATTATTTTATTTTATTTTTTTCAGGATGCCCAACCCATATTAAAATTTTATTTATTTAACAAATGTTTTATTTTACTGCAAGCTGATAAAAAATATTTAAAGTTGTTGTTTCGGTAGGTGTAAACACGTAAAGATTTTTTGGTGTTCTAACTCTGGAGCAGGCAACATATAATTGACCGTGCGGAAAACAGGAACTTTGTAATATCAATCCAGTAATACTTACGAGTCTTGTTGATGGTTGTGCACTGGAAACTGTAATCGCTTGAAACTAAATGGCAATTCTATTGAAATCATTGGAATTCGCGGTATCAGCACATCCCCTTGAAATTTTCCGCAAATGATTATGGATTCGATTAAATTTGGCAATAATTTTTTGACAGCAATTCTTGTTCCGTTGTACAATTTCGGGGGATTTAAGTTGCGAGCATCAACGGTGAACCAACGAGTGTGGTGGCGTTCCAGATGGTTCCAAAGAGTTAAGAAACTCTATTGAATAGTTAACAGCTTGTTCCTCATCTATAACTGTGTCGATCGATTTATACTTGATAACTTCACCTGGTTTGACAGCTCCAATATTTTCGAATAAAAATTTGAAATGACATGTTTTTGGCTACGAATATTTTATTTGCGTTGTATGGGAGGTACCATTACCACTTTCTGCACAAAAGTTTTTTTTCACCAAAACCACCCCTGGTATGTATAAAACAATTTTTGAAAATTTCATCCCAATCGGTTCAGCCGTTTGGGAGTTTTTGAGGGACATACATACGAACACTTTTTAATTTTTAAGTATATAGATTTTTCCTTAAATATGGCTAACTTTACATTATCAAAATTAAGCGCTTAAAAAATATGTATTCTTTTATTTTGGAGAGATGTAAGTAATTAAGATAACCGTTATACTTGTTGTTTTTTTATAAATTTTTGCCCTAAACTTTGTCTAAATTTGCGTCAAATAAATAGTGTACATTTTTATTTTATTTAAAAACAAACTTAGAATCAAATAAATGCGGTACATCATAAAAATCCAATTGTCTTTCGTTGCCTCGATAGAAAAAGTATGCCCACAACGTAACGGTCTCGGATACAAATTGCTTTCACGATTCACGGACATTGTTACCAAAACACTTAAACTGGAATCAAGCAATCAACTGAGTTTCCTTTAATGAAAATTCTTTTTACTCCTTCAGCTTGATGACAACCCCGTCGTCGGAGCTTGGTAAAAAAAACTTTAAGATGATTTTTCCTTTCGGTTTTCGTCAATTATCAATATCCTTCATCTGTGTCACATTTTCTTTCGCAAAATGTTCTATCTTGCCTTATGGCTAATGAAAGATATTTCAGGAACGGACTGAGATATAAATTTTAAATTGGTGTAAGTCTCAATGCTTTTTAAAAAAGAAATGGTAGTTTCTTCGAGATTGACATGATTGGTTCAATTATCCCCGAGACAAACAGTTTTCAAAAGATAAACACTAATTCCATTCTTTTTTTACATGGTTCCCCCGATGTTCTCTGAACATCAGGATTTTCCTTTTCGTGGATACCAGAAGATAAAAAAATGATCTATTTTTATTTAAAAAAGTGATCTTTTCTTCGAGGTAATTTATTTTGTGACATTAAAACGTGATTTATTTAACAACAAAATCTAATTTATAATTTTTTTTATTATCTGTTTTATCAATTTAATATTATAATTTTTTTGAACATGAAAAAGATTTTTTTTCTACTACTCTCATTTTGTTTATGAATTAGATAAATACATGTAAAGGGATAGATATTTTGTATATACCTATTTTTTTTTATAAATGACCTTTTTTATCACGCTTATATTAGTTTCATCTGTATGTTAAGTGGAAGAACAGGGTTAAGTGTGTCACGTCTTTTTCGTTCTCTAAAGAGTACTCTGCCAGTGGTCTCTCTACTGGCAAATTATGCCCGAGCTCATCCGTAGAGGGTAGAAAAAAAAAAGAAAATAAAAGTGAGCCGCGCCACCGACTTAGACGGTTCAAGCCGGAAACCCCTAGGTCTTATAGGCACTAGCAGAGCCACACGATAAACAACTAAGATTATGGTGAACCAAATAAATAAAATTATAGCAAAAATATATTGGATACTTTACTCACACAATAAGTTAAAATACACAGCTCAATAACAAAATTATAACAAATATCATCAAAATTAACAGCCAACAATAAAACGAAACTTCAAAAATTACAACTTTATAAGACAACAATAAATCAAAAATCCAAGGTTTACGATTCCATAAAATAATTAAAACAAAGGTAAGAATAACAAACTATTGAGAATATTACTTTAATCAAAGTTCAGCCTTGGCATATTATCCAATGCAATAAATAGTTTTCAACAGTGTACCATATTAATAAATTAAAACAAAACTTAATCGTGGTGTCAAAAACAATTCACGTCGTTTAAATATTCTAAAATAAATCATTTGTAACCTTTGGGTATGCGAATTCACTAATCCTGTGGCCAACTCCTGGGGCCTGTTTGAATTATGGAACAGCACCTGCTACTTAACAACAGCTTTCCTCCATCAGATCCCGCACGCGGTTATTTTAACTCGACACCAAAATCCAAAATATCAACAACAAAGGTAAGATAGAATGGTCAAGTTAAAAATTAAATGGTTTTTCTTCAAAATCCAATTAAGATGGCCCGAATACAGCCAGATATGAAAGAAAAAACCGTAGAGGTTCTGCTCACGTGTTAATATCAAATCGTTCCAAAAACTCTCACCACCACCCGACTTCGACGACTGACACCAAGCGACTGACAATAAACTACCCACTCCCAGGCCGGATATCAAAAATGACACCGAATTGACGTAAACCAAGAATCGCACTCGTCCGTGTGGATATCCAGCCCCATCCACACAGAAATGCAAACCAAACAATAATATAACTGACAACACACGACAATCGAGGCCAAAGATCAAAGCAAATCTAATAACAAAAACCCCCACTCCATCTCCATCGATTAACAAAAATGTCACAGCCATTAATAATCGAATTCTATCACTACTAGGTATGCACTATTTACAACGAATAATATATTTAAGTTACAACAAAATACGGTATGCAACCCTACTTACGAGTACCTAAAGAATACAAAAAAATAATCAGAGACACAATTAATAATGGAACTGTAGAAGGGAATAAATAGGCACGTGACAAGGGGAAAAACATTTTCTGTGATGCATATCATTGCAGACAATGAACTTCGCCCTTTATTTCTTGACAACTTAATGCAAATGTATCAATTATGTTTTATGTTTATTTTATGAAATAATAAAGACGATATATTATATTATATTAATAATTATCTTGTTTGTATGTATGTTTGTAAGTGACAGTGCGTGAACTACGCATGCTCGCAGAACAAATATTAACATAGTTTATTGCATCGGTGGTTCAGTGGTAGAATGTTCGCCTGCCACGTGGGCAGCATGGGTTCGATTCCAGGTCGATGCATTTTTTTGTGCTTATACCATTTAATACATATCTTTTTTAATTGTGTTAAGGTATTCGCAAACTATATTTTAAAATTGTTTGGCATATCAAAACGAACACAGATAGAGATTGTTTAATAGCGAATCGAAATAAAAAGCGAAAAATAAATTATAGTTTAAAACAACTAAAAAACACGCTTTATAGTTAATCAAACTAAAAAGTAAAAAATAATTGTTAACATAGGAATAAAATTACTGACGAGAAAATTAATGTCACTGTTCTAAAAGCGTGGAAATATTTTTTACTTTTTAGTTTGATTAACTCTAAAAGCGTGTTTTTTAGTTTCTTTAAACTATAATTTTTTTTGTAATAATTTTGCCTGTAAAAATTAAAATTTAATACGTGACTGCAATAAAATCAAATTTAATTTTTGTTTATCATTAAGCCCATCAGATTACTATTAAACAAGGCAACCATAAAAATGGTAGCTAGAAAGGAAAACTGTTGGTTACATTTTTTATAGCTAATTTACGAAGGCTTTTATTTTTTCCAACTACTTGTTGGAAAATTGATGAATAATTGATTGACTAACGTTACTTAATGCGTAATTAATAATTCGTTGTGCAGAGTACCCATTATAAAACAAGAAGTAACAATGTTTTCATACACTTTGAATTTTAGTCATGTAAAAACACTTTGTAATCTCCTTTTAGTTTCTAGAACACATAGAGCTATACAACTAAACTCACAATCAGCTTTGCTCTTTATTACATTATAAAATTGGTTTAAAAATAAAAAAAACTAGCAATTTTTTTTAACAGGATTTATACGAAAATTATTTTATAGTAAGTACCAACATTTAAAAAAACTTACAAATGTCCTTTAAGTGTCTAAATGATTGCAAGTATTATTTTACCGGGTAAAACCCTAAATCAAAGTTCTTATTATAGAAAATGTTTATTGCTTAATCGATTTTATTCGTTAACTTTTTTAATTTAATTATTTATTATATTTTGTTAAAATATTAAAATTTTCTTTTCTTTTTTTTGTATTATTTATACATTAAATTTTTTAGATAACTTATCTATGTGATAATTCTAGTTGCAATTTGTTATTTTGTAAGAATTGGAAGAAAATTAGAAAGAAGCGCACTTTCGCAAAAAAAAATTACTTTATTATTTTTTTTGATTAAATTATAGTTATTTATAAAGAGTCGGTGAAACCACAACATCATGTGTTAGGATCCATGAAGATACAGGCAAGTTTAAAATCGAACGAGGAGTTCGCCAGGGTGACTTCATATCACCAAAACTATTTACAAAATTACTCGAGTACATGCTGAAGGAGATAAATTGAAATAACTTGGGAGTTAATATAAATGGAAAAGACTTGAACCACCTTAGGTTTGCCGATGATATTGTCCTGATTTCGGATAGGATTGACAAAGCTACACAGATGCTATACGATCTAGAAAAAGCGTCGAAAAAGCCGGATTAAAGATCAATTCTACAAAAACACATTATATGACAAATCCGGTGATGATTGGTAATATATTCTTGAGTAGGCACGAAGTGCAACAAGTATCGTCCTACAAATATCTTGGTCATGAAATTCGTGTGGGTCGAGACAACCAAACTGTTGAGTTTCAAATAAGAATATGCCTCACCTGGGCACCTTTTGGGAACCTAAAGTATTTCCGTCCGACATCCTGGTATGTTTTAAGAGAAAAGTGTTTAATCAGTATGTCCTGCCTGTTATAACATACGGAGCGTAAAGACTTACTCTGACAAGAAAATCCATCAATAAATTACAAGTGACACAACGAGCTATGGAGAGAGCCATTTTGAGCATTTCCCTAAAAGATAGAATCCAGAACAACGAAATAAGAAGAGAAACAGGTGTAGCGGATGTCGTTAGGAGAATAACAACATTAAAATGAAATTGGGCAGGACACATTGCAAGAATAACTGACGACAGATGGACCAAGAAAATCCTTGAATGGAGGCCGAGACAGGGAGGCCTATGTTCTGCAGTGGACGCGACAATGCTGATGACGATGATGATGATTCATAAAATATAGTTTTTTTTTTATATTTGTTTTATTTAAACATGAAATACTTTAAGTTGCTTATGTACGTAATAATTCGAGTATCAGATGTTATTATGTAAGGTCACTTATTTCTTAATGTTCAATTTCAAGCGAACAAATAGCCCTCTTATTTGTTCTGCTCCAAAAAACTCAAACGACTTTCCTTTTAACTTTCCTCCGAAAATACGCATATACGTCACTCTCGATATACTTTTCTGTAAGAAACTACTATCCGCTAGGTCTGTAATGACAGTGTACACAAAGCAAGAATTGCAGAGAAAATTGTCGTATATAGAGTTCTTAGGATATCCTGTTCGTCTTCATTTTTGTTATTTTCTTTCTTTCACGCCAACTTGATTACTTCCGCTCGGGCGCTGCCATGGCGTTCTGACTTGCTCGAGAGGATCACGTGATATTTTCTTTAATTCTTTTTTACAATTAGAGCAGTGTCTCAATACTGTATTGCCGTCGTAAATCAGATGGATGCGAACAGATGATATTTTATACACAGTGTGTATACTTAAGTTGGAACCATATGAAAAACTTGTTTATTATTGGTTTTATGAAAAAAAATTTAATTGATGATAAGTTCTGCATGCTTTAAAACTTAAAATTCCACCATCAGATATAAATTTTTCGTGAGGCATATACGAGGATTGTCAAAAAATAGAAATTAGTAAACACTCATACACAATCTGTATTAATTATTCTGACTTGACACAATTTAATATAATCTGAAATGCTTTTTTTTCGAAATATATATATATATATATATATATATATATAGATTATTTGTTTAAAACATTTTTATTTTGTCAATAAAGAATTTGATATTATTAATAAGGGGATGGAATTTTGAGATTAATAATAGATAGGCTCGATCAGATCAACATTGTTTTGAAGAACAGCCAGGTCAAGAGTACCAACAACCGACGAGCATGTATGAGAGCACTGATGAAAGTAGAGGAAGCAAAAGATGTGTGTACGAACCGTAGCAAGGGTAAGGAAGTGGTCTTTGCCGTACAAATAAAAATTATTGCAAAGATTATAAATTTTTTTTTAAATAGTAACTTTCTTTGGAATTAAAAATATTGTCTCTGACGCACATTTAATAATATAAAAATATATAAATTAAAAATTGACCATCGTTTGAGTAAGCTAAAAACAGTCATACAATGAACTAATCCTTGGTTTTAATATTTACCATCTAGTTCTGGCTTGATCTCAATAATTCGTGCCAACTGCCATTGCAAAGGTGGTACGTTGATTTTTTTAATAACATAATTATATCTACAGTCAAATTTGGGTTTGACTTGTACCACTTTGGCCTATTTTATAATCGGGTAAGATACTCTGTTGGCTATCTTTCGGCCAAAAACTTATTCACAGAGACATTATGTGAGGATAAAGTTTTCTTATACCACAAATCGGGTATACGCTGCCTCACACGTTCTCACAGTCTTCTCATATTTTCCAAGTGGTAAGTTTATTGGCACTTTGCCTCTTAAGCTTCACCTAAATAAATTATTAGCATCGCCTTCGTTTTGGATTTTTTCATATTAGGTTTTTGGGTGATGATGACTTTTAATGCATGGATTGCCTCTTTCTGGATGATACTGTAATATTCAAGTTTTATCGTAAATGAATACATTTTTTAATAAATTCGAAAGGGTTTTTTACTGTTTAAGTAAATTTGTTGGCAAGCGTCTTAAAGTACAAAATTTGGTTGGCTAGTCGACCAGGGCGGTTTGGCTACACGGTGGAACCAAAGATGTAGCTTTCCTTAAAAATAAGTGATGATTCCAAAAAGGTTGAAACTCATTTAAATCGATGGTAAAAAGTAATTACCAAATGTGTTCGCAATGAGGAACATGTCGTGCTAGTCTCCAGGTAAACATAATTTCAAAACGGCTGTTCTTTGAACGCATAAAAATTGATACCATAACTCAATAAAATCATATCGTCCGCATTTAAAGTGGGGCGGTTTAGAATGTCCGAAAAAGTTCGAAAAATCATTAAAAATGCGAAAAAATAAAAAATGAGATTTTAACTCAAAAAACAGTGGTCGTAAAGATTAGGTATACAATGAAAAAAGTTTTCTTATGAAGAGACCTAAAATTTAAAACACGACAGTCCTCATTTGGACCACATGTGGCCGGTGATATGGTTTGTAAAAGTTGGGTTTTAAAAAACTCATTTTTGTACCAGTCGCATTTTTTTTAAAATAACTTTAAAACTACCGACAGAATAGGATCAGTGGGACAAGAAATATCTTGATTTGATTGAAACTAAAAATTTTCTATTTTTTTTGTCTTAAAATTGTTGTACACAGCCAAATGTTGCAATAAAAAAGCATAATTGGGTTGTCATCAATAGATATACTTGCCAGAAATAGTATCATATGGTTAGGAACCCTAAAAGTTACATCCAATTCTGTTCAGACAACGATGGCATTACGGTTTTTCAGAATATTCGATACAATTTACGTTGTGGACAAGTCTGGGGATGATATGAGAATGATTGAATTTGAGTTTATATTGTAGCCAATATATGTAGAAACAATTTCCGACCAGTCTCGGCAATTTATCTGGGGCCTTTAGGTGGCGCAGAGGGACCAAAAGTCGGTTGGACGCTGTAGATGTATGGTATTATGTAAATATAGCATCGTTACTTCCAATTTCCATTCCAAATCTTTGAATGTTGTAGTGCACTTCGAATAAAAAACCTTATGGATGTGTGTAAGGTAAAATTACGTAGTACATCTAATTAATTTTTAAACTAAATAAATGTAGTAAATTGTATACAGCGACATTTTCTCAAATAATAGAAAATCTCTCCAGAACGGCTGGATACAAAATGGGAAATACTTTTTTCCATGCTGTATGCTACGCTGACAACGCGGTTCTTATTGCAGATTCCGAAGATGATCTCCAAAAACTACTTCATTCTTTTAACACCAATGCAAAAGAACTAAACATGCTCATCAACACCGAGAAGACTAAATATTTAGTAATATCAAAGGAACCGATAAGGTGTAAGCTGGAAATCGACTCCAAAATATTCGAACAAGTAAACCATTTTAAATATTTGGGAGCAGATATAACGAGCCATGAAAATCTACCTCTTGCAGTAAGAGGGCAAACAATGAAAGCGGTTTGAATTTCGGAATGTTTGAGAAAAATTGTCTGGAAAAACAAATACCTAATTACGGAAATCAAAGTCAAGATATTTAAAACGGCAATAAGACCCGTATAACATACGCAGCAGAAACAAGACCAGATACAAACAGAACAAATGATGAGAACAGCTGAAATGAAGACCCTAAGAAAGTATACAACGCAAAACTCTATATGATAGAGTACGAAATGAGAATATCAGAATATAATGCGGGATAGAGGACATAGGAAGATGGATGAGACAGAGAAGACGATTCTGGAACAAACATAAAAAAAATAGAGGACAACAGACTCGTCAAAAACGCAAAAATGAATGATCCAGTAGGAAAGAGACCACAAGAAAGACCACCAAAGCGCTAAAAAAAATGCTGAACCTCATACTTCAGGGAGGATGTATTGGCCATGAACAGACAGTAGCCTAACCAATATGTATCCATATTAGAAAGAAGAATAAGAAGATGAAGACATTTCCTGTTACTTATAAAAAATTTCTATAATACATTTTTTTTTTACTTTATAATTAAATATTTTAAAAAAAAATTTAACCCCGCTTGTTTTTGGGCACGAAAAATTGCAAATCTTGTGAACTTACTAACAATAAGTTTTTTAACCGTACAAGTTTTATAGAAGAACATAAATTTTTCGATTCAATTAAAAATTATTCCACTTCCGGTAAAAATAACGTTGAGTAAATGATGACTTTAAAATGAATTATTTTGCTTAAATGATCGGAAAGGTACCTATTTCTTTATCTTATTCGATGCAGAATCATTTACTCTAAAAAATATTTTGAATTCGGGCAGCCATCTAAAAATTCATAAATGTTATACTCATCCTTAAAACAAATTTAGTTTTAAAAATATACTTTCTGTAGACTGGTGTTCAAAAATTACACTAAATTTTTTTTTTTTTCTAAAAATAGTCGCAAAAAGGGTAGACCTATTGTGTGGGCTAAGGACGGCCCGCACTGCGACTATTAGAAGAGGGAGTGATTATAGAAAGGAGATGATTGTGAACCCGCTTTTTGAAAAGTTGCAGGTCATAGTTCTCTGGAAAAACCAATTTTGGAAGCTAGCAGCCCTGTAAAACAAGAAGTCTTGATGGAGATTGGTCCTTGAAGTTTTAATCTTGAGAGTAAATGGGTGAGACTGATCAGCGTGCCGGGTTCTTCGGTCGAATGTGGCCAATGGTGGTATAAGAGTTTTTATTTCTCTGGAGCATCTGCTATAAAAATATATGTAGAGTAATGTCTGGTCTGAAACTCTTTGTCTATGTTTAAGTGGGTGAAGGGAATCTGTGAGGGTTGAGCTGTTTATCAACCGAATGACCCGTTTCTGAATAGAATCTAGAAGGCGAAGAGAATGCCTTGGTGCTGAACCCAAATGTGCGAGCAATACTCCAGTAGAGGTCGGATTTGAGCCTTGTACGTCTTAACAGTTGATCAGGAGTAAAAAACTTTCTAGCTTTCAACAGAAAACTTAGCCTCTGTCTTGCTGACTTTGCGATGTTAGCAACATGGTCATGCCAAGACATATTATTAGACACCGTGACTTCCTTAATCGAGATAAAGGGACTTGATTCAGGGGTATTTCCGGACATTGTGATAAAATGATTTGAGGAATTTACTTTTTTGAAAAAAGGGGCGCTTTGTGTTTTCTGAGCGTTGAACTGAACAAGATTGTGGGTTCGCCACTCGACGATTGCTTTAAAATTTCTATTGATTGAGTCAACCTGTTCCTGCCCGAGTCTATTTGTATCATTCATTGAAAGTGATAGATATGATGTAAAAGTTGAGACAAGTGTGCTGCATCTGCGAAACTGTAAATGGGAATCGTGGTGGTTTTCAAGAGGTCGTTGACGTGTAAATAGGGTTGGGGACAGCATGAAACCCTGTAAGGAGCAATCTTGCATGAAGCTCATGAGCCATTTTCGCAATTTTGTTGGGAGACCGTAGGCAGATAATTTGCTTAATATTGCCTGGTGCCAAACGCGGTTATTGCTGTTAAATTGTAATAAAAATTGCATTATAATTTTGTGCCCAAATACGAAGATTTGGAATTAAAATTGGAAGTAACAATATTTTTGTTAAAAGTGTTCTAAATATCAGGACCTGAAATTCTTTAAAATATATTTTTACCTGCTCTCGTATCTTTTCTCCTCAGCGGTGCTGTCTTTATCATTGAAGGTGTGCAACAATTTGGGCTAGATCGTTTCTGGTCTTGGCTATTCTTATTAGTGAATTGCTGTTCATTCCTGTCCAATCCCGAATGTTCTTGAGCCACAAGCACTTCCTTCTACCTGGTCCTCTCTTCCCTTTTATTTTTCCTTTTATAAGTAGTTGTGAAAGTTCGTATTTGTTGTTACAGTAAACGTGTCCAAGGTAAGATGTTTTTCGTTTTTTTATTGTACATAATATTGTCTGCCTCTTTCCATTCGTCTTAATACTTCTTCGTTTGTGACATGATCCATCCATAATATTCGAAGCATACGTCGGAATACCCAGAACTTTAATGCCTGTATTTTTATTTCTATGTTCTTTCTGCTAGTCCATGTCTCTACACCAGCGTTTCTCAAACTGTGGGGCGCGCCCCCTAAGGGGGGAGCATTTACATGATTGGGGGGGGGGGCGCAGTACAGATTAAAAATAAAATGGTTGTGATAAAATGCTACAGATAGATTTTTAAAAAATCTTTATTGAAATTTTACTTACTTAATGATGACAAAGAAACATTCTAAGGACTAATGGCTAACATGAGCTTGTTTTAAGGCGCACAACTTCTCTAAATTTGGTTCTATGTTAGAGATGGCCACTCTGAGTTCATTTTCTACTTGAAGTTTATTTCTGTATTTAGATTTCACGCCAGCAAGTGCAGAAAATCCAGTTTCACAAAGGTAGGACGTTGGAAAAGGCAACAGAATTCTAAGCGCTTTGGCTTTTATAACGGAGTAGTCGTTCGGAAGTTCAGTCCAGAAGTTTGTTAAAGATTTGTTAACAAAGTTTGATTTTTGTGAGGAATTTGTTGAAATATCTATCAGTTGTTCTTCTTCTTGCAGTGATAGCTCGACAGGTCTATTTTCGAATGGATTTAAAACCCAGCTCCAGTCTGACAACTTGATATCTTTCTCTGCAAAGAAGTATCGCTTGAAATTCTCAGTTAAGTTTTCTAAATGGCTTTCTATGGTTTTTAGCATCACAGCTTTATGAATATCTTCCAATGGGGAATCTTGCACAAAATCGCAAAATGTGGGAAACATTTCCAAACTGTTTTCTTTCAATTTGTTATGCCATAACTGCAATTTCTTACAAAAAGCATCAATCTTTTGACTTAAATCAAATATATTTACGTCTTTTCCTTGCAGCTGAAGATTAAGTATATTAAGTTTTTTAAAAATATCTACTAAATAAGAAAGCTTCGATAAAAATAATTTGTCGAAAATATCTGTTGAATGCTTGTGACCTTCCTCGCTTAAAAATATCGCTATTTACCTTCTTAATTCAAAGACACGCTTAACCGTCTTACCGCGTGACAACCATCTGGATGAGGAATAAAACAACAAAGATTGATGCTCAGCTCCCATATCCTCACACAGAACAGAGAACATCCTTGTTTTTAGTGGTCTGGTTTTTATAAAGTTAACAACTTCAATAACTACTGTCAAAATCATGTTTAGTCCAGGGTTTAGCTTAGATTTTGATGCTAACGCTTCCCGATGTATCATGCAGTGCTTCCAGATAATTTCTGAGGATTCCTTTTTTACTAGCGCTTCTAAACTGTTGTATTTACCAGACATGGCTTGAGCTCCATCGGTGCAAATCGCAACACAATTTTTCCATTGCAAATTCATTTTAGTAATAGAATCATTTGTAATCTTGAACAACTCGGTGGCTGTAGTTCTTCCTTCAATCTGTTTACAAAACAATAAATCCTCACATATTTTAGAACATTGACAGAATCTAATGTAGCAAATCAAATGGGAATCATTACTAGAGTCAGTTGCTTCGTCAAGTTGTATAGCAAACAAGTTTCCAGTAAGCTCAGATTCAAGCTGCTGCTGCATATCAACTGATATATCGTTAATTCGTCGACAGATTGTATTATTTGACAGAGGAATATTGTTAAGTTGTGAAGTAAAATTTTCACCAAACATTATTTCTACAATGTCTTTGCAAGCGGGTAAAATAAGTTGCTCTGCAATAGTGTGCGCTTTTTTGCATTTAGCTACTTTGTATGCCACTTTATATGATGCCAAGAGAGCCTTCTCATTTACTGCCAGTACTCTATGGAAGCTGGATTTTTGTTTTTTAAACAATCTGAGTTTCTCCACAAAAAAATCTCGCGGTTTATTGACATATTCTCTGTGCAGCGTTTCTAGATGCCTCTGTAATTTATTTGGTTTCATGCTATCTGCAGCCAATACTTTTAAACAGATAACGCATTGTGGTTTTTCTTCGCCACCTACTTCAAGGCTAGTAAAGCCCAAATTTAGGTATGATGGGTCATATTTTCTTGTTTTAGATTTCGGACGATTTCCACCTGAACCTGTTGATGTACAAGCCCCGTCATCCTCAAGTTTTCGTTTTAAAAATTTATCCATACTACATCTACTTATACACTCACATTTCACAATAATGCTTGCTTAGTGTTAAAACACCTTCACTGAGAGACTGAGAATACCGTATGTGCGCTTCTGTATTTATAGTCGCGTTCAGACAGTTCGAGAAAGATCAGGAAGCTTGAATACGTGGCACGAACGCCGCGAACTTTCCGACAGCATCTTTGGCGCTCTCGACGAGACAATGTTGCCTATTTTAGTCCAAATTCCTAGGTCTACGGATTGGGGGGCGCAACATTTTTTAAATTAAAACAGGGGGGCGTGTATAACAAAAGTTTGAGAACCGCTGCTCTACACCGTAAAGCATCGTTAAATATATATAACATTGAACGAAACGGTAACGTGTGGTAACGTTCAGGCTTCGATTTATTAACAGCTTCTGTATGTTCAAAAAGGTTGTTCTTGCTATTTTTATTCGAGTTTGTATCTCTAAATCAGGGTCTAAGTGTTAGCCCACATCCAAGTTACTTAAATTTAGGAACTTTTTCGATGCGTCTACTACAATATCGGCTTGGACATTCGGATTTTTTCTAAATATCATTCCTTGTTTTTCTGATGTTTAATTTTAAACCTACGGCCTCTCCTTCCGCTACAATTGCATCCATTAAGCGTTGTAATCCTTCTGGATCATCCGAAAACACTACTGTGGAAAGCTTTCAATCAGTGTATAATACCAGATCATATAGCGCAGAGACGCTAACACTTACTAAGGCATCTATAAGAAAATTACAGGTAACTTAAAGAAAAATGGAGAGATCTATGCTTGATCTGAGCGTGTCAGAAATAAAGATATACGGAGAAGAACACAGGTAAATGATGTCTCGGAGCATATACTAAGATGAAAAGAGGATACTGAAATGGAGACCGAGAGTCGATAAACGCAGCAGAGGTCGACTTCCCACCAGATGGAGCGACGATTTAAAGAGGAAACAGAAGAGCAATTATTTGTCACAATAGTCAAAGCTCCCAGATAAAATGCGCTCTTTGAAACTAATTTTAAAAATCTGGTTATAATTAAAAGCAACAATATAACATATGAATTATAACATAAAAGTAATTACTTAAGTTAGTACCAACTTACTTTTACCAAATTACTTTTTGTTCAGAAACAATAAACTTTTAAAAGTTTACATGTTTTATTTTTTTTCTGTTTTTTTTTTTTATAAATTAATTACTCTGCTTCTCCTGAATTGTGCTTACATGTAAACATTTTCCATTTAATTGAATTTTTTTATATATTTCCATAAAAATTTGACTCATTTAGAACAATTTTTTTTAATTAGATAAAAATTTTAAACGTACGTATTGTTTCTCATTTTTGTTACAATTTTCCACTTTATCGTAAAAGTTAGTTAAAAAAAATAATAATTATAGCAGTAATTAAAAGTTTCATTTTTTATACAGGTAGTTGTAGTTAATTCATTGTAATTTTTTAAGACATTTAGATACTGTGTTTTGTAATTGTTTTTAATTTTAATTACTACTTTTTAAAAGAATAATCTATCATACAGCGTAAACTGACACTGACACGATTTGTAATTATGCAAAAAGTTTAAGATGTACAACTCGAATATTTTAAAGTACGAATTGTCCAATCTTTTAAAATAGTTGATATCATTTCAGTAGAAATTGATTCATTCGGTACGTAGTAGTTTCTCTCACTACAAAACGTAAGCAACTGTTTTCATACGTACTTTTTTGTTTTCAATGTATTATGAGGGTAATTGTTTTAAACACACTCGTCTATCACTTTTAATGATAAATCACCGAATCGACTCATTTTCTTACAATCATAAAATAAACGTCAACATTTTTTGTTTGTTTGGATGAATTGGTTACTATGAAAATTCGAATATTTTTAAGGTTATGATTGGTGGAGCTACTCGATGTATATCCAAGAATATTATTCGAAATGATACGAGGTAGCTTAGCTTATTTGGACGTTCCGATTGGTTGAGAATCGTACGAAAAAAATAATCATTATTATACTATTTAAAATACCCACGATTTTCCTAAAAAAAAGCACCCAATATATTTGTGAATATTATAAATAAACATTCAGATTTTGGCGGCAAATTGGTCGTTTTAAAGTGCTGCTGTCTGTCGTTGGATTTTTTATCTAACACTATATTATTTTTATTATCGATAATCTAGTATTTATCGTTTTGTGCAAAATTATATGTTTTTTACATCACACAATTTGCTCCTCTTTATGAAAATCTTTAGTAATATATTTACTATTACCAAAATTAATATACTCTATTTGCTCCCCTTTATGGAAATCATTAGTGAGTAATATAAAAGTTGTTTTGGTAATAAAAATATATTTTTTTTTTATTAATTTTTTTGTGTAATTTATTTCGTCAAATAATTGTTTATTCTGTTAACGACGGTGAGGTTATTTTATGATATACATATTATGTTATTATTAAATTTTCAATATTTTTGTCGCGTATTTTTGGTCGAGGGATTTTCTGTCGGGGATTTTATGACTTGGGATCAAAACGCAGGCAACCGACTGGTTTAACATGGAAAAAAGACGGGGATGTGTGGCTTTACCATGGCTGTTTCCAGTGCTTGTGTCAAGATAAACGAAGTTTACACGGACTGGTTTAACATCGAAAAATGTGTTATACAAGGTTTTGTGACTTCACTATGACGATTATTTAATAGATTTAAAATAGAGTGCATATTATAATTATAAAACTTTTTTTTTAAGATAATACCCACTAAAGGTAACCGAGATTTCCAAAGCCCGAAAATCTCGTACCCCCATCTTTCTAAAACAAACTCGAGCCCTATCCTGACGATTAAGCGAAATCCACCTTTTTACGTTTCTGAAAAAGTGTAAGCCAGAAACTCCTAAAACTTTAACATTACACCCGAAATGAAACATGGGGAAAGTCGAGAAATATTTTTTCCGAAGCTGAGTCAGAAATGTACATTATACCACATCCAGCGGAAGAGGATGCTGCGTACTTTATATGGCTGCGGCATTTACAAACTTTTTGAGTGGAGTCAACGGAGAATTATTATTATTATACACATTATTTTGATTCAATATTTGTAAAACGTGCTTTTCTGAAGTAGTCAAGGCTTCTGGAAAAGATGTGGTTTTAAACAATTTTAATATCAACGTTTTATTTGCCAACAAACTTTTTTTTAAATTTGAGTTACTGTTGTAAACGAATATAGTTAAAGAAAAAGCGCAAGAAATATGCTTGGCATAGGCCAAGCGGATCAGATTTTTGCTAGTTAATGTTACTATTGCCAGAGCTATACTCCCAAAGAAGTAGTTCCTTGGTCTAATGAGTGCTTTGCAATTGAAGATGACGTGGTTTGCTGTTTCTTTCCACAGTTTTAGCACATGTGGTTGTCATTAAAGATTCCCATACTGACACAAGTTTTATTAATCTTTTCGTAGTATTTTCTGATCTTCAGACCACCTATCGTATAGATTTATTTTTGTATACATAAGAATAATATTTAAGCACTTTTAAACAAGATTTTATTTGTGTGTAAAGTTTGGAAAGTAATACTCACATAAATATTTAATCTGCATTAATCTTTCTTTCGTCTTCGCAGACGATAGCACACTTGTCTCAACTTTCACATCCTATCGATCACTTTCGGACACTTACCAACAGTATGTGCAAACGACTTGAAGCTTTCGAAATGTGGACATATAGAAGAATGTTGAAGATCTCATGGACTGAACTCAAAACCAATCGGGAAGTGCTACAACAACTAGGCAAAGAAACCAAAATAATAACAACAATAAAGAAACGGAAGCTAGAGTATTTTGGACATGTGCTACGAAACGAAAAATATTCACTTCTCCAAAACATTATACAAGGCAAAATTGAGGGCCGCCGCAGCCAAGGTGGCAGAAAAACATCATGGCTCAAAAACTTAAGACAATGGTATGGCCTCAGCACCAGAACACTTTTCCGTACGGCAGTAGATAAAATTAGGCTACAAATACTGGTTACCAACGTACTAGGAGTACATGGAACTTAAAGAAGAAGAAGAAGATCACTTTCGGTGAATGGTACAAATAGACTCAGACAGGAACAGGTTGATTCCATCAATGGAGATCTTAAAGCAATCGTCGAGTGGGGAACCAACAATCTTGTTCAGTTCAACGCCCAAAAAACACAAAGCGCCACGTTTTCCAAGAAAGTGAATTCCTCAAATCATCCCATCACAATGTCCGGAAATACCCTTGAACCAAGTCCCTCCATCTCGATTTTGGGAGTCACGGTGTCCAATAATATGTCTTGGCATGACCATGTTGTATACATCGCAAAGTCGGGAAGCCAGAGGCTAGGTTTTCTGTGAAAAGCCAGAAAGTTTTTTACTCCTGATCAACTGTTGACGACGTACAAGGCTCAAATCCGACCTCTACTGGAGTATTGCTCGCACATTTGGGGTTCAGCACCAAGGCATTCTCTTGGTCTTCTAGATTCCATTCAGAAAAGAGCCATTCGCATGATAAACAGTTCAACTCTCACAGATACCCTTCACCCTCTAGAACATAGAAGAAGAGTTGCAGACCAGTCATTACTCTACAGATATTTCCATGGCAGATGCTCCAGAGAAATAAAAACTCTTGTACCACCATTGGCCACATTCGGCCGAAGAACTCGGCACGCATATCAGTCTCACCCATTTACTATCAAGATTGACACTACAAGGACCAATCTTCATCAAGAATCCTTCTTTTACAGGGCTGCTATGGAATGGAATAAGCTTCCAAAATCAGTTTTTCCAGAGAACTATGACCTGCAACTTTTCAAAAAGCGTGTCCACAATCATTTCCTTTCTATATTTCCTTCCCCTTCTAATAGTCGCAGTGCGGGCCGTCCGCGGCCCACACGGTAGGTCTAACCATTTTGCGACTATTTTCATTAAAAAAAAAAAAATGTTTCGAGCTTCTTCAGGTGACACCTTAACCAGCAGTGCTCTATTAGATAGAATTCGTGTTATTATTTTAAACGTATTTTATTTTTGCTGGTGCAGTCGTTGAATTTCTTCTGGCAATAGTTTTGCAGAACTATCTTTGTCTGTTTTATTTCTTGTGATTCTTTCCAGTATTGGGATTTTTGCTCTGTAGTTTTTTTACAGCTCGTCAAGTACTGCGCTAGTACTTATTCGGCAGAGGGATTCAGGTCTTAAATATGATGTTTTTATTAAAAAAAATTACTTAATATAAATTAAGAAATTAGGTCCCTGGACCTTCAGGTTCTTATTTGTATGAAATATGCATTGTTAACAACTAATTCTCTGCTGATGCTCCTTCAGTGTAAGAAATATAAATGAGTTATAACCGTCTTCTTTTCTTAAAGCGTTTTAAAAAAATTTTAAGTCCCAGTATTATTTTTTTAAAAATTAAACAAAATTGAGGTTAAAGTACCGACCTACGATGTTGTTCAAAATTATTTATAATTTCGGTATTTTTCTTTTTAAAACAAATTGATATCTCTTCTGGATCATATTACTTACGCCTCTTTGATATTTTTTTTGTCATACAAGAACTTATTGTCTTAGCCCTTACAAAATATTTTATAAATTACATCACTTAATATATAAATGCTTTGATGTTGGATGTTTTGTTCAGTAAATATGTATCAATTTTGTATTTAAATTTTTAGACGGTATAAAGTAAAAACATTATTTGTTTAAGTTTTTTTTAAATAGAAAGATTTGTTTTGTATTTTGTATTTTTTTATTAAAATTATTAAAATTTTTCCTTTACAACCAAATCAGTTATAAACATGTTTTTTTATTTTTTTTTTATCGAATGGTTAAAAACATTTTTTGTCTTACTTATTTTGTACCGAACTAATTTTATAAATATTATAGAAAACTATAATAATATTTTTGTCAGCAGATAAGAATAAAAATTTATAAATCTATTTTTTAAAATCCAGCTTATTTCTTTTACTTAACGAGCATCTGCAAATCTGCATATCACCCGAAATGCACGATTATCTATCAGATATAATTCAATATTTGTCATCAAGCACATAACCAGGAAAGTAGTTGTTTTCCGATATATAATCAACCCACATATACCTGTAGCATAGGTAACATGCGGCCAAATTAGCTGTTTTTTAAAAATCAGGTTTATACATTTTTATTCTTATTCGTTGACAAACATATTATTATAGTTTTGTATAATATATATATTTCAATACTTTCATTCAGAAGCAATTTTTACTGTGTGGTGCTTGTTAAAAGGTATAAATGTCGTGACGAGCGCTCTGTGTTTGGTTCTTCACATGTACCTGGTAAAGGTGAGAATTATTGGTTTGTCTCTTCGAAGGTCAAACGTGAGTTTCTCAGGACCTATCCTATGCAGATGAGGGGCAACACCCAGAAACCGGTCCATAGGTGGTCACTGCAAATGGATAAATTTAATAATTTTTTTATTCAGTTAACAAGCATCTGCATATCACCCGAAATGAGATATGCACGATTATCTATCAGATGTAATTCAATGCTCGTCGTTAGGCACAAAGCCAAGAGAGTAGTTGTTTTCTGGTTTATAATCGACCCGCATATACCTATAGTATAGGTAACATGCGGAGAAATCAGCTGGTTTTAAAAAATCAGAACTAATTTTGTTTGTCAGACTGACAGATCAGACTGCGATCCTGGTTAGTCGAATGCAACCAATAAATACTTGTTCGTCATACATATATACATATAGCCACGCCATTTTTTCCGTAGTGGTAGGCGAAACCACTTCCTTCCACCTGCTACGGTCTTTACTTACAACCTTCGCCTTTTCATATTTCACAAGCGCTCTCATACTCGGTTGTTGGTACTCTTGACCTGGCTTTTCCTTACCAAGGTCGACCTTAACCGACTTGCCCACTCGCCTTATAAATCTGTTTCGTCAATAATTTTTTATTCATCCTCTCTACGTTTTCAAACAATCTAAACATTTCTTTATCTATCTGTAATCTATCTGTTTATATATCACAGTACAGCGTTTCATTACCTCACTATTATTTACTTTATACATTATTCCGGCTGTACTTCTCTGTTTGGTGAATCCCATACAATAGCTTTGGATATATCTAAAGCCTTTGACTCTGGGTTTGGTCCTGTCCCCCACTATATTTTTTTTAAACATTAATGACCTTGAAAACCACCACGAACCCCATTTACAGTTTTGCAGACGACAGCACACTTCGTCCCAACTTTCACATTCTATCGATTACTTTTGGTGAATGATATAAATAGACTTAGGCAGGAATAGGTTGACTCCATCAATAGAGATCTTGAAGTAATCGTCGAGTGGAGAACCAACAATCTTGTTTAGTTCAACGCCCAGAAAACACACGTTTTCTAAGAAAGTGAATTCCTCAAATTATTCCATCACAATGTCCGGAAATACACTTGAATCAAGTCCCTCCATCTCGATTTTGGGAGTCACGGTATCTAATAATATGTCTTGGCATGACCATGTTGCTAACATTGCAAAGACAACAAGCCATAGGCTATGTTTTCTGTGGAAAGCTAGACTTTTACCCAAGAATTTTTCGACTGTGTTTGCACATTTCCTTCCCCTTTTATGAGTTTTATTCGTCTCTATTTTAATTTATATCTTTGCATACAGTTTGCCGGCAGTGCTGAGTAAACTAATCCCTTGGTAGTTCGTACAGTGCAGCTGCGAACCTTTTCCTTTGTAAAGCGTAACCAGTGTTCGTCATAACGAGCATTTACCAAGTACGACCAAAAAAAAAATAAGTGTCGAATTATAACAGAGAAATTAAAAAATTGCCGTCTGAAACGCGTTTAATATATTTTTCACCTTTTCCCGGTTGACTAATCAAACCTAAACTAGTTATTGCTACATCCCAAGTGTATTAGCTAAATTTTGTATCCGACGATCGTTGTAACAGTTGTAAATGAATCGTTAAAACAAAATTGTCACACGCCTCCCGTGAGAAGTGTGGGGAACAAAAACTACCCCATTTTATCTGTTGTAACGCAACCCAACACTTTAAAAAGTTAAGACGGTCCACCGGGAACTATGATAAGTGAAAAGGTGATCCCGATGAAGTTAAAGTAGTTCGCAGCCTAGGCCAGTAGATGGAGAACGTTTGGAAAATGCATCCATTGAAGGCAGTCTTATTATATAAGTTAGCACCAAAATCATTTCAGGTTTTGGTTTATTTTTTGTTTTTTCCATTTTTATACATTCTACAAGCATTCAACACATATAATGCCAAATATACCGCTAAACATATAAAAAATAAAATAATTTCCCCCAAAAAACGTAATATTTCCTTTCATTTAAAATAGTTTTATCATTTAATTTAATTCGAGGATGAAATTTGCAAAGTATTGCTGTTGTATTAAACAAATTAAAACTATGGAACACCTGCCAACTATTTCATTCTGACTTCGTGAGCTACTGAAAGGGAATTTAAAAATACGAGCCAGCAAACAATGAAAATCCACTGTGGTTGGAGCACGGAAATACAATTTTGTGCTTTCGTAAAAATAAATACTATATTTTCTTATAAAAAACCACCTTATAAATTTAAGATTAGTACTCTATCAGCACCAGCTTGCACGGTTTGCATTAAAATGTATAACAGTTTAAAGTTTGTTCGCTTTGAAATTTTGTCTGCTTAGTACGTATCGTATGTCGAGAAAGATATTAATAGTATTTTATTTGCGATGATATATTGAGTTACAGCAAACAATAACATTTTAAAATATTTTTATTTAATCCTTTTACAACTATTACCAAAAGGCAATATTCAATTCCTGTAACTAATGCAGTAACAATACAAATCGTAAAGCAAAAACAGCTACCTTCATAAAAAAGATCAATTATAGAACTGGTATGCATATTCTTAATTAAAGAATTAAAAATCTGCTCACTGTACCAACCCACAGGACTTCTGTTCAACGTGGCTTCTTTTCAGACATTACATGGCTCCTTAACCAGTTTCCCACCAATCTGAAAACTGTACCTACATGCAGGTTTAGAATACCTTTATTTGATCTTTTTAAAAATGATCTTTTTCTTGCAGTCTAGTCACTCCTACTTGGGTTTTTCTTAATGTTTTTAATAATTAATATTTAATTAATTCTAAAATTTATTTAAATGTTTTGATAATTACAAGTGTATTCCTCTCATGCCGCTTCTATCGAAGATTGGCGACTATCATTGTAATCCTTGGGATCTTGTGCTCTTTCCATACCACTGACGCAAGTTCTTAAGCCAAGATGTTCTTCGCCTTCCACGAGTTCTTCTTTTTTTGTTGCAGAGGTGGAGAAAATCCGTTACGGAGAAATTGTGAGTCTTTCTGATGTCAGGTATACTCACTAGAAACTCCACCCCTATTTAGGTCCGTCTGGCTATTGCATTCGGTGACACTTAGGCCTGTTGACTCATTGTATCGAGTTATTCTTCCTTGAATCCTCTCTTAATTAATTAGGTGAAGCAGACGATATTTGTCATTCCTCATCACATCACTAAAATTCAGCAGTTTTCTTTCCTTAATGGACAGTTAGAGAGTTTTTGTAGTATTTAGCCGGGACTAAACTTCTTCTTTCGTAATTCGATCTCTTCACGATATTTTTCGTATTTGGCAGTACTTTCGAAAGCGCCTATTTATTCTCCAGCCTCTGAGTAAGCGGCCAGCTTTTATCCTACACAGAATAAATGAAAAAACATAGCAACTGACCATTTCTAAACGAAGTTTCAGAAATAAATTACGATTTACCAATATTTTTTTATTTTTGTAAAAGTGTACATATTACTTACTCCGTATTTATTATTTTGTACCCTTGATACTTATCAATAAAATCATTATAACTAATATAATTTAGTGAGTGATCCTAAATAAATAAATAATTAAGTTTTTGCTGCGCGGTTTGAATTTTTTGGACTGGCCTAAAGTCGACAATACGTGACATTGTCGCTTTTTGACTGTTACGGCATTTGGACGCTTGTCACGTCACGAGTCATGCCGGGGTCGCCATTGAAAAGAACCTCGAAGATGCCTCAATTTGTACGCCACGGCGAGTGATGTCAGCCAACGCCCCATCCCTTAAAAGGGGGGCTTTTCTTAAGAATTGCCGTGTTTCACATCGAGGAAACTATCTTGTCTATCATGAACGTTTTTTTTTAACTACGTGAGGTTTATGTTTGTAGTATTATATATAGTACACGGCTAGGGTGAGAAATTAAAAGTAATTTCTTTAAAAAAATTAAAGGTATTATAATTATTAAATCAAAAAATTGCCCAATAAACGTATAGTAAGTTTATTTATCATCAAACTTAAGTGTTGTTTCACTCAATAAATAAATGATGTATATAATTGGTAATTCTTTTTTATCAATATTTTGTGTGTCTTTTAAATGTATTTTAATTCTTTCCATTACCCTTAAAGTACAATTAAACTAAAAAATGTTTAGTTAACAGACTTACAGTTTTTTTCCCTCCGGTTTTTTAACCATAGTCTTTCTAATCTTAAAACTTAAGGGACCACGAGCTCTTTCACAAACTATATTAAGGTATTAGGTACTTGGTGATTTATCCAGCCAATAATTAACCATTACGTAATATTAAGTCCAGCCTCCTATTTTGTTTCGATTACTTTTCATCCTTTCTTGCCATTTAGGTATTCCGAGTTTAATTCTGATAGCCTTCATGAAACAACTAATATTTGATTATTATTATCACAAAAATCCAGTGTTATTATTCACGGGACATTAAGGAACCATTTATTTATTTATTTTTATTAAAATGAACGTATCTTGTCATCTAATGGCCACTGACACGGGATCTGTGATACATTATAAATATTATAAAAATCAAATAGTCCATTGAAAAGTTACATTTGGGGTTGCGTTTTTTAGAGGACGCAATTTTATTTTTTTGATGTGTAGGGGTGGTCAGTGTAAAGCTAAAACCAAGTTTGTGGGGTCGCCACCCTTGTCCCACGGCAGCCATCTTGAAAATAGGGGTTGAAATGGTTTTTACGATATATCTCTTAAACTATTTATTTGATAAAAAAATTTATTAACATTTTTTGTTGCAAATTAAATTCTCTACAACTTTGGTTCAGTAATTTTTTGTCGTAGAACTATAAATAAAAAAGTTATAAGCGAAAATCTTCAGAAATTCGAGAAAAAAATTTATATTTTTCGATATAACTTTTTTTTTATAATCATGATGATGAACCGCCGACATTAACACCGTTTCCTTCTCCAGTTCTCCCACTGGTATTTAATTCAGAAAGCCGATCAGATGCTGAGCTGCAGCCTGGTCCATCGAAACGACTGAGGACGGAGTAGTTCTAATTTAGAAAATCACCGTGGATTATGCCTATTGGGGATAACACGTAAAAAAAAAACGCGCCTCTAGACTCTACCTCGTGGTTGGTGGGGAAAAGAGTCAATAATTAATTATTAATAATATTGCAAAATTTGTAATTAAAAAAGTTATAACAAAATAAAAAAAAACAATAACTGATGACATATTACATACACACGTATAATATAGGTATAGTTAAGAATATTGAAAAATAGTACTCACTTCGGAGCGCTGTAAAACCTTAGCTATTGACTTAATAAAAAAATGATGCAAATAAAAGTTGTTCCTCCAAAAACGATCTACAAAAATGGTCGGATATCATTTTTTCGTAAAATGATAAAAAAAAAAGTTATATCGAAAAATATAAATTTTTTTCTCGAATCTCTGAAGATTTTCGCTTATAACTTTTTTATTTATAGTTCTACGACAAAAAATTACTGGACCAAAGTTGTAGAGAATTTAGTTTGCAACAAAAAACGTTAATAAATTTTTTTTATTAGATAAATAGTTTAAGAGATATATCGTAAAATCAATTTCAACCCCTATTTTCAAGATGGCGGCCGTGGGACAAGGGTGGCGACCCCACAAACTTGGTTTTAGCTTTACACTGACCCCCCCTACACATCAAAAAAATAAAATTGCGTCCTCTAAAAAACGCAAGGTAAGGCCTAAAAAATGTAACATTTCAATGGACTATTAGTTATCTAGGGACATTCCATATAACAGTTGTTTAAAAATAAAATCTAAAGCTAAAAATAAATTTTAAATTATCTCGATTATCTTAAGGATTTAAACCTTTGCCGCTGATATTATTATGATAACCGGAAACTAGTAATAGGTAATTACACTTTCCACATGGTGTTTCTTTAAGAATTGTTCATATAGTTAATGAAGGAAACAACAAAATATGAATATTGTTACGATATTTATTCTTGGGATCGTTAATTTATAACACTCAGTACAAAAACCAAACAATTTATTTTAATCTTTTTTCGGGTAATACAATAAAATCTAATTTGATAAATCACTTAGATATTTTACAAAACTTAAACTTTGAATAACAATATTTCATCAGATAAAAATCTTGTGCGCAGGAGGTAACTCTTGGTCGTCCACTTCTAGGTCTTTCTATTACGTTTTTGACTTGGAAAATGTCTGCAACTTTTCTCTGAAGACGACCCTCCTAAATCATACCAATAGCGCTATTAGCTTTATATGCACTATGTTTACGACTAGGTATTTTTTTAAACAAAATTCTAAATTTTAAATCACAGTTGACTGAATAAAGTGGAAACAATAACTGATGTTAAATTCTTGAAAATACAAAAGAAAACAACTTGCCTTAAACTTACAAACTTATCGACTTGAAAACAAAAAAACTAGTCAGTTAAGCAAGGAAACATTCAATATATTACAGACAAAACCTTGGTAAATAAAATCCCCTGGTTTTACGGGGAAAATAGAATATATCCCAGGTATGGTCTGCCTGTCGTAAAAGGCGACTAAAAGACTAGCAATCCAAAGTATTATTCGACCCGTGCTGATGGATGCATGGCGGTGGGGGAGCACCGTAGCTAACGGAGCCTACAAAAAACCGGGCGAAATCCTGTAGTAGACAGCCTTATTCCTGTGCAGGGGGCACCTCAGGTCCGGACCACCCCTTGCCCCATACTCGTTGACTGCAAAGAACTAAGAACGCTGGTAGACCGTAATCACGTCAAACTGATATGGGTTCCAGGACGCCAGGAAGTTGCAGGTAATGAGGAAGTAGACGAACTTGCAAGAATAGGTTCGGAAAAACACAAAAACTACTGGAAAAGCATACCGGGAAACACAAAGGACGGCAGAACTGTTACCAATTAACAGGAATCAGTTAAGAATCACTAAGGGACTGTATAATGGAGGCCTGGCCTGAGGATTGTGCGGCGGGGAGCCGGGGGCAGTGGAGCGCGTGCTGTACTGCGGTTCTTGGGCGGCTACATAGTTCTTACCCAGTACAGAACTTGCACAAACTTGTACAAGGTACGAAGGTGTTGGATTGGGTGCAGCGTGGTTCTAGATCCCGGGGATTGCTTGTATTGTGTGTATTTTGCTGTTTCCGGGTCCTTACTGGGCGGTCTGCGGGTCGGGTCTTCATTGTACAATGATACAAAATACATACGCAAGATTCCATTGCGCCAACAGGCCCAAGTGTCACCGGAGGCAATAGCCAGACGAACCTAAATAGGGGTGGGGTTGGTAAATAAAACAGTTAATCATTATCATCATCAATCAGCCTGTCGCATCCACTGCAGGATATAGGCCTCCCTCATTTCTGCCCACTGTCTTCTGTCTTGAGCGCTCTGCATCCAGTTTGTAGTCATTCTTCTGATATCGTCCGTCCGTCGCGTGGGAGGTCTTCCCCTGTTTCTCTTGTCAGCCCTTGGTCTCCACTCGAGCAGCCTTTTTGTCCATCGTCCATCTGTCATGCGGGCCACATGTCCAGCCCAGTTCCATTTGAGTTTTGCCACCTGATAGATAACATCCGTGACTCCTGTTCTCGCCCTTAGGTCTTCATTTCTTATATGGTCACGGAGTGACACACCAAGCATCGATCTTTCCATCCTACGCTGGGCTACTCTAAGCTTCTTAGCGGATGTGGCTGTCAGAGTCAAAGTTTCGGCTCCGTAGGTCATAACCGGTAGAACGCACTGATTATAGGCCTTTCGCTTCAGACACATTGGGAGATTGCTCTTAAACACTTCCCTCATTTTGCCAAATGCAGCACAAGAGAGCGTAATTCAATGCAGCACAAGAGAGCGTAATTCTTCTTCTTAATTCACATGTTTGATTGTCTCTCGAGATTTTTATCTCATGACCAAGGTATGTGTACTTATCCACCAACTCTACCTCCCCGTCATCAATAACAATATTTCCACTAGGAACCAGATTCGTCATATATTTCGTTTTCGATATATTAGTTTTTAATCCAACCCGAGCACATACCTCCTGAAGATCTTCCAGCATTATCTTAATATCCTGTAGGCTGTCGGACACCAAGGCTATATCATCTGCGAAGCGCAGGTCTGTTAGGTTTAATCCATCTATATTCAAGCCCTTTCCGCTCCATTCAAGCATTCCTAAGGCGTATTGCAAAATGGTGGTAAACAGTTTGGGTGACATAGTGTCACCTTGCCTCACTCCTCTACCTATATTTATGAGGTTGGTGTTTTCGTGCAGTCTTACCATCATGGTAGCATTCTTATATATGTTGTATATTAGCTTAGTGTAACGATAGTCGACACGACATTTTTGTAAGGAGTTCCAAAACCTTTGCGGAATCCGGCCTGTTCTATTGGCTGGTAAAAATCGAGTTTGTTTTCCAGTCGTGTAGTGATAATTCTCGTGAATAGTTTGTAGAGATGACTGAGTAAGCTTATTGGCCTATAATTTTCCAGTTCAGCTGTATCACCCTTCTTGTAAATTAAGATCACGATGGCGTTATACCATCTATCTGGTATGGTGCTGTTGAAAAGACAAAGATTGAAGAGTTTTGCTATTTTCTCAAGTAAACATTCCCAAGTAAACATTTTTAACATAAATCCAATATTTGTAAACTTTCCCAACTTTTGTGAAGCAGTTTATGTAGGTAATCCAAGAAATCCATTAAAAATGAATTTTTTCTGTTTGGTGTATGTTAGTTTTTTGATGTTTGTTTCTTTGAAATAAAATTGACTAAACGAAAAAAAATCCTGCTTTTTTTTACCGATAAAATGCCTTTATATTGAAATTTTAATAATAATTATATCTTTTTTAAAATAATTAGGCGTCCCAACGGATCAGGATATACTTTAAAACCCCTTTTTTTTTAAACCCAAATACAAGGATTTTACCCACCAAAAAAAAGGAATAGGATTTAATTAATCCTTGAGTGAAACAATAGTCGTCAACATTAACAAGTTGTAAAAATATTTTGTTATGATCCTGTAATTCCACGAGTATGTCGTTGACTTTCTGCGTTAAAACCTTTTAGTGAGATGAAACACGCCTCCCCGACAAACACTAATGTATTAGTGTTGTGCATTAAAGAGGATGATCCCCCCGGTTGAAGTTCCACCGCTGGATTTATGCCCCCTTTGTCGAGATTAGAGACCTTATCCTTGTACATGAGGCAATTGCGCCCGAACCATCCGTTACGAATGCTTATTATATGATAGAGATATATTACCTCCGCATGTTTGGTATACCTATAAAGGCTTTCAAGATAATGTTGCCGAAAGAACAGGTGCGCAGGGTCGCACTTTTAAACTAAAATTAAGGCTATCGCCAACTGCTAACTGGTAATTTTCTTCTAATAGTTATTATATTTAAATCACGTATATTACATTTAGCAGTTCCTTTTAGGTGAAGACCAATTTTCTGAATGGTCAAGATTTTTAATTACCAACATAATATTTCATGATGTAAATAAATGTCATTTAAAATCCCAAAGAGTTTTTTCTACTAACAACTTTACGCGATACAACTCTTAGTCACGACATTTGTTTACGATGTCAAAAGAAAAGCTGGACAAAAGCGAGATTAAAAATATTTTATTGCATTTTTTCTTTTTGTTTAAGTAATTAGATGACAAGACTACAATTTTAAATAATATATTTTATATTTTAATAAGCTAGAACTTTCGTTTTGTACCTGCCATGAAATTTTTAAAATTAAAATACAGCACAACGTGTTAGAATAAAGAATAAAAAATATTGCAAGAAATTTTAAATATTATATTACAATAATTATCAACAAATGTTATCAAATGTGACATAATAACTGGTCTATATTTCCAATTTTTTTGCCGTACAAATTTGATTACTATTGGGTGATTAAGTTTCTTCTGTTTGCATTATACCAGTTTTAAGTGTTGTTGTATAATAGTTTAAAACTAGATTGAGATAAAAATATTGCAATATTATTGGCATGATGTTTATTTAACAACCTAGACCTGCGGTGCTCATACTTGATCTACCTCAATATTGTAAGACTACGATCGATCGACTCTGAGAGGCTGCAAGTATGTGTGATGCAGGATTGTCGTCTAGGTTGGGTTCAAACGCATTTTTTAGTCAAGGTAAGTGTAGGTCTGCTCTAAAATATCAATGAAAAACCTCTTAATTATTCAAAATTGCGAGTTAATTGGGTGTTACAAAACAAAAGAGTTCTTTAGTATTAAACTTTAAAGAGTAACTTTGGATGGTGAAAGTGTGGCACTTTATTCCTCAGCACTCACTGTTACGATCTCATTGACATTGCAGACTATCCGCTTTTAATATGGTGTCATCTGCTTATCGGACATTGTTAATGGCTTCACCATTTACTTTAATTTCCTCTGTAAGATCTTTTAGTGTCTAATTGAAAATCTGTTCTGAATATAGATTGAACAGCAATTGAACAGCACTTAACCCTGACAGACTCCTTTTTGGATATGAATTGAACTGGTATACTGTCCATCTATTCGTACTTTTGCCTTTTGTCCCCAATATAAATTGATTATTATTCTTATCTACTCCTGCGTTTCTCAGAATGTTAACCGTCTTTTCGTGATTGCACATGTCGAAAGCTTTTGCGTAGTCCAGAATACAAGTATACACGTCATACGATAGGTCTACCCTTTTTGCGACTATTTTCATAAAAAAAAAAAAAAAAAAAAAATAACATCTCTAGATCTCTGAATCACTACCTGCGTTGCGAACGAAGCTTTCCGTGTTCCTGTACCTTAGGAAAAGTTTACTATACCGAAATTTCAATTCTAATTAAGATTTGTTTGCCTTATTTATTGTTACGAATTTTACTTCATTCTTGGGTTCGGTGATTAAGTCTCGATACAAGAACAAAACAATTTTTAGTCCAATACTTTTACACAATAAGTTTTACTTTAATAAATCACTTAGATATGCAACTAATAACAACTCTGACAACTATTTAAATATCATAACTTATAAACACTTTTAAGAACTGTCCTTTGTTACGACCGCTGTCCTTTTTATATTTCTCAATCATATTTCTAGACCATTTCTCGAAAGCAATTAAAGCATCTGGAAGTTCTTAGGCGCGGCGAGAGTTTATTAGACGGAGGCGAAAGCCGACAAAGGCTCATTAATATGCACCCTCGTTGTGGTCGATCCTCGGTCGCCGACAAATTACAGGGCCGGTTGTAACATTATTTTTAAAACGTAAGAAATATTTCTTCTTCTTATACTTTCTACTTTAATCTAGGCGGATCGCCTGTTTCTTTTCATCGTCCTTCTGCCTATTGCACTTCTAAGTTGTCGCTTCATCGTTTTCGGGGGCGCCCTAAACTCCTGCGACCCGTTGGTGATTTGTCGCGTGCTGTTCTGACTATTTTTTCGTTGTTCATTCTACTGATGTGATCATTCCACTTCCTCTTTTTGCCGAGAACCAACTCATTAATGTTTTTTATCTTACATGTCCTTTTTATATTCTCGCTTCTTTCTCTGTCCAAGATCGTCGTTCCAATTATTCTACGAAGTACTCTCATTTCGGTTGTCTCTAGAAGTTGTTTAGTTCTCGCTGTGTCTGGCCGAGTTTCTGCCGTGTTTGTCATAGTTGGTCTTACTATTGCCTTGTAAATTTTTGATTTGGTTTCTATTTAAATGTTTTTATTTTGCCATATTGTGTCATTTAGGCATCCTGCTATTCTTGTTGCCTTCGTTGTCTGTTCTCTCACCTCCGTCCTAACATCACCATAGCCTGAGATTTCTATGCTGCCCAGATACTTTTATTTCATTTCCTGTTGGAATAACTTTGTCTTCAACTTCCAGTTTGCACCTGAATAGTCGCTGCAGATCGTCTTCATTTTCAGCAACTAGTACTGCGTCATCGGCATAGCATAGAACAGTAATTTTACGGTCATCCATTCTGTATCCTTTCAGTAAACGTACTTTGCTTATTACTTCGTTCATAATGATGTTGAAGAGCAGAGGGCTCAGGGAATCCCATTGTCGAATACTTTGGCCCACAGCTATTGGTTCGGTCGTGGTCCTATTTATTTTTGCTTGAATCTAATTTGCTTTGTATATATTTTCTATGGTTTTGTTGAGATTATGTGGGATTTGCCTTTTGTAAAGAAGGTCTCTTAACCGCACACGATCGAACGCTTTTTCCAATTCAATTGACTTTTCCTTTATCTGTCTTGTGACAAAAACCGCTCCTATGCATGATCTGCCCGATCTGAATCCTTGCTGTTCATCTGCTAAGGGTGTAAGGATATTTATTTCGTTTGCTATAACTTTTGTTGTTAGTTTCAGTGTAGTGCTAAAGAGATTTATGCCTCGGTAGTTTGAAGGCAATTTTTTATCATCTTTTTTAAACATAAGGATAGTGATGCTAGTAATTCATCGGGTATCCTTTGTTGGTAGAGAATTTTTCGAATAAGTGACGTTGACCACCATATTTAAGTAATTTGTTTGGTATACCATCTTGCCCTGGGCTTTTCCTATTTTTGAGCTTTCGAAGAACTATATTTACATCGTCTGTCTCAATTTGTGCGTTGTCAGAAATATTTCTAACAGCACTAAATTTTCTGTAAAATGTTCACCATGTTGTTAACTATAAATGTTTCACTATGTTGTTATGTTTGTGACACCTCATATGGCTCGGGATTTTTAGTCTATCGCTATTGGAAAATAGAGGCATCGTTTATCCTATTCACATTCTTGTACCGTCTGATAAATTGCAACAATATCGCGCTCTGGCATACTCTCAATTATGTTGTAACTTCTCGTGCTTATGAGACGTTTTACGTAACCAGATCAAAATACGTAAACTGTTCTACATGCGTGATGTGGTTTGGTCAGTGGCGTTAGAATGATAAGCGGTTATTAAAACCATCCTGTAAAGTAAATTGAAAGACCACCACTGCACTGAAACTACAAATTAAGGGTGCGCTAGACTCGACGGTCTACGCCTCCGCTACAGATGTGATTATTTAGCGTTGAAAATTTAAATTCAAAGTTATGTAAGCAGGGTGGAATAAAATAACGCGTTTGGTGCATCGGTAGCTACGGAGTTTCCCTAAGTGGAAATTCAAATTAGACGGTTAAGGAAGTGAATGCCACAATGCAACTGGGAGAAAAATAATATTTTTGGACGGTCGGGTGTTTGTGGAAAATTTCATTATTATTTCAAAACGGAAATGCGAAATCTTTGCTTTTTTTTGCTGTGTATTTTTCCCAAAATTAACAAAATATATGATGCAAACGACTTGGTTTATTAAGGAAATATTTCAAACTGGGAGAACTGTAAAATACAATATTTAAAAAAACTTTAGTTTACTGTCAAGCTTTCCACAATGAAAAACTATGTATTATTTATAAAAATAAATAAAAAGCATTGCACAAATTATGAGCATGAAACAAAAGATGTACAAGATAAATAGATCGTTTAGCTTACTTTTACCTAAATTTACAAAATAATACTCAAATCTCTTTAGATAGCCAAGATTCTTCTTCTTTCTTCTTCTTATAATAGGACCTGGTCCTGTTTAGTCCGTTGCGTTTAGCCTCTTTTGGAGCTCTTCCTGTGATGCTGAGCTCCAGCTACCGTACCATCTCTTGGGTGGTCTGCCACATGGCCCACTTTGCCCACCTTTCATCTGGCATCCTTTCCACACGGTCTTTCCAGCACCTCTTGCGTGTTCTAGCCCATCCTACCACATTCTGTATTTCTAGTTCTTCTCTGATATCCTGGCTTCTTTTTATATCCCTTAGGGTAACCCTTGATAGTTCTTAGTATTTTCATTTCGTTCGTTCTCATTATTCTTTTCGTTGTTGATGTTTCAGCTCTGGTTTGTGTGGCGTACGTTAAAATAGGTCTTACACATGTTTTGTAAATCCTCAGCTTGCTTTTTGTACTCATTATGTTATTTCGCCATATGATATCTCTCAGGTATCTGCCGACTCTTGTTGCTTTTATGGCTTGTGTTCGTGCTTCTTTAATAAGGTTTCTTTCGCTTGATACCTCCACTCCTAGGTGGTTGAATCTTCTCACCTGCTGGATTATCTTGTTGTTGACTGCCAGTTTGCACCTTATGGGTTCTTTAGAGATAATCATTGACTGTGTTTTTTGTGCTGCGTTGTTTATGTTAAATTTGTGTGCTTTTACTGCTGTCTTGTATAACAGGCATTGTAGGTCGTCTTCATTCTCTGCTATGAGAATTGCATCATCTGCCTAGCATAATACTTTACTGGTGCGATTGCCCATCCTATATCCAGCGTTTACTTTTTTAATATTTTCAATGATTTGGTCCATAATGATGTTTAACAAAGTAGCACTAAGGCTGTCACCTTGTCGTATGCCAGTATTGATTTGCACTTCCTTAGACAGTCCATCGTTCGTTTTTATTCTTGTTTTACTTCTGCTGTTTAGTTCTTGTATAATTCTTTGGTACCGGTAATCGATGTTGTTCTGGTCTAGAATCTTGATTACGTCATCCAGTCGGACCCAGTCGAATGCCTTGGTTAAATCCACAAAACAGACAAACAGGGGCTTGTTAAATTCTATCGATTTTTCCATCATTTGGCGTAATATGAATATTGCGTCCACCGTTTATCTATTGGATCTAAATTCTTGCTGTTCTTCGGATACTGGAACCTTTTTCATAAGCCTATTAGCAATTATTTTAATAAAGAGCTTAAGGACCGAGCTCAGTAGCGTTATGTTTCTAAAGTTATCGGGGTTACTTTTCTCGCCAAGATTCTTTTACATAATTATGCATCTTTATGAAAACGTGCTGATAGATTGCCAGTGGCGCTATCTACTAGATAATATGCAAGCTACTTATTTTGGAAGGTGGAAAACTATCGCGCACATGCGTAGTTCACGCACTAGTTCTTTTACTCTCATGCAAAGGAACCCTGAGAATATTTATGAATCCTGGCGAAACTAATCAGGATAATCGGATATTTTAATCGAGTTATTGCATTGTCGTCGGTCTTTGGCAAGTGTGCGAAGTTTAAATTAAATCTGATCGCTTCAAGTAGGGCAAAATCGAGGCCAAAGAATCAGCTACAAACATACAAAAAACATACAAGCAAACATACATGTAAAACTAATATAAGCGTGTTAAAAAGCAATCAGTTACTTATGTCAACATTTTTTTTAATTAACAACGTGCTTCGGAACATTTAGTAATAACTCTATAAACTGCAAACTTTTTCGTCATTGATTGTTTTTTAAAGTAGGCCAAAAGTACCTTTTCGTGTACAAGGTTCTCAACATTTTTTTTGTGACACTTACTTTCATAATCGGCATAAGTTTTTTCGTATAAACTTTTAGACTTTTCAGGCAATAATCCAGCAACTGCATTATTAGCTAAATTTTTAATTTTTGGGGATAAATCATTAATTTTACAATGCTTAATTAACTTTTCAATAAATGTAACTTTGGCAATGCCATGAGAATACAAACAAACATATCCATCGTTACCTTACGTTGCTATGCACGGATCTCTGCAGGTGGAACGATTCAGACAAGCCGTGCGGCGTTGTCGCTTATTGAGCAACACATTTCTATGATCTAACGAAATGAAATAGTTCAATGGTTTAACGTTCCATAAAATGGGTTGTATTATTCGGGTTGTTAGAATTTATAAAATATTAATAAAACATAGCATTATGGTCACAATATTGTTGCGAATATATTCAACAAATACTATGGACTATTTAATAACAATCACAAATCTCTTGCCATAACTGGAGAGCAGGCAACATCACAGCACAACACATTCCAGTCGGCCGTATCAAGATCATACAATCGACCAGAAAGTGGGGATGTATGATCGTGTTTAAAAGTAAATAGTTCCGCCCCCTCTGATAATAGGTCTATAGGCTCTCCACTAGACAAGTTGCGACAAGTACTGTCAGGAACCACTTAAACATACGAACGCATTTAATAAACCAAGGCATTTAAAAAAATTAAAACTCTAACAAATAAATAAAAATAATTACATTTTTAATTATTGTTTATGAAAAAAATCTGTCTCTGTCGAATAGTGGCGGGCACATAAGAATCGTTCTGCGGGCACGGGTTTGGATTAAAGTATTGTTTTACAAAACACATTTGCTTATGTTAGCAAATTTGATGATTGTGTTACTATCAATAACTGCCTAATAAATACTCAACAACGTAGAGATATCAAACTTTTAACTAAAGTTTTACAATGTTTGAATTTTTTACTATACTTAGTCATTCTTTTTAAATAAAAACCAACGTTTATACGAGTCGGATATTTCTGGTACTATCCCGAAAATAATTTTCTACAATTAAACGAGTAACGTCGTTAAGTAGGTGAATCGTATTACCTTTATGACGAACGGAATAAATGTATTGTACCAAGAAGGTATTTGGAAATTATCCAATACTTCTCTGGATTTTAAGCCAAATTGTCCCTCAGATTTTAACGACGTGCTTACATTTAACGGTTCACTAGGAAAATCGTAAACTTCGGAATTCAACCTAGCTCATAAACTTAAATTGAGAAATTAATTTTACAACGAAAACTTGCAGCAAAAGACAAACCAAAGTTAGATGGGTATTTCTGTAGTGGAATTATTTATACCGCTCTGATTGAAATTTGAATATTTTTTTTAAGACGAATATTAAAATTGTTAGGCATATCATTCATGTTAGTTAACAATTATTTAAGGCTAAAACAAATAAACAAAATCGTGGTGATTTTTCTTGGGTTTATCGACCGCACTTGAAAATATGCTAGCCATACAATTGTATCTTTACCTACTATGTATTAGTTTTGAAAAAAAAACTGATGTGCTAGAATTATTCCAAAGTCACCTTCTTGCACATTCTCGCCGAAAGTTTAACAAAGCTAGACAACGGTGTAGCTTTGCTGTGGATATAAAAGAAAATACAATATATATTTAGAATGTTTTAAGATACCCGAAGGGAACCCATCTGTACAATAAAATATTATGAAATTTGTAAAGATTTGATAAACTTAAACGCTACGATCCATTTTAACTTAATATATTGACTAAGACAGAGGCGCATTTTCCTAGAATCCATGTCTAAGCCGACAGATATTATGCCAGTTAGGTACGACTTCGAAATGCAGTTTGGACGTTACAGGGCCAAATTTTAGGTTCTTAAAACCACTTGGTAACACCGCATCCACCTTTTATACAGAATTACATGCCTAGAGCTATGTGCCCAGGAATGCATCGAAAGGAACACCCGAAGGGCAGAAATCTATATTTTATCAGATAGCCAAGCAGCACTAAAAGCTCTGAAGTCATACACTGGTGAGTCTAAGGTGACTTAAGACTGTAAAAAATCCATAAGACAACTGGCAGCAAACAACCAGGTTACTCTGATGTGGGTTCCAGGTCACAAGGGATTTAGAGGCAACGAGGAAGCAGACTGTCCCAAGGAAGGAGAAAATACATAATTTTCCGACCCATAACCCTTCTGCGGATTCTTCAAGACCCACTTAAAAGAAGAGGTTTGACGCTGAGAAACAGATGTGAAATCTCACCGGAATAAAGTGCCAGGACAAAAACAATCGAAAAGGCTAGTAAGCCTTTCGTCAAGGAAAGCTAAACAGCTTTTTGAGTTGGATAAAAAAGACTTGAAACTGGTGACGGGACACCTCACTGGATACTGCCCTTTAAGGTATCACCTGAAAAAGATGGGCTAAACAGAGAGTGATAGTTGCCGCTACTGCGAGAACTTCGCTGAAACTGCAGGACATTTGCTTTGCGAATGTCCAGCGCTTTTCTGCAAGTTTCTGAAAGCGGTCTTCTTAAAGTCCTACGATGTCAGGAAATCAGCTCCCAAGAAACTGATATACTTTGTACGAAGTCTTGAAATCCCGGGCCTCAATTAGATTAAGATTATGCACAAAAGATCTGATAAGTCGAGTTGCTTGAGAGGCTGCATAGCCAATCTACAATCTACAAGCCAGAGGCACGAAACTACTTTCTCATAAAATATATCAATCTTAATTTATTAAATTTAATATTTAAACGGAAGATGTTCTTTATCAATTCGACGAAACATAGAGTGTCATTACCAAAATGACATTTTCCGCTCAAGAAAGTCTCTCTCTTTATGTTTTAGCAAGTTCTGTTGGATACATTTTTTTTTAATATTTATTTAACGGGAAAAGTCAGAAGGTACATAGTGAAGTAAATTTTAAAACTTTAACATTGTTGCTTTACTTATGATATTGCTGTAATTTTACTGGAAGGTAAATAGTTTTAATGAATTTTAGCCTTTTTACATTAGTTTGCACGATAAATTTATTTTTTCAAAAAAACCGGCATAATTAAAAAATAAAAATCATTTAAGCTATATCTCTCGGTACAAAGTACAAATATTAAAGCCAGAATACGCGAATTCTACTTACATTGCATAATATATTGCGAATATACTCTTCAACATCAAAGTTTTCTGAAAAATTTTTGAAATGGAATTAGTGATGATTTTGCTTTAAAATTTATAAAATTGGGCTTGTTTATTCCGTTTTCTTTATACCTAACATATCAAATAACGGGATATTTTTGAAATTTCACCAAATATATTGTTACAATAAAAAGGAAGGGTGTGATGGATTTCACCCTTTATATGGCAGATCCTTTTTTTAAATTTGTATTGTATTTATCAGCGTAATAAATAAAAACCTTAAACAAGAGTTTAAAACATAAATGGCGGGTTCATTAATTAGAAATATTTCATTGTGTGTAATTATTTTTTTAAATATACTAAATAAATAAAATACAAAAAATTAAATAATTATACTGACATTAGAAGTGTTACACCAAGAAGAAATAATTTTTTAAACTTGATTATTTGGAAATTTGGTAATATTTCGAACGATAAAATTTGCAAGAAATTTAGCGAATAATGTGTTTGGTGACTCCGCAGCTCGGTACACTCCTAGGCATTAATAAAATGAGATGGTCGATGCTTGTAGCACTTCGTTTCAAGCAACTTAAACTTCGTGTACTAACTATGCCAGAGACTGTGAAGAATGGTGCAAAGTGGACAGTCTCTTTCTCCCCATCATATCCCACTCATGTTTAATGGGATGTAAATCCGGTAAACCGGGTGATCACGGCAATACATTAACGCCAGCTTCTTAGAGAAAGTCCATTGTTCGACGAGCAATGTGAGGACGTGCGTTGTCTTGCTGAAATAGGATGTCCAACTAGGATAAGGTCCAATAAACGAAAGTGGTTACTATAGGCAATAGCCCCTCAAACCATTAATTTAACAGTACTGATTACATGCCTTTCAACATCAAACCCAATATTACGTCACTTTCCACGGCGGCGTCTTACCTACCCTTCTGCAGCCGTTGTGCATACCTAGACAGAATCGCGATTCGTCGCTGAATACAACATTATGCCATTCTGCCTCCCAATGCACCAGTTTAAACATTGATGACATTGGTCTTCAGTTAAAGGAAGCACTAAACGTGAACGGTATAAAACAAGTCCAAAAGGCTCGAATACGGCGATATAGTGAACGCATAGTAACAGATCTACATTTTTTCCCAAACCATTGGTCTGCGTAGTAACAAAACGGTCTCGCAGTGCTAGTTGTCTGAAGCGCCTATCTTGACGCTCTGTGGTACGCCTAGGTTGATCATTTGGTCTTTTTCGTGTTCCTTTACCTTCTTCTGTTCTCACACGACAGACATGCATTATCATCATTGCAGTGCAATTAACACAGCGGCCAATATCGCGATAGGAGAAACTAACATCTTGATAGGCAACAATTCTACCCCTGTCAAAATTGCTAATATAATAATCATTTTGATGCCTTCGAACTCCACGCTTAACACAAGTAGACGGTGCGCAATAACCAAAAATATCTGTACCAGTCAACTTTTATAAATCTGTATTAAATTAAAAGAACAAAACTTTGATTTTGCAAAAACTATCAAAGATAAAACATTGATATTGTTATCATAGCATGTTTTCATTCTATTGCCAAAAAATCAAGTTCAAGGAAATTATTCCTTCTGGGTGTAAAACTTCTAATGTCACTGAGTATATTAATAAACCCGCCGTAAAAATAAATAATTCATTGCTGGTTGCAATTTTTTTTATTAAATAAAAAAAACATTTATTAATAACTAATTTTGAAATCATATTATTTAAAGATTGACTGTATTATCTGATCTTGAAATCAAATCGGAAAGGGAATAGTACCTATTGTTACCCAAAGGAAATGCACTTAGCGTTTATGTGATGAGAATCCCCACTGAAATATACTCGTATATGAATCAGTTATGAACAGCAGTCAGTGAGTCAAACCACGGTGTTGTTTTTCGAACGTACAAGGGAGAATGGTTCAGAGACGGTGCAAGGTAACATAGAAACAAAATACTCTCAAACGAAATCGAGTTATGACAGTCGATAATGTATTTTAATAAATGTTCAGGTTCCCCTAAATACAAATCCCCTATTTAGGAATATTTAATATGTGTTTTTTTCAACATTCTACAGATCTAACCTAATTTTACGTATGAGGTTCGCGAGGACAAAAGTTGTATTCAAAAAAGTTTTATGATCCAAAAATGGTAATCTGTTTGCTGTTAATAGCAATATTTTTAATTTTATTTGTTCTTCATTTTTCTTAATTATAAAGCATATTTTTAAAATTAAAAACCACAGTCCATTCTACAGATATAACCTAATTTTAAACTATAAGGTTCACGAGGACAAAAGTTGTATTCAAAAAGGTTTTATAATCAAAAAATGGTAATTAATTTGCTCTTAGTAGCAATATTTTTAATTTTATTTGTTCTTAATTTTTCCCAATTATATATAATATTTTTACATTCAAAAATCACAGTTCATTCTACAGATATGACCTTATTTTAAACTATAAGGTTCATGAGGAAAAAAGTTTTATAACCAAAAAATGGTAATCAATTTGCTCTTACTAACAATATTTTTAATTTAATTTGTTCTTTATTCGTCTAAATTATGAAGCATATTTTTACAATCAAAGAATACAGTCCATGCGGGTGAAGTCCCGAGCAAGAGTTAGTTTAAAAATAAAGCGGATTTATTAATATTATTATTATTATTATTACAATAAGGTACGGGCAGGGACCCTAAGATCCATAAGCCCTGAATTGCACTATATAATGATAACAAAAATTAAAGTAATTAGAAAATTAAAAATTACAACAAAAGATTAATTAGAAAATAAAAAAGCATCCAGTCTGTACTTAAAAAAATTGACAAATGGTGCCATTACAATATTCTCACGTAGACAGTTCCTTGTTGAGAAAACACGATTACATAAAAAATGTTGCCTTGTCCTACAAGTAAATATTTCTTTTTTCAATTTCCATTTGTGTCTTCGAAGCCGATTATCAGTGTCTACAAAAAATATGCTTCTTAAGTTTCCATAATTAAAATTTAAAATGCGGAAGGTAATTATCATGTCCCCACGATGACGACGTTGTTCAAAAGTCGGTAAATCCATAATGTTTAGTCTTTTTCTATAACTAGGCCTTCTACGCCCGAAGGATAGTCTGGTTGATTGACGCTGATCTTTTTCGAGAAGTTCTTTATCCCGCACTATTTCCGGACACCATACAGTTCCACAATACTCCATAATTGGACAAATATAAGTTTAATATAAACGAGCGGAACTATTCAATGACACTTTTGCGAAAGACCTGCTAAGGAGGTACAGCCTACTTTTTGCTTTGTTGGTAATATTTACAACATGTTCGGACCAGCTCATCAAATCTGTAGTAATTGTAACACCAAGATCGTTATAAGAACTTACTTCATTTAAGGCGTGACCGTTTAAGAAATATTTATATCGCTGATTGTTTTTGCCGATGTAAAGAACTACACACTTATCTGAATTAAAAGGTAACATAATAATAATAATAATAATAAATGTCTTTATTACCAATTTTAAAAAAGAATTACATTTTGTTTACATATATTTAGGGCGAGATTCAGTTTGTATGTAATAATAAATGAGGTACAATATAACTATATACTTGGTATTTAACATACATCTGCTCTTCCATCTAACCCCAAAAGAAAGTCAAAGACAGCAAATAGAATAATAGAAAAATAATTTAAAATAATAGAAAAAAAATAATAGTTTAGCAATAAATTAGCAATTTTAATCCAAAAAATTAAATTATTGTTGAGAAAAATAATAGTCAAAGAGGAGAGTTCGTTTAAGTTTATGTAGTGATGAGTTACTGTAATCGTGAGGTAAATTATTGAGACAGTTAACAATACAATAAGAAAAGGATCGTTTGAAAGACTCAGTGTGGTGACGTGGTATAGTTAGAGTATTTCTATCTTAAGTTTAGAGAATGTACATCGGTTCTGTATTTTATTTTATGATACAGATATTGTGGAGATTTTTCCTTCAGTAGCTTAATATAAAACATGGTGGAATGCAATTCTCGACGACTTTTCATGTGTAACCATTTAGTAATTCTAAATGTATGGCTGATATGTTCAAATTTGCGAATACCAAAAGTTAGTCTTAGGCATGAATTTTGCAATTTTTGTATTCTATTTATATCAAATAAATTTAAACAAGAATTATATAAAATGTCACAGAAATTCAGTTTAGATAGCACTAGTGATTCGCATAGTAGGATTTTGACCGATTTATCTAACACATGGCGAGATTGAAATATAAGTTTTAGAGCTGCATATGCTTTTTGTAAACATTTACTAATATGGTGCGAGAATCTTAAGTTTTCATCAAACCACACTCCCAAGTTTTTTATTTTTTCGCTAAATTGTATAGTATTACCATTAATTATAATATTTGATGAGTATTCTTGTTTGAACACCTGCGAATCAACTTTATTTCCAAAAATAATTGCATTGGTCTTAGATGCATTTAGTTGTAGACAATGATTAATTGAAAATGTATTAAGATTATGTAGGTCATAATTAATAGCAGTTACCGCTTGATTCGCTTCATCCAAGGAAAAAGACATATATAACTGCGTATCGTCAGCGTAGTAATGTTGTAAACACGAAAAGAAAATATTTGGAAAATTCGATACATAAACAGAGAAGAGTATAGGGCCCAATATTGATCCTTGGGGTACTCCGGTACCCACAGATAAAAAACTTGATACACTTTCTTGATTTTTTACAGCTTGACTTCTTTTAGATAAATAAGATTTAAATAAATCTATAGCTTTGATATCCAAACCACTATATGATAAGATCGAAAAGAGTAAATTATGATTAAGAGTGTCAAATGCTTTCGAGTAGTCAAATAAGAACAACACAGTTAATTTACTCCTATCAAGTGCTGCCAAAATATCATCAGATATTTTTAATAGTGCTGATGTACAACTGTGACCAGTTTTAAATCCAGACTGTACTGATGGTATTATGGAATTTTTAATCAAGTGTTTCTGAAGTTGTATGTTAATAGCTTTTTCTAAGATCTTTGATAAAGTTGGCAATACACTGATTGGTCGTAGTTGTTGTAACATTTGGGAATTATTTACTTTAGGCAAGGGAGTAACAAATGATTTTTTCCAATTTTGAGGAAACACAGAGTTCTTTAAGCAATAATTAATTATATGGGTAATATACGGTAACAGAAATGGTAAGCACAAATTTAAAGTAAGAATATTAATGCCATCTGGACCAACAGCTTTACTTTTAATTCTTTTTATTATATTGAGAATATCAATTTCAGTTACTGGCTGAAACGTGAGGGTTGTATGTACAGATTTTTTTATATTATGCTCATAGAAATGTTGCGTGTCATAATCAGGAGTCAATTTAGGAACAGCGTTTAAGAAGAATTCATTAATTTCATTCACATTCCACTTATTTGATAAATCCATATTACTACGATCTTTATTAAATCCCACAATCGTCTTGAGACTAGACACCTCTCTTTATGTGATTGATTTTTCAGCTTAAATTTGATATAACCTTTTTTTTCCTTTTTAATTGTAACATTTACGAAATTACGTAATTGTTTATAAGATTGCCAGTCGTTGTTACTTTTGGTAATTTTGAATTTTTTTAAGGCTCTATCTCTATCAGAAATCATAGCCTTGATTGTATCGGTTAACCAGTCTGAGCACCACTTAAAAATCGAATCCAAGTCTTCTTGATGATTTATGTAAAGAGATGAATCTAAGAATATTTTTGAGTTGCTGCATAGAAAACTTGGTTGCATTGAATATGGAATTGGAGGTCACTTGCGTATATTATAAATAAGAGAGGACCCAGTACCGATCCCTGCGGTACATCGCTTAATACGGGTTTCTCAGCTGAAAAACAATTTCCCACTTTCACACAGAATTTTTTGTTTGTTAAGAATGAGTCAATCCACTCGAGTAAATTACCTCGTATACCAAGATGTTTCAATGTATACAGTAGTCTTCGTTTTGGCAATCGGTCGAACGCTTTCGCAAAATCTAGGTAAATAATGTCCTTAGGTATTTTCTTGTCTAAAGATTTTGTCCATTCATTAACACACCAAAGTAGATTCGTCATTGATGAACGTCCTTTTACAAAACCATGTTGTTCTTCAGGTATTATTTTTTTAAGCAAAAGAAATTCACTGACATATTCTGAAATTATGGATTCCATAACTTTACAGATGATCTGTGTATTTGGTAAAAATATCGTTTGTTTTTCCCTTTTTTATCGAGCCGATCCTGGTAAGTTCCCCTACAGATAGCGGTTTTTGTGGGATCGCAGAAATGATAAACCAAAAACGAGCAAGGGATTAAAAATGACGCGTGAGGATAAAAATGCCTTTTGGCGATCAAATCGGCGATACATTATTTAAAACGCGACATTTAGTGAATTTTTCGCGAAGAATTTTTAATTAATTACGCCGTTTTATTTCGTTTTTGTTTGTTAATTGACATCATTAAAAACGAATTTAGATACCGTTAATAATACCCAAATATTTATGCATGTGGTAATTTGAATCACTTAAATAAATACATAATTATTTCATATTTACTAAACAATCGCTAAACGGTTCTTTGAAATAAAATTAATTATTTTTCCTTTAATTGGGTCTAAAATTTAAAATATTTACGATTGTTGTTTGTCGCAGTAAATTTTGTTTTTGGTACCTAACAGTAAACAGACAGAAAATGTACAGGGTATTAGTAAATAAGTACGACAAACTTTAAGGGGTGATTTTGCATGGAAAAATAATGACAGTTTGCTATATAAACGTATGTCCGCGAATACTTTGTTTCAGAGATACGGTTAAAGTTTTCTAAAAAACTAACGATTTATTTATTACTCGGAAACCGGTCGAGATATGCAAATAAAATGTAGAGGGTTTTAAGTAGTCATTGCACAATTTTTGTCGTGCAATTAAGAATTTTATGTTTGGCGCGCATAGCGTAATGATCTCAATTTTTTTAAAGAAAAAAATAGTACGGCACTGAGATATTTCAAATTAATAATCATGTTTGAATTTCTCGGTAAATTTGTGACAAAAAATATTTCATGCCTTTTTTTCGTATAGGGCGCGTATTTTTCATTTCTTTAATACATCATAAAGAACTATCTAATACAATATCATTCAACCAGAACAATAAAGAAAATTACCTCCCTCAGTCGTGACACAAGATTCAACTCTTCGCCTCATTGATTGTTGTATTCGCGCAAATATTCCTGGTGTATTTCTTATTGTCTCACAGCCGGCTATAATTCCATTTCTCAGGTCTTTATTATTTTTAACGGGAATGAAATAAACTAATGACTTAAGAATACTCCAGTTGCAAAAATCTAGAGGATTTAAATCCGGCGATCGAGCAGGCCAATGTTCCGTACCTCCCCTAAGTTTAACATATACACAAATGACCAACCCATCCCAACTGGTTGCAGAAGTTTCCTGTACGCCGACGACCTGGTAATCTGCGCCCAGAGCGAGCGCTTCCCGGTTGTAGAGGAAAAACTTGAGAGTGCCCTTAACGAAATGTCCGCTTATTACAAAAGGATCTTCCTAAAACCGAACCCATTCAAGATTTAGGTATGCGCATTCCACCTCCGCAGCAAAGAGGCTTAAAGAAAATTGCAAATATCTTGGAGGGTAGTACCCCAGAGCACACAGACTATCCCAAATGCCTTGGAGTTATTTTGGACAGATCACTCACATACGAGGCAAAAAATGACGTCAAGAAATGGTCTTTTTAAAAAACTAACAGGGAGTAACAACGGCACAGTGCTGTGTTTTTCCACGGCAGAATATGCCTGCCCAGTATGGAATAAATCGGCCCACACCAAGCAAATCGACAGAGCGCTTAACGAGACATGCAGGATAGTGACAGAGTGTATGAAGGCCGCACCAATACTCAACCTATATAGAGTGGCGGATTTCTTTGCTCCTGCATCTCGGCGAAACGCATCTGAACACAAAGAAAGGATAAAACAAACCTTCGACGAACGACACGCACTCTATGATTCAAGAACCCCAAGAAAAAGGTTGAAATCACGCAGAGGCTTCCTCAGAAGCGTACCTGTCGAACCACCTGAAGACTTTTCTGCTCTGCCAACCTCCCCAAGCGGTCAACACCTTAATTTTAAGACCTGGAAATTTCTAAACCTCATAAGAACAGGTGTTGCACCAGTCAAAACCAACATGATAACATGGCAAAAATCAACTGATTTGTGACTTTCTAACCAAGAAGGAATAAACGAGGCCCAGTACTGGGCTGAAAATTTATAATGCTGAGGTGCGGACACGATAAAGTAAGTTAAGTACCTATCCAATGATTTGGATATACTGTTAACATTAAACTAAAACTTAAAGCTAAAAAAATCAAAAAACTCTAATTTGACATTTCGTTAAAATATTCCTATGTAACAGAATGTTGACAGTAGCCTACTAGCATCGCTACTAAGATAATGTATTAAAGAAATGAAAAATACGCGTTAAGATGTTTTATTTTTTTTGCATAAAAACGGCGCCCTATACGAAAAAAAGGCTTTTGTCATAAATTTACCGATAAATTTAAATATAATTTTTAATTTAAAATATCTCAGTGACGTACCATTTTTTTCTTTAAAAAAATTGACATCATTACCCGTATGCGCGCCAATGATATACATTTTTAATTGCACGTCAAAAAATGCGCAATAACTACCAAAGTTCATTTGCATATCTTGGCCGGTTTCAGAGCAATAAATAAATCGTTAGTTTTTAAGAAAACTCCCCATATCTCTGAAACGAAGTATTCGCGAACATACGTTTATGTAGTAAACTGTCATTATTTTTTCATAAGAAATCATTCCCTGAAGTTTGTCGCACTTATTTACTAACACTCTGTATATACAGGTGCGGAAAAATATTTAAGAAACAAACAAATTTCGCGAGTCTAACGCCAATTATTTTTCAGTTTTTTACCAATCCTAAAACACTCTGCATACTAAACGTTTTAAAAATTAATTTTTTTAAAAATTTAAAGTTTTAACGGTGATTTTTATTATTTATTTATCTATTATTTTTATAATAATCCCGCACAAAATAAATATTTTATACAATTTTAAGTCCCATACGTTTTTTAAACAACAATTTAACCAACGATGTATCTTCTAAACTTTAATTTTCAACTTGCTAGAGAGCAAGCACTCAATCAGGAAAACACATCAATATCCGCAGAGCTACCCTTACCATTTGGCGTTGAATCCTTCGTATCATCATGAGAACACCTGATGTATCTCTTTGAACGCTGGAGCAAACTAGGATGCACTTGGGAATCTCGTGTCTCGCAAAATTGATGTGGATCCAAACACCGGATAATATATTCAATAGATTTATTATTAATTAAAATAACTGCATTTGTTAAAATGGCAATGTTAGTTTAACAAAAATATAAAAAACTATTTCTATTAGATGTTTACAAAATGGATTTTTGTATAGTTTAAGAAAAAAATTACTCAAGAGCATTGTCGTTTTTTATCGATATATTTTAAAAAATAAGCAGAGGTTATGTTCAATACCTACGGTTTAAACCTTCTCGTTCCATAAAGTGTCCTGAGAAAATTGTCCCAAAAATCAAACACCCTAAGTTACATTTGCTTTAAAAGAAAGAACAAAAATAAATCTTTTAAAATAAATGTTTAATTGTGGAACATTATTAGCATCCTGTAACCAAGGTAACACTGATCTTATTTAAAATGTTTATTGTGGAAGACTACATATCCAGTGGGGTTGTCGATACTCTTGCTATACATTAAAATTTTTTAAATAAAAAGACAAAACCTATATTGCAACCAAAAGCTGGTGTTTTGGCGGCACTTGCAGCTCCAGTGGTCTTTGTCTACCCCTACGGGAAAAAATTATATGTATGTATGTATTGGGGGTTTAATTGTGAGGTCGTAGACATAAGTGTGTTTTGTAACAAATGAATTTCCAGTAAATTTATATTTTTTTAATAATAAATGTTGTGATGAACTAAATTTTGTTTCTATTAAAGACCATTAAATTAATGAAACAATTTACATAAAGTTAAAGATTTTCATGAAAATTCAACAAAATTGTATTCGTTGCTCTTACAACAAAATTACCTCATTAATGAAACTTTTAACGTTCGTAGACGTCGAAATTTAAAGTTTTAATTTAATTAAAACTTAATATTAGTAAATTAAAATTTACCAACAAGCTAAATAAATAAACTTTAGTTTTATTCTATTACTCTTAACGTGTACCTACATACATGGGATATAAAACCTTTAATACGTGTTCAAATCGACATTTAATTTTAAATGTGCTTTTAAAATAATTAATTTTTAATGAAATAATTATGTATTAAGTACCCAAAAAAAATATTAATTTAAAATGATAAAGTTTAATATATCATGAAAAATTACAATTAATAAACCAAGTTTTCAATCAACTGGCAACAAAGAAAGGTGCTTTTGAGATGAAAATTTAATGCTGATTGATGTTTCACTTTCGTTTTTATAAAATTCACCCTAAAAAGAGTTTGTAAATAGTATCTCTGTAAAAAGTATACCCCACAAAAGGTAAATTATTTCTCTTTCGCTTATTAAAAAAATGTATAAGACAAATAAAACATCCCAGCCACCAAAATTTCCAAGAATCCAAGACGAAGACCAAAGTGAGTGGCTCTTCTTTATGAAAGAATCTCTCGATATAGGTTTTACTATTTCGTTATTATTTTATTCACTTTTATAAAAATTACCGTCCATTTTTTAGCTCGTTTAATTGATACTATTTCTGATTAAAATTTTAATGAATTAATTGTTTATATTTTGATTTTAATTTAGCTTCAATGCAAACCAAAATGTTTGCGCATGCGTAGTTCACGCACTTGTTCTATCTCTCTCACTCTTATGCAAAGGATCCCTGAAGAAATTTATGAATCCTGGCAAAACTAATCAGGATAATCGGATATTTTGATCGAGTTATTGCATTGTCGTCGGTCTTTGGCAAGTGTGCGAAGTTTAAATTAAATCTGATCGCTTAAAGTAGGGCAAAGAGTCAGTTACAAACATGCAAACAAACATACAGGTGAATCTAATATAAGCGTGTTAATAACTATTAAATTAAACAATTATGCAGTAAAAAAATGTACAAGTAAACGTAAAACTAAAAAGGAAATAGAAAATGCACAAAACATTTGATCCTTTTTCTTAAAAGTTTAAAAGTTTGAGAGCTCTTTTTAAAACCGGTATTCTGCAACGGTAAGCCCATCTTAATACTTAATACTTTCAGGAAACATTTTTTAACACAGAGATTGTTCTCCTTAGTTTTACCCTCAATAGATCAAAATAATATTAAAAACGGTGACGTCATAGCTTCTTCTTCTTCTTTCTATCTGTCTGTCAAAAAGTGGCCCCAAGCTGACAGCCTAATTATGTTAGGTTATTTATTATTCAATGATTTTAATTAACAAATTATAAAATTTTAATTTTACAAGTAATTTGAAAATCCAAAAAACCACTATTATTTCATAGTTTTAAGTGTTCACTTCTGTTGGCCCAATGACTGCCGGTTTTTTTAAATGTTTTAAATTTAATAACCAATCTAATTAAGAAACTGTTTAAAAAAAGAACTCGTGACAACACGAAGACAAAAGTTGTATATAGAGAAGCCTTAATTATTAAATTATTATTTTTTCCCATTTCGTCTGAATGCAATGATCCATAATGTATACTTTTTTCATAATCATGCGGACGAAGACGTGCGCAAAAGCTAGTACTTAAATAAATTCAATACTGCCAACGAAAAAATCATTACTAATCAACTCGTTCTATAACCTTAATCTATCAGTTGGCAACACTTTCAAAAGAAATACGTGAGATTTCGATCGTCGAAGAAAAAATAATTAACCAGAAATACAATTCCCCCTTTGTTTCTTTCCTTCTTCTCTGTCTACGTTATTGTTCTACACAACTAAAGTGCCGAATTTCGCAAAGTTGCTGTTCTTTGTTCGTATATGTGTATTAAGGGCATTACTCAGCTCTCGGAACACCGGCGAGGATTAATACCAAGCTTGAATTAATCTCTGGACGTACGATCGAGTTTTATTTGGTGTTAAAATCCATTCCTTATTACTCGATTATCGACGGTAAGAGTTTGAAGTAACTGTAAACATTTCTACGTCATTTACTGGTTACTTACCGTTTCGTTCAATTTGTATTGGGCTACTTCGGGACAACGGAAAGAGCAGGTTACACGCGTTTATAATAGTAGAGGCAAAACTCTGAAATGAAAAGCTTCCTGGTAAAACCCACTGGAGAACTTTTTTACAGACTTTAGACGTAAAAGCCTTTCTATCCGTTTTAAAATGCAGCATCTAAAACATTGATATTTGTAACGAAATATATCACGCTTGTGAATTTCGTTCCTTTTTTAGTTTTAGTTTTTAATTACCCTCGTATATGTTGTCTTTATAAATTAAATTAAAGCTCTTTGATTGGTTAATTAGTTGATCGTTGACAGTTAATACAAGTATATTGTTGTCGCTCTTTTGGTAATTATTATTTAGGTTATTTTCTGTTCAACTTATTTAATTATTTCATACCTTCTTTGTACAAAGTATTTTAGAATTATCTTAGCATTTTTAAAAGTTAAATTTTACTAAATGATAAGTAGTTAAATTATTAAAATAAATTTTCTATAAAACAAATCACAAAATAGTAATAAATAGACGAATTTAAATAAATATGACAACAGTCGTTAACCGGCAATTAGTTTGATTTCTCGTTTGATAAGAGTTGGTGAAATGTGAATTTTAAAATTAAGGTTCTCTCTTAATCTTTGGATTTCGCTAGGGACAGACAATCCCGTTCTGAGCTGATATAGATTGGCGATTTTTCAAGTTTTTTTTATCTTTTCTTCTCGAGAAAGCAAGTTTCCCTTTGGCGTGTGCCCTTTATAGTTTTCTGGAAAAAAAGAAACTTTTTCCGTTGGCGTGGGCCCTTTATAAAAGCAATTTGCAATTTTTTGGAAGTGATTTGCACGTAGTGCCAGCAGTATCTTTTGCTTTGCATTTTTGTGAAAGCAAGTTTAATAGAAGGAAAGTGTTTTCTTCTTTGGCGTGTGCCTTTTACTCTTTCGTCGAAGGTTCTTCCTTGGGAGAAGACGTAAACCTTTGTTGCGGCTTAAAATACCTTTCTTTTGATAAAAAAAGGTAATATTTAAATTTGCAAAGTTATTAATAGAAATTTGTAGTCAAATTTTTGGTACTAAAAGCAAATAACGTATCAGCGTATTTAAAGTTACATCATTTTTCTACTCTCTGATTTTGTTTTAAGAATTTTGATAGTGGTTAAGGATTAATTTTTTATAGTATTTTAAGACATGAGACATCATTGTGCTCTCAAGTGTTGAAATTCTATATCTTCAAATATTGTGAAGATCCTACCTTTAAAAAGTATATATCTATATATATATATATATATATATATATATATATATATATATATATATCTATATATATATATATATATATATATATATATATATATATATATATATATATATCTATATGGTTTTTCGGGTATTAAGTATTAAGATTTGTTTTTTATAAATCTAGCTTTTGATTTATATAAGTATTTTTCAGTTAAATTAAAATTGTAAAAGTTTTAATATATGTCATAAAAGTTGGCTATACATATATGATCTAGAGAGAACAAATTGACACTCCAGTAAGAAACATCTACTGCTGTCTACTATGTTTTTAGGACATTGAACATGTTAAGGATAATGGGTTCCTGACTTCGAAAGAAGTATACGGACTTCCTGTTGTACGAGTAAATTCAAGACAGAAATAGCTTACTAAAGATTCCAGATATAAATACATTTTGACGAACTGAGTAGTCAGACTTTCATACTGAATATGAAAGTACCTGTAATCCGAATACCGAGGAAGAATGATTTCCACACTGAGGCCTCAATCTGCCTACTCCTCAGGTGTAGTCATTTGGGTAAGGTTTAGGGATTTGTGACTTGACGCCGGGGTCTCAATCCGCCTACTCCCCAGGTCTCGGCACTGGTTCTCTCTAAGGTCTCAATCTACCTTCTCCTTCGAGAGAAAAAAAAATACTTTCTACTTCTTGAAAATGGCTTTAAAATCGAAGTCGAAACGTCGTAATAAACAAATTTCTAGACGCGGTTAAACCCGAATTTTATGTATTACAAATATTCATGACCGCGGAAACCTATCCGGACAGGGTTTTTGTATTTTAACCGCAGAAAAAAAATACATAGCGCTCAACTATTTTGTTTTGTAATAAATAATTGCACATTATTAATTAATAAATGTTTAACTTCAAAAAGCAAATTTAATTCAACAATTTTGCTTACCCACGACCCTCCCGAATTTAGAGCAGCCGATAGGCTAACAAAAAAATTAGTTGTACGAAAATCTTTTATTTTCGCTACATATTTTAATTATTTTATTCCTTTCTGGCTGGCTTTGAATATAAATGGTATTTCGTTGTTCACTTTTAGTGGCATCTCGGTTAAGAAAAGTGCTGAAAACCATTCGATAAAGTGGAAAACAATTCAGCTGTTTTCATCAATTCCTCTGTCCGATGAAATGGTGACTCACCGGAATTTATTTAAGGGTGAGAGTGCATTAGAATTTTTCGTATTTTCTTTGCTTATCATTCTCCGTTGTTTTATGTATTTTCCTTTAGGGGTGAAAATGTGTGTTACTGAAAAACAACACATTACAATTAGATAAGGATAAAACCAATCAATAATAAACAACATTTTAAAATTATTTTATTTAGCGAAAAACTAAAAACATTTAATTATCGTCAAACTAGTATTTATATTATTTTATGTTCATTTACAACATCAAACCTACAATGAAAACAATATGTATATCCAGTACGACCAAATCAAAAATCAATAGTAAAAAATCTAGCCACACTTAAAACCTCAATAGGATGCATGTATAACATCTCTGAATTAAAACTAAATATATTATTCTTACTAAAAGAGAACCCCTAGAAACAGCCATTGGCCTTGTCAGTAGCGTAGAGATAAAACATTACCTCACATCGAAGAAGACTTTAAAAAACAAGACGTGGTAGCCAAAGTAAAAACGCTAGATCTAATTAACACCTAATATCCTCTAGAGGGGTAAACTACGATTTCTAATGCAAAGATTATAAAACCGAAGCTCAGTAAATGGTCTCGAAATAAACAAGTCTAAGACCAAGGTGATGATCGTAGATCGCCTCAACAATAATAGCCCAGACGTCACAAGAATTGCTGACTTTGAAGCTGTTAACCGCTTCGAGTATCCAGGATCTATTGTGACGACCACCGGCGAATGTAAGCACGAAATCCGAAGGCGCATAGCGATGACGAGAAACTACAGCAAAATTGACCCGCATCTGGAGGGATACCGCAATAACTGCAAGAACCAAGGTTAGGCTGGTCCAATCACTCATTTTTCCAATCGCGACATATGCAGCAAAGACTTGGAAAATAAAAATAGCAGATCGACAAAGAATTGATTCATTGGAAATGTGGTGCTATAGACGACTCCTTAGAATACCATGGACTGCTCGCCACACCAATAACTAAGACAACTGGACATACAAACAATTTTGTCGACCATTGTTAGTCAACAGTACCTCAAATATTTTGGACACATTGTCAGGAGAGCAAAGGGAACGGAAAAATTAATTATCGAAGGAAAAATCGAGGAACGAAGACCTAAGGGACGCTCACCGTCACGTTGGGTATACCAACTTAAAACTTTAACTGTGGAGAATATGCACAAAGCCGTTCAACTTGTTTAAGATAGGGAGTCCTGGAAGCAACTTGTTCAAAGAGTCGCGAAATGATGTTACTACACCCTTACGAGCGTTAGTTCAGGAGAGAGAGAGAGAGAGATCTTTTAGACCATTCCGACGATTTCTTACTCATTTCTGAATATGGATCCGGAGCAGGAGTGACATGTGACCTGTTCTTCTTATACAAAGTTCTCGGACCATACACAAGAAACTTAGATTGTGAGGTTAAGGCAAGAAAAACTGCCGCAAAACAACTGCTGTACAGGACAAATCTGTTTTCGAAAGCCGTTATTTTAACAAACAGTAAAGCTGCTATTCAAGCTATAGTGAATATGAATAAATTGCCATCTTAATTAAAAAGAGAAAAAAAATTACTGGTAAAACAACTTATGATTCAAATGAAACCAATTTTGTTTCAGTGGTTACCATCACACTGTGGGATTATTGTTAACGAGGGAGACACATTAGCAAAAATATGATCAGAAACTCTTACCACCTCCCTTACCATTTAGCTTAAATATTAAAAAGACTACAAAACAATAAAATTTACAGACGATGGTTAAAATTTGAAGAAAGGAAAAAAAACAGATTAATTATCTGAATTCTCTCATAGAGAATGGTAACCATCCTAAGCCTCCTAACAGGGCATGACTGCCTAGCCCAACACCTTCACAGAATAGGTTGTAAAGAATTTTCCTCTTGTAATTAAGTGGCAGAAACATCTTAGTTTGTCCTGACCTGTTCAAACAAAATAATTCCATCGAAAAATATTAGAAGGCAAGATAAAAAATGACCTAATGTCAGCTTCACGCATTTGAAACCAACCAACCAACATTATTTTATAATGTACCTACCCGTTTTGATTTAGTTATTAAAACTTTCTTAGAATATAATAAACAAATAAAATGTTATAGTACAAGAAAAAGTCTTAAAGGATATTAATAATGCACGGGTCAAGGAGAAAAGGGTACTTTAACAAAAGGTCGCGGAGGGCATCGAAACCAAAACTAGCTACATTAAAATACTTAACCCAACATTCACACAACACAGACTCCACTTCGCTGAACTTTCTAATAATATCAATAAATCCAGAGCATTAGGTGCTTTTGGAGTAAACTTCCTTGAAATATACAGAAAGTTCGAGATACCACTAATGAAACAGTTTCCAACGCCAGCAGAACATAGGAATGTGATGAGATTATGTCGTTTAAAAAGGCCATGGGGGAACTTCCCAAGGATCTACTTATAATAATGTTTCAATTCCATTGCTAATTGTTATTACTTTAGTGGGAAAACATTTCGAATAAATGTTCTTTATTCCCATGCTGAAGTTTATTAAAATTTCTAATTATATTCGTAGATATTTCGAATAATTTTAAGATGTTTATAACTTTTTAAATACTTCTTAATTTTTTAAATAAACAACTTACGACATTGGATACTCCATTGTCTTTGATGGATTTTCTTTTTCTTCCGATGTGTCCAGGCATTTAAAGGGTCGTCAAATTTTTTAATGGCTGATTGACGATCTGTCCAAATTTTTAAATTACTATTTAAGTGTAGTGTCTCACAAAAACTGCTTTATTTTTTGTGTATTTTCTTATTAGTCGTATTTTACTGAAAAATGTTTGACAGTTCTAACAACCGTTTAAATTTTGTCATTTTGTGTCATATAAAACAATTTCACCCAATCATGTCAAAATTGCACTGAAATTTTTTTGCTCAAGTTGATATCCAATAAAATCAGTCGATTTGTGGTCATCTGATCGAACACAACCAATCAAAACAAAATTATACTGAAAAGAGCCTATGGGTTCTTTTCAGTAGTAATAACCCAAGGACATTGATAATTGTCGAAACAATTTTATAACAGATTTCGAAAGCTTGTTGCCTATAAGCAACAAGCTTGAGATAGATGTTATAAAAATTTTGAGCATTCATCAATGTTCGAGGGTTATTCGGATAGAAATTTTTTTGCTGATTATGGAAATAAATACAGAGCAGAAACAATCCTTTAAAATCGACGCCAATTCTTCCACCGTCCGATTTCCATCTAATTCATATTTTCTTACATCACAAAAGTCCATGAACGCTTTCCACACAAATTTTTATTGTGAACAGTATTCTTCGGTATATTCGATGCTATAACTTCATCAATATTATCTTGAGTATCACAACCAAATCGTGACATATTGAAATATTTGAATTGTCAAAATCGAATTGAAAGAAAATGTAGGTATGTATCCATAGCAACATGACATGATTTAGTGAAAAGAACCCGTGAGCTCTTTTCAGTATAATTTTGTTTTGATTGGTTGTGTTCGATCAGATGACTACAAATTGACTGATTTTATTGGATATCAACTTGAACAAAAAATTGATATGTATATATATATATATATATATATATATATATATATGATATATATGATATCAAGATTATGTACTGTTTACAAAACACAAAATTCATTGTCAAAAAAGCTGCGATTTTATTGGTTCATTCTTATTTCTTATTTTATTTTAGTCATCTGTATAAACCAATGTTTTTTGCACTCATTCCTTATTTTATTTTATGTTATTTCTTATTTTATTTTATTTGCTGTATAAACTCGCCTTTAGTAGATACCCACCTGTAGATATTTTCTAAACATAAACGATACATTAAAATTTTTTATGGTGGTATATATATTTATTAACGACTTTTAAGATTTATTTTTATTCGACTTCCGACACCCCATTAGTATAATATGGAAGGCAAAGAAGATGTATTCTCTCTCGTGTTCTCAAACCGTTTCGGCTAAAAATAAAGACGAATATGTTTTTAAGTCGAGAGATGCGGAAGGGCGTAAAATATTAGTAAAATTTACTTGACTTGTGAATGTTAATGTATGCATAACTCGGCAATCGTATATATTACGGTATTTTAGGAATTGCTTATTATTTATGTGTTTATTTTTTTGTACCAATACTGTTCCTTAAAATGTCTACAACGAACGGGTTCACTGGACCCGTGTACGTAATATATTTTTATTCTATAGGGGATATTGTCAAAGTTATGTTGCAAATTTGTTAGACAAAAACCGTTCCACAATAAGTCGTAAGGAAAGACGCTTGAATGAGATAGAAAATTAATCTAGAAAGCCAGGGTGAGTGCAAAAAAGATGCACTAACAACCGATATGAACGTTTAATTAGACAATAAGCTTGATCGGCGGCGAGCCGGTGACACTAAAAGTGCACTTACATGTTTTCGAAATTTAGCATGGGAATTAATAGTATTTAATCATAGGTACAGCAAAGGCGCGGTGTGCCAGAGTTTATCCTGACAAAAATATTTTTATACATTTTTATTTTTCTAATTATCATAAGTAATTTGCACTTTTATGACCATTTTGTAGCAAATTTTATGTATTTTTAAAAATGATTGGTGACGACTCTCATCGTGGCAAAAAAGTCTGTCACACCGGCTTTTAATATCTAAAGTTCCTTTTCAGTTCTTTTTTCAAAATATCTCGTTGTGGCAGCTCAAAACTTGACCAAAATATCTATCACACCACTTTATATTATAACTTTAACCCTTCAAAATCATGAAAATGATAATTCTGAGTAAATTTTTGTCTAATTATAATAATATATGATGTTTGTGTATAGCTTAATCGTATGACCTTCATATTTTATTTCTCTTTTTCGTGCATTTATCAAATAACTAATGTATAGAAATTGACAAAATTATGAATAAATGAAATGCTAAATTTTATAAATAAATAATATTTTCCAGCAATACATTTGTATCAACAAAATGACCTTTACTATCCTTCCTGGTATTGGTTTAAAAATTTCTTTAATAAATAAATTTTAAATATAAAAAAAAATATTATGTTTGAAGTCATCTAAATCTAACTGGTGTGACAGATATTTTTAAAATAATAAATGAACAAGCAAACCGATCGAAATGTAACGTTCAACAGGGCTTCAAAGCAACTGACTTAAGGGACAAATATGAGCTAAACATTTTCAAGGCTTTTAGGGTAACTCAGGTATAATATATTATACATACTCAATTCAAAAGTTAAAAGTAAAAAAAAAAGAATCATAGATGACATAGACCTTATTTTGTGTCGAAAATTAAAAACAGGACAGAAAAGAATGTCAATATGCTCCATTTTCATGATTTTGAAGGGTTAAAGCTATAATTTAAAGTGGTGTGACAGATATTTTGGTCAAGTTTTGAGCTGTTACACCGAGATATTTTGAAAGAAGAACTGGAAAGGAATAGATTAAAAAAAAAAATTCGCAATAAGGGAAACATTTTATGAACTTAAGATATTAAAAGCCGGTGTGACAGACTTTTTTGCCACGATGAGATTTGTCAAACCAATTTTTTTTGAAAATACATAAAATGTTCTACAAGAAATAAATTTCTATAAAAGTGCAAATTATTTGTGATTATTAGAAAAATAAATATTTGTAAAAAATATTTCTGCCAGGATAAACTCTGGCACACTGGGCCTATGTTGTACCTATAATTAAATACTATTAATTTCTATGCTGTGGATGCCTTTTTACTTTATAAATTTTATAAAAATTTTGATATTTTGTTTAGGAGCTATTACCGTTTGTATGATTTTAAATCAACACCATGTGTGTACATTACCAAGTCCTAAAACTAATATTATAAATGAGAATGTTTAATACGCTTTTAAATTTTATACATATTTTTAAGAGGATTGACATTTTAACCTTCATTCTCCCGCGCTGTCATTCTAACGCCAAGTGTGATTGCATTTGTTATAATCCATGTGTTTATTAAGGGAAGTAAACAATTTAATAAAAATTTCGATAATTGAATGTTATTAAATTCAATATTTTATATTGGAAGGAATTCAGACATGTTTCTACCATTGTTCTCAATTTTTGTTTATCTGGCTGCTACTCCAAGTAGTAGATGCATCGTGGAGGGTGAAGCTGTTCTTGCAGCAAACCATGTTATTGTTTGTGGTGTCAAAGAAAAAAGGATAATAAGTGAAATCAATGGATGACATGACTATTTATTTACTTATGACTTTAATAAAAATAACCAGCAAGAGAACTTGCCTGTTTTCTTTCAATGAGTTTTTTATATCCTTTCTTTTCCTCTTCTATTTTCAGAGTTTTGTACTTTGTTATAATGCAGGTATATCACTAGGAGTTATGAAATTTTTCTTAAAAAAATGATTAGACCAAACTCTCATGTTTTAAGTAACTCTCTTTTCTATATTCAGTTTAATCTTTCATAGTTTCTTTCTATCAACTATGGTCACCATTCCCGATTCTCTAATATGCTCAACTCTCTAACCCTCATTTGGAAAATAATGAAAAGTCGAATTGGGGTTTTTTTACACACTGAGTTACATCTAGCTACATAACAATTTGCTCTGCTAATCATTTTCACTATTTACAAATTATTAGTCACTATTAAACAACTATAATCTCGCACGAATGCGAGCTTCAGGGTATATAAACACAAAGCAATCATACTTGCTGGTCACGTGATATTGATGCGAGTTTATTCCGCCAGATAGCGTATTGTTTAGCAGTAAAAGTGACTAGTAAAGGACATAGGACTTTTTATAATAAAAAGTAAATACCGGCGGTCAGTTCAATATTCAATTAAGTATAGCAAGCCTAAAACTAACATTTGATTTAATGACAAACAGACGTCAAAATGACATCGTTATAAAAATCAACAATGATATTTGTAAAATTGTGCAGCGGGAAATGAAGGAGTATATATCAAACTACAATCATGGATACAGAACAAAGTACATACATATAGTCACGCCTTTTTTCCATAGACAGGGACCACTTGCTACGGTTCTTACACACATCTTTTGCTTTCTCTAATTTCATAAGTGCTCTCATACATGCTGGTCGGTTGTTGGTTCTATTGACCTGGCCTTTCTTTAAAACAATCTTTTGATCTGATCGATATATGTTCACCGAGGTCGACCTCTACCGACTTGTCCATTCACACTTGCCTTATAAATTTGTTTCGTTAATCTTCCTTTATCCATCCTCTCTACGTATCCAAACCACGTAAGCATTTATTTATCTATCTTTGTAACCACATCTCCTTTTACACCACAACGTTTCCTTATCTCACTATTCTTCACTTTATCCATTAGAGACACTCCGGCCATACTACTCATCTCTGCATCAATCCTATTTTCATGCTTATTTTGCCAAACCCAAAGTTTTCTACCATACATAAGTGTAGGAACAATTGTTGCGGGGTATACCTGGTGCCACTTTTTTAACAGGTGTCGGGAAAGGTGAAAGTGTTATCATACATCGAATTCCAATTATCTCCACTGACCTACCGTTTCAATTGAAACTTCAATCAAGCTCAGTTTTTTTGTTTTCATTAACAAAGCGCAATGGCAAACATTACAGGTAGCAGTGGTGCATTTGAAAAATCTATGCTTTTCCCATGGCCAACTATATGTAGCCTGTTTGTGCCAGAAATCTTCACATTTTTGCACCGGACGGAAGAACATATAATATAGTATATAGTAGCATCCTAGAATAATATTCTTTTTTAAGCTCTTCTAAAGAGGAATTAATTTATTAAACGTTGATACTTATAACTTTTCAAAATCTGTTATTTAAACTATTTATTTTTTATATTAAGATATTTTCAGTTTTTTTAACTAGGTTGTATTTTAGAATTTTTAAATACTGATGATCACAGTCAAGCAATAAAAAAAATTATCATTATATTCTATTTACTTTTTAATGATCTTTGAAAGTTATTTCAGGACATCAACGCGAGCAAAGCCGCAGGTAAAAGCTAGTATAGCTATAAAATAACATGTGCAGCATATGCAAATTAATAATTAGTTCGTATAAGTGTATAAAATTACAGTTCTCCATTAAATATTGTTTACGTTTGCATAATTTAAGTAAATAACAGGTTATATGAATCAAAACTAAAATGTCATTTATTTTTAAAAAGATCGATATATTTTAGTAGAAGACAAACATACCCAATAAAATGTTATTGTTAATGATAAAATGTTGTGCAAGTAAATTATATCCTGCTACTGATCGAGACTAAAATGTCATCCAATTTAATAAAACCATGTTTTTTCGGTAGACGCAAATATACCCAATAATTATTAATGGTAATAATAAAATGTTATGCAAGTAAATAACATGCTAATGATTAATACTAAAATGTCATTTATTTTTAATAAAATCAATGTTTCTTCGGTAAAGACTACTAATAAAATGTTATACACGTAAATAACACCATATGATTGATCAAGACTAAAATGTCATTCATTTTTAATAAAATTATTGTTTCTTCGTTAGAGACAAATATACCCAATAAAATGGTAATTGTAATAATAAAATGTTATGCAAGTAAATAACATCATGATACTGATCAAGACTTAACTAAAATGTCATTTATTTTCAATAAAATCAATGTTTCTCCGGCAAAGACAAACATACCCAATAAAATGTTAATGGTAATAATAAAATGTTACACAATGAACAAGCATTCAGATTACATTGTACTCCGGCGTGGCGGTAAAATGAAAAGGAATAAACTTTAAATGACGTTCAAGATTGTTGACATTAAAATTTAACGTACCCATCTACCGAGATTCCACATTCAATCAACTACTTTCATCGTAAAAAGTGAGGTTGACGTAAATTTTGGTTTAGTTGTGTACATATATATATATATATATACCTCGTTGGAGTTCCCCGTCATGTCAGACAATAAATTTATACCGTCCCATAAATTCAGTCCTTTCGGCAGGTATCAAATTAACCCATTGTAAAGGGTTGATTATTGGGTTTAGTATACATTAACCAACATGAATTAATCATTATAGACTTCCTTCACGTCTTCGACAAAATACTCGATAATCTTATTCCAGTGGCGGAGAACCTGCGAGTTCTTGCCTCAATGGTATTTTTTTTAATATTCGCGTTTGAAATCACCGTTGAGGGCGCTGCGAGGCAGAATCTGTTTCACATTCGAGTTACTTTTCTTGTTGCAATTCGGTTGTTTAGTGATTTTATATTATTTACTTTTGTTTAAAAAACGATTACCTACTCGGAAAAAGTTTTTAATTACCTGGTTTTAAATATGACAGTTTATTTTGGTTGGGTCAAATATCCTATTAGACAATTATTAGTGTTAGTGTAATATTGTTGAGATGTGGACTTACAGAAAAATGCTCAGAATATCGTGGATGGAGCACACGACCAACGCAGAAGTGCTTACCAGAATGAATAAAGAGTTGGAGGTGTTCAAGGAAGTGAAGAAAAGAAAGATCACTTATCTGGATCACATAATGCGGGGTTTAAAATATGAGATACTCCACTTGATAATCCAGGGAAAGATTATGGGCAAAAAATCAATTGGAAGAAAAAGAATATCTTGTCTGCGGAATCTGCGAGAATTTTTCAACATGTCTTCTGCAGATCTATTTAGAGCAGCAGTTTCCAAGGTCAGAATTGCCATGATGTTAGCAAACCTCCGATAATGGAGAAACTATATGAAGAAGAAAAAGTGTTAATAGCATATTGTGCAACTAGTGCGATAAGTTGACGATTGTTCACGAGAGCGTACATTTGCTCGAGTGAGCAATCGACAACATCGCACGGGTTGCACATACTATTTTTTACTGCGAATGCGGAATAAACGCGAGCATAAAACAGGGGTATAGACCAAAAATATTAACTGAAATAAAAATATAAACTTTGTAATGTCAACTTGACAGTTGCGCATTTGGCTGTTAACCGAAAGGTTGGTGGTTCGAATTTGCGTGCGACAAGGATAGTTTGCGATAGCTTGCGATAGTAACACACAAATGACGTAAGCGTGCGCCAAGTAAACTTGTCGCACTCAAATGGACAAACAGCTATTTTTCAACTGCAACAGCTCGTTCTAAAATACTACTTATCCCGCATGAGTAATAAAAAATATAATGCCAAAGATTTGACCAAAGTCAGTTAAGTGACCATTCTTTTCGTTAAGACCTCAAAGAAGTACGTAGACGAGCTCTGGAGTGAAACCCACTGGGAAAAACACATGAAAAAAAACAATCACTAAAGAAATCAAAAATTATAAAAGGACAGATTTAGAGCCAGAGAATTGCAAAAGGCCGCTCAAATTGGCATTGTTTTACCGAGGCCCTACGTTTCTTTAGGAATAACAGGAATTAATCATTGGAGTCAGTTCACCGGAAACTCGGACGGAAAAAGGTCCACGGATTATTATAAGAATTTTCCTGAAGAAATAAATATTCCTGTCGGAATTGTCTGTTTAAGGTCATAGGAAAAAAGAGATTGAAAAATATTCCCAATGGATTAAATATTTCTTAAAATTATTTTTAACTTGAAGAAAATATAATGGTCCTGAAAAAGGATGTTTTTTTGTTGTTTATTTTATTTTAAAAAATATTCGTAAAATCTACCCTGCTGTCAATAGAACAATAAATAATGGCTTAATATTTGTGTTTTTAATTACATTTAAGCCAAAATTAAGGACCGTAAGAAATATCACAAGTTTTTTTACTTGTGATTTGTAATAATTCAGTTGTGTCGTTTAGTGATTTTGCAGCAAAAGTGGATTAATATGAGTGTAAATATTTATCTGTAGTCAATGCTTCATTCTTTAAAACGATACAAAAATAATTTAGGTAACTAAATTTATACTGGGTGGCCAACCGGAAACGAAACAGAGTCATATGCAGCAACCATTTTAGAAAAACGCTCAGACCCGTCGATTTTTTCATAAATGGGGACTCCACTACTTTTAACCCCAAACGAGGGTTAGAATTACCCCAAAATTTTTAAATGACAGTCGGGGTCGAATAAGATGTCTTTTGAAAGATCTGACAATCCTCTTTACAATAGTACCTGTAATTTATTAGTAATATCCATTGCTTATGTATTTATTTGATTTAATTGTGTTGTAAAAAGGAAAACCTTTATGTTATAGGACATTAAATGTCGATAAAAACAACATATTTTGTGCATGAATGTTGCTTCTTGGCAATGTCTGTTAGTAAAATTAGACTGAAGAAGAAACATAATGTCTGTGGCCAGGTGCAGTTAGGAATGGCCGTGTGAAACTTGACATACTGTAATTTTACAAATTCACAAAATACAATAATTTAATAATTAAAAATAAAATATTTTTCACAGCACAGTAAGGCTTTTCCCATATCTTTTTTTGATTCATCATTTTAAATTTGCCAAAAGCATTAGAGACAAGAACCATCTATGCATCTTTATTAGGAAAGAAATGAAAATCATGTGGTATTTTTTTCCACGTGATCATTTGTAAACACAACTGTTAGTATTGTGTAATGTCTTTTTTCTAGTAGGGTGAAGTTGAGTGAGATTGCCAATGGTTAGGTTAGGCCAAACATCATTAACACGTCGTTCGATATCACTGCCTGCCCTCTTCGCCAATAAACGTTTATAAGTGAGCAGGGTAGTGTGTGCGTCAAAGAAACATTAAAACGTTAAAAAAATAAAATCATTATTACGGTTTTAAATTTTTTTACAGTAGTTTCATCCTGCCTTTTACTGTGAACGTATGGAAAACTGCTAGTTTTAACCTATTAGGTAGGTATAATGTTTATTTGAAAATTTTAACCTTAAAAAGGATTAAAAATATGTCGTTGCTTTTATTTATCAATTTGTCATTTCTCCCCAGCATTTTGGGAGAGATGATCATTTATTTTATTTAAGACATCCAATCAATGTGATGGAGAATGTAATGCCTTCTTGTAGCTATGCTGATACATAACCTCAATAGACAACTCCAATGAAAGGGATTGTTCCAGATTTTTTACCTGGAAAACTTCCAGATTAATTCCACACCCAAACTAGTAATTTTTGCAAAAAACAAACAAAGACCATCGCCCCCCTAATAACTTTTCCAAAAAACATTGCAATCGTGAAAAAAAAGTCCGCAGGAAGAAAACCCCTAAAGAAAAATCTATTGATCAAAAAATAAAACACTCACCTTTGCCAAGCTCTGATAAGGAGAAGGATATAAAGGTTTGATATAAAGAGAATAATGATACTCTTTACGAGGTGAATAAAACTGAATGTGCAAAACGTGAAGAAAGCTATAGCAACACCCGAAAAAAAGTGGTTTGGTTGCTATGCATAATATGCCAGAAGTGGTTTCATGAAATTTGCTCTTCCTATTTAGTTACTTGCTAAAATCTCTCACTTATTGCGTTGGCCAACTAACCCTACCCACTGGGTACTAATGGCCCCAAGCAACTTATTTTTACAAAAACAATAAGAAGAAATTAAAAGTATTTTGACCAAATTATGTTAAAAGGCACTAATCTCACCATAAACTTACAAGCGCCTACCATGCCATATCACCCGACTTTACCTTATTTTGTTCATTCATTTTTCATTTGGATTTCTTACCTAAAATTTGAAAGGTCAATAATAAATTTATTCTCATTTCATAAAATATTCAAGAATATTTTAACAACAATGCTATTTCTGCAATTTTATAACAAGGCACCATATTAAAATAGATTAATACTTACATAACTTCAATTACCTTCCTACGCATATGATATATTAAGAGGGAGGATTTACGATGTGACTAATGCAGAGCTATCTTTCAGGTAGATAGCTAACTTTCTATAAAGTGCAAATGGAAATGGATTGGATCATTGGAAAGACCAAAGTTGGGAAGAGTCAATGACTGATTTAGAAGTACGTCTGTAGTTTAACAATAAACTAACAAAAAAGCGAGATAAACCGGGCATAGATTTATTTTTTAAACATATAATTACTTACAAGATTTTTTTAATAATTATACATCAGGTGTCGGTCGTCCACACTTTTGCAAACGCGAATAATTTTACAATTTAATAATTTTTTTCTTTAATGGCAAATTTTAAAGTATTATTTGTGTGAAACATTCATCCAATTGTGATAATCCCAAGGGATTTTTAAATTAGGACAAACAATTACCCTCTTACAATGTGAACAACAAAAAATAACGTGATAGCGTAAATACTGGTAGATCCATTAATTAAGTTATCAATACTGAAAATTATAATTAATTGGTGTTAAAGCGCACGGAACTAAAAGACTGATGACATTTATTGTTTGGCTTTTTTTAATAAAATTTAACGGGACGATATTGTGGCGGTTTTATTCGAGTAAAACAATAACAAATAATTAATTTTCAAGCACATTAGAAGAACGTAATCATCGGTATCAATAAAATTGTCAGATCATTGAAACATGTGACATAATAATATAAGCAAGAAACATAACAAAAGTTCTAAAAAATAAGGTGTTCCAGAATATATATATATATATATATATATATATATATATATATATATATATATATATATATATACAGAGTGGCTCATAGAAAGCAGTCCACCCCGATATTTGACACTATTCATTAGAATTTAAGGAAATGCCTAGACATGTCGATTTTTGTTCCAAAAGGGACACGTTTTTACGATATAGATATCTGTCATTTTTTTATCTCCCTTCCTTTTACTACCCCAACCCTTTAATTTAAAATAGAAATGTACCATGTGTGGCACATCATTAAAAAGGCATTTAGATGGAGTATTCAGGAAATGAAGCGTCGAGAAAAGTCGTCCTAAGAATGAACCTCTCTAAAAACAAGATAATGAGCGATGCATAAGATATTGTAGCAATAGACGGTACGATTTAAGAAAACGTCGATTAAATATGTCTACTTGGGGCACAATATCAAAATCGGCAAAGAGAACCAAACTGCCGAAATAAAACATAGGAAAAGACTTGCATGAGCAGCTTTTGGCAAATTGAGCTATATATTAAAAAACAGAAAGTTACCAATAAACTTAAAGCGGAAAGTCTACGATGCATGTATACTGCCGGTAGTAACATACGGTTTAGAAATAATGGCAATAACAAAAAGATATGCTGAACAGTTTGGACTAATGCAAAGAGCAATGGAGCGCATCATGGAATTGGAATCAGTCTAAGAGAAGACAATCTGACGAAGAACTAGGGTCGTGGACATCATGAAGCGTATCTCGGAAAGCAAATGGCGGTGGGTGGGACATGTGGTCAGACAGAACCATGACATTTGAACACACTGGCGACCAAGACAGACCAAACGTAGAGTAGGTAGAACCCAAAAGAGGTGGCTGGATGATGTCAAACAGATTGCGGGGAAAAGATGGGTTTCAAACAGCACAGGACAGAAAGGCATGGAAACGGAGGAAAGAGGACTACGTCTAGGAGTGGACAAATGAGGGCTAAAGAAGAGGAAGAAGAAGAACACTTAAAAATGAAACGCAACGCCTATATTTTGATAATGTGTCAATTTTTCTGTCACATCAAAAGTAAATGTAAGCAAAACGAAAAGGAATTTTTGAAAGAGAAGAAAGTATGACGAACTGAAGTTTCGATTGAGAGAGAAAGAGTGGAACAAGTTAATAAATTTGTGTACTTGGGTTCAAAGTTTACGAGAGATGAAAAGTATGACAGTGATATTGAGCGAAGGGTGTTGGCAGGAAAACAAATGAGTGGGGCACTGTATAGCTTTATGAACAGCCAGAAAGTGTCAAAAAAGGCACGTCTGGCTGTGCATAGAGGTTTGTTCCTACACTTATGTGTGGTAGTGAATGTTGGGTTTGGCAAAAAAAGCATGAAAATAGGTTTAATGCTGCGGAGATGAGTAGTCTGAGAATTATACTGACTGGAGTGACTGGGTTCGATAAAGTAAAAAAGATAGATAAAGGACACGTAGAAAGGATAAATGAAGGAAGATTGACGAAACAAATTTATAAGGCGAGTGTAAATGGACGGAAGTCGGTAGAGGTCGACCTCGGCAAATATATCTCGATCAGATTAACATTGTTTTGAAGAAAGGCCAGGTCAAGAGTACCAACAACCGACGAGCATGTATGAGAGCACTGATGAAAGTAGAGGAAGCAAAAGATGTGTTTAAGAACCGTAGCAAGTGGAAGGAAGTGGTCTTTGCCTACTCCCACGGGAAAAAGGCGTGACTATATGTATGTATGTATGTATCAAAAGTACAATAAATCAAATTTTGTAAAAATTAGTAATTTGGTACTAAGACAGTTTGTTTAACATTGATGTTAAATTTAAGTATTTTTTAAATACTTTTAAAATGGTATATTCAATTGCAGAACAAGTTAAGATTATTTCCTTTTCTTCGAAAACGGGAAGTGTGCAAGAAAAACAGCGAATGTATTTTATTGTGAGATTAATGATATTTTAAATAAATTTTAAAAAGCAGTATCTGGTATGCATCCTGCTTTTTAAAGGCACTTCAAACTAAAATCAATACACAATTTCTGTTAGCAAGACATAAAGTTTTTAATCATTGTTAAAACATGTCTGTCATTATATTCGCCCCCGAAGCTACCCCCACGAGACTTCAAACAAAGGGTTAATCCTCGGGGAGACCCCGTCATTGCCATTAGAACGTTATTAATGCTAAAAGGTGATAAAGTAAAGGTTAGGTTACATTAAAAGATTAATTATTTGAAAGCCATCTGACAATTAAAAATGAAAAACTTGTGTCCGTCATCTTTTCCTTAGTAATTATTAAGTAATATAACCTTAAAAACGTTGACAACTTGTAAATTGATTAGTAACCAAACCACTTATTGTACAAAATGTAATGTAAACAAGTATTTTAATAAGTGCTTCAAATACAAGGTGAATAATTTTGTTAATGGCTTCCCATGCGCGAAGTTTTAGTTTTACTTTGTAGTTGATACAAGAAGAACTTGTTTTTCTATAACAACAGAATAAACCGATTACCAAAGTTAAACAAAAAAGGGTAAGCCAGATGTAAAACGTGGAAATTAAATGTTATTGAAAAATAATTAATTGAGTTTTATAAGAAAAGAATGCATTGAAGGGTGAATACACAAATATTAAAAAAAGTTAAAATTATAGAACATTTTTATTAGTTTTATGTTCGCTATCGAATTGTGCGCAAAAGAGCTGACCAACAGACCTTTAGCAAACAAAAAACATAAGTATAATATCAGACAGCCAGGCTGCTTTAAAAGCACTGAGCTCCAACAAGATAAAACTCTAAACTTGTATGGAATTGCTCCTTGATGTGAACAACAGGGTGACCCTACTGTGGGTACCTTAGCACCAGGGGGTGGAGGGAAACGAAAAAGCCGACACCCTTGCAAAACAGGGAGCCAAATCTGCGTTCACTGGAACAGAACCGGTTTTTGGAGTCACCAAAAGTGCCGCCAAAACAATTCTTTCGGACTGGGTGGAGAGAAAAATACTCACGTACTGGTCCGAAATAACAGGGTTTACTTACTTAAAGTAGTTTTCACCTAAACCCTCGAGAAACACAACTAAGCAGATCCTAGAATGAAGCAGAAATAACCTGCGCATATAAACGGGACTGCTTACAGGACACTGTCATCTAAGATACCAATTTGGAAGGATAGGTCTTAATCAACAAACGGACTGTCGGTTTTGCAGCGTGGAAGACGAAACTGCTGAACATGCCCCGGCCTGGGAAAAATAAGGTTCAACTTATTTGGTTATTCCAATCTAGAACCAACCAATGTCCAAAAAATCTCACCCTATACAACCATGGACTTCGTGAGAAGTGCTGGGTTGTGCTTTGAACTGTAACCTCTAGTAGTGAGCCACAATAGACCTACTAAAGGTCGCAGTGGAGGGGCAACCACGCCCCATTTTCATGATACCTAACCTAACCTAGTTTTATGTTATCAAGACTATGTTATAAACATCATTTTGTTATTTTCACTATCACTGCCACTCATTTGTAAAATAAACACTTCGGATAACCGTTACGAAATAAACACTATACGAGAGGGAACCGTCGTATCGGCGAGCCTATGCGAGCCGTGTAATTACGAGGCTGTCCGAAGCTTTCGCATCACGGCATCGCAAGCGTGCTATTAAATGTTTTGCAACAATAATTTAAATTTCACAATTTATTACATTTACACAAATAATAAACAATCGTTTTATTTGTATCAATTACGATAACTAATTATTTTGTAATGAATATTTGTTTGTCTACAGGTATTTAAATAATAAATGTATCTAAATATGTATTTACATTAAATTTAATTATTTCACTGTTACTATAATCTGCGTTTGTGAATGAATAATAATATGTCAATTGTAACAATTTTTAATCACTGGTTGATCTAGAATAATTAATCTGTTTTGTTTTTTCACCGTTGTGCGTTCATGTATTATTTCTGTAAATCTATTAGATGATTATATATGTAATATTTTTTGTTGACAGTCTGCTACCTAGCATAGTTAAGACAAGTTTTGTTATAAATAACTAAAGGGTGTTTTTTGAAAACTCAACTTTTTAACATATAGTCCACTATCAAAACAAAAATAAGCGAAATTACATGGACCCAAATTCATTGGTACTTTGACACGAAACAATCACACCACAAATAAAAACAAATAATCACTATAAATTAATATTGGAAGTAATCTGTTGTGTATGTATTTTTTAGCACCGTAGTAGTTTTGACAAGTCAGTTTTTATTATGTTAAGAATTAAGTCAGGTTGAACCATCGCAAAATTGGTTTTAATACTTGTTGCCAGCGTACACATTATTCACTGTCTAATTTATATTATTTATGTTAAATTTAGTAAATTTTTTATTTGGCTGTTTAAAATAAATATATAAAATAAATAAAATATTATGTAATATCGTCGTGCGTGTTAAATAGACGTAAACGTTAACAAAGTCTGAGACACTCCTACTTCTTCACCTCCTAAGCTGTTGGACTTCATTTATTAGAGAGTACCAGACTTGACACATAATTTATTTTTATAGATCATATTCCGAAGGAGCTGTCTTCATTATTTTATTGGAATGCTTTCTTACACAAGACAGCTCCTGGCACTTCTAAATTGGAACTTAGTTCTAAGGGTATGGCTTGAACTCACTTCTATGTAAAAAGTTATTGTTGACCTTAATATTTCAGATATCTTTTAGCAAACTTTTTTTAAAAAAACTAGCTGTCCTTAGTTATTCACCACAACAATGTAGTAATTTCACAAATATACATGTTGTTTGTTTTATATATTCATACAAATGTCTACCTTAGAAAATAAAATATAAAATTTTCACGGCATTTCACACAAGTTGGGGCTTAAAATTCTTCGGTATTCCTTGAATACAAAGGCTGTGATAGTAACCACTTGTATGTGCTAAAGTTATACACACTTATATTACAGCTTTTAATTGCATAGAAGTGCAGTTGATTGATAGTACCTAATAGTGACATTGGATATTGGATATTGTAATTAAGTTGTTATTTAGAAAAGTTAAAAAAGTTCTCCTTAAATACAAAGGCTGCGATAGTAACAACTTGTATGTGCTAAAGTTATACACACTTATATTACAGCTTTTAATTGCAAAGAAGTGCAGTTGATTGATAGTACCTAATAGTGACATTGGATATTGGATATTGTAATTAAGTTGTTATTTAGAAAAGTTAAAAAAGTATTCCTTAAATACAAAGGCTGCGATAGTAACAACTTGTATGTGCTAAAGTTATACACACTTATATTACAGCTTTTAATTGCAAAGAAGTGTAGTTGATTGATAGTACCTAATAGTGACATTGGATATTGGATATTGTAATTAAGTTGTTATTTAGAAAAATTAAAAAAGTATTCCTTAAATACAAAGGCTGCGATAGTAACAACTTGTATGTGCTAAAGTTATACACACTTATATTACAGCTTTTAATTGCATAGAAGTGCAGTTGATTGATAGTACCTAATAGTGACATTGGATATTGGATATTGTAATTAAGCTGTTATTTAGAAAAGTTAAAAAAGTATTCCTTAAATACAAAGGCTGCGATAGTAACAACTTGTATGTGCTAAAGTTATACACACTTATATTACAGCTTTTAATTGCAAAGAAGTGCAGTTGATTGATAGTACCTAATAGTGACATTGGATATTGGATATTGTAATTAAGTTGTTATTTAGAAAAATTAAAAAAGTATTCCTTAAATACAAAGGCTGCGATAGTAACAACTTGTATGTGCTAAAGTTATACACACTTATATTACAGCTTTTAATTGCATAGAAGTGCAGTTGATTGATAGTACCTAATAGTGACATTGGATATTGGATATTGTAATTAAGCTGTTATTTAGAAAAGTTAAAAAAGTATTCCTTAAATACAAAGGCTGCGATAGTAACAACTTGTATGTGCTAAAGTTATACACACTTATATTACAGTTTTAAAATGCATAGAAGTGCAGATGATTAATAGTATCTAATAGTGACATTTTTCGCTTAACATGATTTCTTCGGCTATTGTAATTAAGCTATTATTTAGAAAAGTTACCAAGGTAAGTACCAATCTGTCTTTATTTATAAAAACTTTAAGACGAACAATTGTTTTTAAACGATTAAATAACTTTCAGTTAGTTTTGCTGAAAACGATGTATCGCAAAAGTTTTATTTAAATAAAAAAACTATATTGAAGAACCTTTATGAGCACCGACCAACCTCACGCTGTGCTGGCGAGTAATTCATCATTTCTGGATTCTACTTGGACATATTCGAGCCGAATTCATTTTTCATTTTATTTGGACGGAGAGTTATTGCATGCAAAGGCCTGTGTATGTTATTAGGTTTTTATTCTATATACTCAGCGGCGTACTAAGCAAATTGATTGTATTTATTCTATTTTATTGGTAATCCAGTTAATGGGATTTTATTTATTTTATTGGATTTTTCGGTAACGACAAATACTTATGTTTTTTAACTCAAGCGGTGCTTTGAGTATTTACGGATCTTTTCTAATACGTCCCCGCATTTTTAATTTTGTTTCTATAGCCAACAGCTGGATTGATTTTAGCCAATCTTTAGATTAGCCTGGCGGGTGATCGTGTGAATTTTGGTAGACACCAACATACATACATATAGGCACGCCTTTTTCCCGTAGGGGTAGGCAGAGACCACTTCCTTCCACTTCCGCTACGGTTCTTATACACATCTTTTGCTACTTCTACTTTTATCAGTGCTTTCATACATGCTTGTCGGTTGTTGGTACTCTTGACCTGGCCTTTCTTCAAAACAATGTTGATCTGATCAAGATATGTTCGCCGAGGTCGACCTCTACCGACTTTTCCATTCACACTCGCCTTATAGATTTGTTTCGTCAATCTTCCTTTATCCATCCTTTCTACGTGTCCAAACCATCTAAGCATTCCCTTAAATATATTTGTACCCACATCTTCTTTTACACCACAGCGTTCTCTTATCTCACTATTCTTTACTTTATCCAACCGAGTCACTTCGGATATACTTAGACTACTCATCTCCGCAGCATTAATTCTATTTTCATGCTTCTTTTGCCCAAACCCAACGTTCACTACCATACATAAGTGTAGGAACCAACACTTCTCTATGCACAGCCAGACGTGCCTTTTTTGACACTTTCTGGCTGTTCATAAAGCTATACAGTGCCCCACTCATTTGTTTTCCTGCTAACACCCTTCGCTCAATGTCACTATCATACTTTTCATCTCTCGTAAACTTTGAACCCAAGTACACAAATTTATTTACTTGTTCCACTATTTCTTCCTCAATCACAGTTTGTCATGCTTTCTTTTCTTTTAAAAACCATTACTTTCGTTTTGCTTACATTTATTTTTATCCCTTTGATTTTCAGGGCATCATGCATAACATTAACCATCGTCTGCAACTCCTCTTTAGCTGATGCTAATATGACTTAATCATCGACGTAAAGAAGACATTGGACGATCAAATTATTCATTTTTAATCCGTACTCACTCTCTTTCAAATCTTTTAAACAATCGTCTATGTATAAGTTAAACAGCCATGGCAAAACCATCTGGGGTTTTTGAGCCATCCGTGTACATTACATATTCAGTCCCTGGGAAAAGGATTTTTCCCATCACCCATTCATCTCTCTTCGGAAAGAGGACTTTGAATGACTTTTGTACGTGTATTTTTGTGGCTAGCATGTCAGGAACCATAGAATTTGGTGGTTTTTTTATTCACTCAGTATCCCGGAGTGGTCCCCGAGTACTATGTGGCACTCTAGCACTTATTGTTCTTTAATTAGCTATTGGTTTGTTTATTATTGTTATTAATATTTTTTTTTTAAATTTTAAGTACAAGTAGTTATTTTTCAATATAATATAACTATAAATAAAGACAATCGTGTTCGTGACCAAAGAATTCTGGTTGATGTTTAAAAAGTGTGAATTCAATGTTGAAAGTGGTCATTTACTATGTATTGGGTATGTCAAAATGGATATTAAGTTTATTGTGCCTTATGCGACTTTTGTAATTGAAAACAAAGCAAAGGTAAAATATAAAAAAAAAAATAGAAACAATACAGAAATAAAGTTAATTTAAATCCTTTATTTTCTGCGTTTCGGTGAATGTGAAAACTTTAAAAATTGGTAACACCACTGTTGCTTTAAATTGTTGTTTGATTGTAAAAAAGATAATTTACTTTGCTATTGAATAACATATTGTGTGTTAAAAAGGATAGTAATTTTAATAATAGGAACACATAATGGTATTAAAATAAAATCTCGTGCTAGTATAAAACGTTAAATTCGAATAAAAGGTAATTTTCTTAATAACACCACATAAATTTATTTATAAAACTAGAGTTAATTTTTTTTATTTTAATTCATTTTTTTTAATAATATTTGCATTTATTATTGTTTTAAAAAATAAATAATAGCATAGTTAATGAAATTTTAATTATTTATATTGTAACGGGTGGCCAACCGAAAACGAAACAGAGCCATTTGCAGGAACTTCGTCAATATTTTAGAAGAACGCTCAGACCTGTCGATTTTTTATTAAAGGGGGACACTATTTTCCGGTATTTTTAACTCCACTACTTTGAACCCCAAGCGAAGGTAAGAATTACCCCAAAATTTTAAATGACAAGATCGAAGTATTTAAAATGTGGACCCTCCGTCGAATGCTTAAATATCATGGGTTGAGAGAGTCAGAAATGAAGAGACATTAGAAGAGCAAAACTGGAAGACAGAGAACTGTTCGAGACAATCAGAAAGAGGCAAATCGCATATTTTGGAGTCATAGAGTCAAAAATACCGGAAAAGAGTGTCCCCCTTAAATAAAAAATCGACTGGTCTGAGCGTTTTTTTAAAATGTTGACAAGGTTCCTACAAATGGCTCTGTTTTGTTTTCGATTGGCCACCCTGTATGATAAAAAAACGAGAAAAATTAAAACTTTGAGTTTATTTTTATCAATATTTTTTTATTTTATTTATATATTTTATATATGAAAACAAAAATTTAACTTAAAAAGTAATAAAGCAAAAAAACATGTAACCAACAATTTAATTTTTTTATAAAAAAAAAAAATTTAAAAATGTATGTTTCAAAAATAAAAAATCTCTTGCGTTGGAAAAGCAGCATACCTATGATTTAATTATGTGTATGACCTTGATTAATTACAACCAACCTTTCTGCATCTTCTGCATCTTTCAAAAACTTAAGCCTCTTGAAGAAAAGCAATGGGCATTCGCAAAGCAAATGTTCTGCAGTTTCAGCGAAGTTCTCGCAAAAGCGGCAACTATCACTCTCTGTTTTGCCCATCTTTTTCAGGTGGTACCTTAGAGGGCAGTGTCCAGTAAGAAGCCCCGTCACCAGTTTCAAGTCTTTCTTGTCCAATTTGAAAAGCTGTTTAGCTTTCCTTGGCGAAAGGCTTACTAGCCTTTTCGCTTGTCTTTGTCCTAGCACGTGAGATTTTATTTCATCTGTTTCCCAGCGTCAAACCTCTTCTAAGTGGGTCTTGGAGAGCCCACAAAAAGGTTCTGAGTCAAAAAATTGTGTATTTGCCTCTTCCTTAAAGTATGTTAGTAGCTTTATATAGTACAAAAAGTACGTAATATTTAAGAACCACCATGGTTGCGCCACTTGACAATTAGTACAAACTTGTACACAAATATTTATTATTTGGTATCTTGTAAAGGGGATATACCGATGTATATTTGGTAAGCCGCAAAAAACAAGAACTTTTGAAGTAACAGTCAGAAAGTTGAATTTGAAGCGGCAAATTAAGCAGTGGTTCAGAACTTTGTGAACTTTGTAAACATACCATTTTCTTAAAAAGTTAATCCCGAGACGCAACCAGAAGAGACGGCCGTCCGTTGCAACCTGCCCTCCAATTAGACTAAAACCCAGCAGAGATCGGTAAGACGACGTATTTGTTTTTATTTCGTTATATTTGCTTTATCTATTATTGGCTATTCTTTAATTTTTTTTAAATAATTGAAACAGTTCATTTTCTCATCAACACACCAAGAAGTAGAGAAAGATCGCCAGCCACCTGGTTAAGCACCGTCAAAATAAATATTTAAGATAACAACTCTGAAAATGTGACAACACAGGATAAAAATTCCTAGCACAACAGGACGAGAAGGGGCCGACCCCAATTAGGGCAAATGCAAAAATAAAAGTAGAAGCAGACGCAAATTTATGTTTTCAAATACCAAAATTCCTTCTTACGTAATTGTATAACTTAGACAAAAGTTTTAACATATATTCTTTTTTTAAATTCCCAGTGGGAAGTTATTGTAATGGGTCCGATTTTGCGAATCTCAAATTTTGACATATCTTCACATTTCAAGGTCCCCAGAGTCGATTACGATAGTTTTTAAGTGGACGTCTGTGTATGTACGTATGTTCGTATGTGCGTTTGGATTTATTTTTTATCTCGATTATCTCGAAAACAAAAAATGATATCGACGATATTGCATTCGACGCATAATTACGCAACTTAAAACTGATTAGATTTTCAGCAAAATCGGTCAAGATGTTTTTTATGGAGAATCGAAAAACTGAAAAAAAATGATAATCTACCTGCATTTTGCAATTTATAAATTTAAAAATTTTTAATACAAAATTTTAAGATCATTTGAATAATATGATTATTGCATGTAAGAAATATTTGTGTGAAAAATATGATGACAATATTTCATAAAAAGAGATAGTTTTAGTAAACAAAAATAGAAATTGGAGAATTTTAAACTTGTGTCAGTATTGAGAAAATAGCATTGAAGACGCTATAATAGTGAAAAAATATTGTTAGTAATAATCAAGCATTGTTTATAACTATTAAATATTGTTACTAACAAATGATTATTGATCATAATATTTAAAAATAAAGATTCAATTGTTGCAAACAATTGTAAATAGCTGCCGCTTATGAAATGATAAGAAAAAGTTTGAAAGAATACGGTTGAGATAAACAAAATATGACAACTATAATTTGTTATAAACAATTTGCAATCGTTTTTTATATTAATTTTAATAATAATTATAAGAACAAAACATATGGTATTTTTTCATTCTTTCCACTGGGAAGTTAGTCGTGTGGACCTCTCGGGTCGCACCCAGACCACTGATATTCTGTTTTGTTCTTAATTATTGTTTGCACAAAATAAACTGGGATAGCGAAAAAACATTATGTTTTATAAAATAATATGAAAAGCGGCATATTCTGTGAAAAAATGCAGCACTCGCCACTGTTAAACAATCAACGTCCTCGCATCTTGCCGAATTACTTCCGCACAAATGGATAAGTGCCCTGTTACTTTATAATTTAACTGTGTATTTATTTGTAAAAAGCACTTAAGATGACAAGAGTCGAAAAAGTTTTATAATAAAATAATATATATTTTTACAAATTTGCAAAATCATAATCATCTCGTTGTTATATGCTCCAGATATTAAAATTCCCAGTTTCAATGTAGGTAATACAAAAATATAATGTGTGGCACGGGATGAAACACGATTTTAGACTGAGAAAATATCAGCCCTCGCCTACAGCTCGACAAGCTAAAACTCTCCCTAGTCTGAAATCGTCTCTTTGTATTATCCTTTACAACACAATATACTATTTTTGTGTTTATGTGAAGTTGCAATTCAACGAGTAGATCATTGCCCCACCAAGCGATGTTGTGTTTTGTGCAGATAATATACATTTTGGTTGTTGGTGTAAAAAAACGGTATTGTTTTAGGGAAGCTGTAAAGAGTATAAAATGTTTTAACTTGCATAACGCTAACGCAAAATAATGAGTACACGAACTCGGTACGGATAGAAAATCCTCGTTTCTCCTGTCCATTAAATTTGGTAACAAAAACAGTGGTATTTCGTTGCCGCGTTATTTTCTTCCTCATAATTTTCGATTTATTTGATGGACCGTCGCGGAAAATCTCCATGTTTCAATTAAAATTCAGGGAATTCGTGTACCGACATAAATAGCAACCGTGATGAGCCCGAATTGGTTGGACACTCTTAATCCTTAAAGTGCTGCATCGTGTATACCATTTAAATTTTCAAACGACCCTTGGTTATGTCTGCGGAATACTTTTTCTTCGGGAAAATGTAAATTTTCTTTGGAATTGATTAAATTCAAATGATAGGGCGGTTAATCCTCTGTACCGCGAGTTTTTATTGACTTTTCGGGCAGATGTTCACTTGCCTGCAGTATACTACAATCTTTTTTGCGGCTCTTTTTCTTAACTTGACAAAAACATGAAAAGTTTTTTGTTTTAACGTTAATTGAGGGGGTTTTATGTTGGTTGCCAGTATTAGAAATATAATTAATTTCTCGTTTAAATAAGTTTTGCAAAAACTTTTTGGCGATTTGCTTGCAAATTTATCTTAGACCGTAGGGATGTTTTTCTAAAATATTCGAAAACCCCATTTTCATATTTCTTAATATCTTTTATACGAGTTTCTTTTACCAGTTACTGCAACAAATTGTAATTAAAACGTTGTTATAAAACAAATGTGGATCCAAAAGCTTTTTTTACTGAAATATACAGGGCTCTTAAATTTAAATTATTTATAGCATCACCAAACATTTCTTTAATCTTTGTTAATTTCTTAAATTAAATATTTGTTTTTTCCCAAAAATAAGTAGATTCTCTTACCACTTCCCAGTATCGGCTTTTTTCTGTTACTTCTCTCAGGCTAACAATGAAAATTTAGCTTGAATAAAGAAAGGCAATTACTGCTAGTTTAATGTAAAGAAAAAAGGTAAGTTTAAAAAAACAATTAATAATTATACAGTAATGTGATGCTAATTGATTGCTACAAGACTGTCATTAAAATCTAACAAAAAAACGAACCAATTTTCTTTAAGATAAATTGGATGTGCAAGTGGGACATAGATGCATATATCAGGTTTTTTCCATACAAAGCGAAAAATTCTTGGCTAATGGTAAAAAGATCTACTGCACTTTTGTAGACTTTTTAAAACGCTAAAATTACTTTCCGGTGCTTGTGACAGGATAAACGAAGCTTGCACGCACTGGTTTAACGTCGCAAAAGGTGTCAAACGGGGATTTGTGGACTGTACCTGTAAAATTGACCCAAAGCTTACAATTTGAAGAAAAGATTTTAAAAAAACAGTCTTTAAACATAAAATTGACCAACAAATTTGGTAAATTTTGTAGATTGATGCTTGGATGTAGCTTGAAGTACGTCTAAACTTTTGGTTTATTTAATCGCGACTGATTTTGCGACGAGCTTCAACATTTAACGGTTTTCCAATTTGATACAAATCTGGCTCAAATATTTTTTGTTTAAAAATTCACCATTTTGCGAGAAGAATAAAAGTTTATAGTTCACTTCAAATACCAACCAAAGATAATCGGAAGTTTAACTGCTTGAAACAACTTAAAATCGGAAGATAAAATGTCTTGGGCTTAAAATCATAAAATCACCACACGCTAATAGAGTCTATACAATAAATGAACAGAAGCTTAATTACGAATAAATAATGGCCAACACAAAATGCGCCTACTGTGTTCAGTCCATCACCAATCTTTAACATTAATTTAGCGACCACACATAGGAGTGATTAGGGGCATTTACTGTGAAAGTTATGCAACACTTTATACACTGTCATCTAACTTTTAATAATTTAGCGTCATGGTGTGAACAAGGAATCTAGCATTAATTGTGGTTAGACCACGATTTTGCGTACGGTTTGAGCAACAAAATCGATTTTTACAACCAATTAGGTAACAAACTTTTGTGCTATTTTTTAAAATATTTGCTGACTTTCCACTACTAGCTTAAAAGAATTTTTCTTTTGTAAATGTGCAACCGGCGCATTCACCAATTTTATAATGAAATTTTTTTAATATAATCTTTGTCAGATAGATTACCTACATATTAAAATAAATATTATTTGTAACTAAAGATACGAATAAAATAAATTTATTTATTAAAAAAAAAAATGCATTGAATAAATAAAATCGGTGATTATAAAAGAATTATGAGAAACTTAATAAAATATTGTCACTTCGTTTTCTTGACACTTCTGTTGAAAAGTTCTAGTTGTTTTTGATAAAAGACGTTTAATAATGTATAGATATTTATTTTTACGACCTTTTTATTTTTAATGAACGGCCTTTCTATTTGTCTGAAGACAAAGTTTTATGTAGAAAATAAGTTTTTCGAAGAAAGGTTCAGTTATTTATAGAATTTTTTAAAATATGTTTTTTTTTATAAAAAAAATTGGTTGTCTGTAAAGTCCGTTTACGGACGTTAATTTTACGTGATAACTTCATAAAAAAACATTGAAGAAAAATTGCATACTTTTATGAATTGAATTATTATCACTGAATTATAATTATTTGTATAATACAAAGAGGGTGTTAATTGAAAATTACAATTTTTTCGATAAATTAACATTTATTTGCACTAATTAATTCAAATATTTTTTTTTTTCTACTCGGACGCATCGGCCGGTGAAGTGGAAGAGAGATAGATGCGTCACAAGCCGAACTATTAAGCCGATCGAGCCTCTCTATCGCTTGTTCCGCGCTCTCGCTTGCACGCTCGGCCCAGGCGGAACGTGATAATGAGTCATGCTTTTTCGTTAATCGATTTATTACACGTTATCACGTCAAAAAATGAAGAGTAAAATGTAAATTTCCACTTCACTTAGTTAATACTGAAACTAATACTTACAAATATTTTTTCTGTCTCTATGAGATGTAAAAATTTGTTCGTAGAAGTAAAAAAATTAAAATTAATTTAACAAAGATAGAGTGCCAAAGTTATTATTTTTTTGTGTAATGCATGCACTAACAAAAAGTTGCAAAAAAAATAAATATTGACCTCATAATGTCGTGCAGATCGGTAAACTCGATTTACAAGCCAATTACTCTGTGCCGTCAAAATCGATGCTTAACAGAAATAAATGAAAATTCCTCTTCTGCCGTAATTTAAAATGAAAGAACACATTTCTCTGTATTCACTGTCATTATCAAAAGTTTCCGAGCTCTCCCTTAATTTTTATTGCGTTTAATTTAGCGTTAAATTGGTGGATTTGTTAATTTCGATTTACCTCCCTCCGTGACTGGTCTATTTTTTTCTCCCCTTTTATTTTTTTTTGTTTGTTTTCAAACGAAATGCTAGCGCATTGGAATTGAATAAAGGAAATTGGATGATTATTTCATAATAACGTTGGGCGTATTTATTACCAATTGAGGGTGGTTTTCGTTTTATGAGTGGCAGCATCGCTTTGGGATGTAGGTGCGGTGCGTGTCGAAAAGGCATTAAGTCGTAAACTTTTTTTAATGTCCCCCATTAGCCGTATTTAAAACTACATTTATTGTTTTTAAGAAACATTGGAAAAAAGCGTAAGAATTTTTGGTATTATTTTATACAGGAAATCACAAGGCAGTTATCACTAAAAAACTTTAGAAATTGTTTTTTAGCGTAGTGTCTTGTAGTCAGTTGTGAACTTAATTAGTGAACTTAACTAGAGTATACTTTCAATAAAAAACATCTATTTATCTCGAGGAAATAGATAAATCTCCTCTTTTTTATATCTAACAAACCAACTCAAATAAAAACTAAATCAAAGTTAAGCGCCCAGTAATTTATAAAATAAAATTACTAGAATGAAATGAAACATTTAGCAAATTAAACCGTATCTATTCATTTTAATACCTACAAGCAACATAGTTGAATATTTTTTAGATTATTATTATTGTTTTTTTTTATAATTTAGATGGCAGTGCAAAAATAATAATATGTTTATAAAAAAATAATGACAGACAGTTGTTAATTTTTCGGATTGATGTCAATAGTTGTATTTTTGAAAAGTAATATATCAGTACGTTAGTTTAAAATACACTGATGGTGATCAACCCGAAATTGAAATAAAATCGAACCCTTCTTCTACAATTCTTCTACATGTTCCAATAAATTACTCGCAATCATATGGAGAAAAAACGAAAACCAAATCTAGAAAAATTTCGTCCGAAATGTCAAAAAATAGTTCTATGAGAAGACGACAACTTGAAATCGAACTAGAAACCGAAAAACGCTTAATAGAATTGGAAAGAAGGTTGATTTTAAAAGAAGGGCAATTAAAGAAGGCAGAATTAGAACAGAAATACAGTAATCGGTCGGAAGAAAGTTTCAAAAATAACACGAAAAGTCAAACTACTAACAATTCAAACCGAAAAAGGGAAGATATACAAAAATGGATTAATAAAGTTGAAAATCCTATTGATGACATAACTTTTTTAAATTTCAGGTCGGGCAAAGGTACTGTGAATGAATTTGCTATATATATAGTGAATGTTTTTTTTTGACTACTTATAGTATTATTTAAAATTCACAAGTATTCAGTCTAAGTCAAAAAGAAAAACTCTTTTTTACTTTGCCAAACTTTCGAAAAATTTATTTCCTTTTTCAAGGCTAAAAATTAAAAATGGTTAAAAACATCGAATATAAATAAATGGTATAACCTTACATGTAAAATGAGTTAAATTAACGAATAATATGAGTATATAACATACGTTGTTATCGCTGTTAATTGCAACCATTTCTAAATTTTTTTTTTTTATGTTCTGGTTTCCACGAAAAGGAATATCCTGTAATGTTCAGAGAACATCGTGGGAACCAAGGGAAAGAAGGTAGGAGTTGGTGTTCTTCTTAAATTTCTGGAGGTTGTATGCCTCGGGGAACACCTCCCTAGGCAATGAGTTCCAAAGCCTCGCAATTCGTTGGATGAATGAGTCTTTGGAAAGTGATGTTCTGCAGGTCTCCAAAGTGACCACGAAGGGGTGTGAAGACTGAACTTGACAGGTTAATCTCGAAGACACTACCAAAGGAGGAACGATTGTTGATATTTCAGAAGAGCATCGCCCATGAAAATATCTATAAAATAGAGACAAATCGCCAACTTTTCTACGGTGTTCCAGACAAGTGAGCGAGTTTGTAAGCGAGGCATCACCGACGAGACGAATTGCCCTTTTTTGGACAGAATCCAGTAGCTTCAGGATATGTTTAGGTGCTGCACTCCAAATATGGGAACAGTACTCCAGTACAGGTCGGATCTGTGCCTTATAGATCATAAGCAGCTGACTGGAGGTGAAATAGCTCTTGGCACGAAACAAAAAACCAAGTTTTTGGGATGCACTTTTGGCAATGGACCTCACGTGATTTTCTCAGGAAAGATTATTGCTGATAGTAATACCAAGCATCGATATGGATGACTTCAGTGGTATGGTTACTCCTGACAAAGTTATGTTAGGCACAGTGAGATCGGCTTTTCTAGAGAAAAGACATGCTTGTGTTTTGTTTGCATTGAATTCTACCAAGTTATTGGATCCCCATTCGAGAATTGTTGCTAAGTCCATATTTATATTGTTAACATTTCTTCCTCGTTCATTTCTGGTTTCACGGGCTGATATAGGGGCCCTGGAAGAGAAAGCGGTATGGAGGGTACTATCATCGGCAAAGCTGTGTACGGGACATGAAGTTGCTTTCAATAGGTCGTTGATGTGAAGTAAAAATAGTGTTGGTGTTGGATCCTTGCGGAACACCAGCATTTATGAGTAGAGTGTCATAAAGTCTTTTTGTCAAATTTTGTTCTTGATATAAAATTATTGTATCATCATAATTCATTATGTGATCTTGGTTAACTACATGATCAGAGAGTGCGCAAAAAACTTTCTGGAGTCTACAGTCACTTTTATGACCAGTGATTCGAGATTTCAAAGTTTGACTCGTTTGTCCAATGTAGTTTTTATTGCAAGAACTGCAAGGTATACTATAAACTAAATTGCTTCTCATCGGTGCACATTCTTTGTCTTTTAATTTTGTATATATTTTATTTATAGGGAGGATATTTCTTTGTGATATTTTAATATTAAGTTTACTTTTGAATACATTGATAATTTTTGGAGATAAATAAATAAATAAATATAAATATAAAAATTGTTTTTTCTGTACATCCTACTAAAATAATATCATTAACTCATGAAATGTCTATCAGTGTGACAAAGAAATATTTTTTGAAGTTATGTCAATGTATGTTATATAATCATATTATTCGTTAACTTAACTCATTTTACATGTAACGTTATACCATTTATTTATATTCGATGTTTTTTAACCATTTTTAACTTTTAGCCTTGAAAAAGAAAATAATTTTTCGAAAGCTTGGCAAAGTAAAAAAGAGTTTTTCTTTTTGACTTAGACTCAATACCCGTGAATTTTTAATAATAAATATATATATATATATATATATATATATATATATAAGAAATGATTAAAGTTTTTCAATTATATAAATGAAATTAATTCACAAACCTACCAGTTATATTTAAAATTAACATTATAAACAAGGTATTTCGTCAAACTTAACTTTACAAAAAATCAAAATGAAAAAAAATGTTTTTTAAATATATTTCAAAAATCCTACCAGCTGAAACCAGATCGATTTTAAATAACCTACTACTAAAAACGATATAAAGGCACCAGGGTTAGTTTTAGCAACCTGACAATTTAAAATTGCAAAAATTGCACGTAAGGCTTTTATATCAAGTACTTCTTTATTGCTATAAAGAGTATGAAGCGGGACGAAACCATTACAATGCAGAAATATATGCGTCTATCACTCTCGTAACTACTTCAAGGGGGTTTAAACGCACGATTTTAGCTATCGGAGTCCATAATGAGCTACGAAGCATACGAAAAATAATTTACTAGAACTGGATTTTAAGCTTCGAGGAAAGGAGGTTTGCCCCACACACTTGCCAGTTGCCCCACCTGACTCATGATCTAACCTAACCTAATCTAACTCGTGACGCTTGCGCACAACGGGTCGAGTGTTCTAAAAAGATGGAAGTAGTCGTTTGCTATCTCACTTACTCCATGACACTTTCACTTACGAGCAATAGCAATAAAGGAGTATTAGATATATAATAGGACTATAAACAGCCAGAAAGTGTCAAAAAAGGCACGTCTGGCTGTGCGTAGAGGAGTGTTGGTTCCTACATGAAAATAAGATTAATGCTGCGGAGATGAGTAGTCTGAGAAGTATAGCCGGAGTGACTCGGTTGGATAAAGTGAAGAATAGTGAGATCAGGGAACGCTGTGGTGTATAAGAAGATGTGGTTACAAAGACAAATAAAGGAATGCTTAGATAATTGGGACACGTAAAAAGGATGGATAAAGGAAGATTAACGAAACAAATTTATAAGGCGAGTGTGAATGGACGGAAGTCGGTAGAGGTCGACCTCGGCGAACATCGATCTCGATCAGATCAACATTGTTTTGAAAAAAGGCCAGGTCAAGTGTACCAACTACCGACGAGCATGTATAAGAGCGCTGAAGAAATTAGAGGAAGCAAAAAATGATTGTAAAAATTGTAGCGGAAGTAAAAGGAATGGGTCTCTACCTACCCCTACGGTAAAATATTGTTAATAGCTTTGTTTGGCAATTTACTTATGGCCCACCTTGTATTTCATCCGGTTTACAAAATTATGAAGTAAAGAAAAAAAGTATTTAGACAGATATTTGAAAAAAAAAATTTGAGAAAGGGTTGGTTGAGAAGAACAAATGGTGAACAAAGCGAAAGAATCTTAACCAAAAAACGCATGACCATAACTGTACCAAAAGAAAAAGAAGGTTGCCGTCCGTAAGCACAGTGAAAACCAGAAGTAGAAATTGATATAAAACTCATAAAAATTACTAGAAAAAGAGAAAAAGTAAAAGACATAATTACTGCTTATATTTTTATGTCCACAAATTTAATACATGCAATACAAAAATATTAAGAAAAATGTGTACAGGAACCGTTCATTATAACGCATAATCCCAATCTAACCGGGAATAAAACGACTATTTTATCAACGGGAAATGTTTTGTATCAACGTGTTCTGTGACCAAAGAAAATAAAGAAATCTTTATTGTTTCTGTCAGCATTCGGTTACATATAAAAACGTACCCTCTACAAATAAACGCGGTTAGAAAAAACACTTTGAAAATAACGACGACGTGGCAAATATCCAAGAGAACGGGACGTGTCACTTGTTTTCATTCCTTTGGCTACTTCTCCCCTTGCATAAAGCTTATAGACCAGGAACTTTTTCGCACTCTTTAATAAATTTAGCGATGCCCTACTGAATTAGTGCTTTATCCCGTTTAGCGTCGTCCACACTATGGATTTGTTTCTTCAAAGAATCTTCATTTCATTCTAAGCTGTAGCTCGAGGACAAATTATTTACTTATTCTGTAGTTTAACCTTAAATGTTGTTACCTTTTTATACCTAAAGAAAATCAAATTAAACATAACGCGTAGATTACACCTATTATTGATTAAAATTAATAATTGATAAAAGTGAATAACTATGGCAAAAAAAATATAACGATAAATATTGCGATAACATAAGAAAAATAAAAATGTCTCATTTTTCTGAATTTGTTTATACTAGATGAATATAATATTATTATAATATAATAATATTGTGTTTCAAAGACAAAAACTACCATCCAATAAATCCACAGTAATTGTTATTTAAAATAAACAAACTTAACCATTAACTAAAAACAAACGAAAAACATTTCAATCAAAATCAAAAGTTATAGACTAATTTTGATTCTAATCATGTAACCATCACAGACAACAAACTCTTTTGACCAAACTATCAGCAAAATGAATGGGAACGGCGTGCTACATATTTACAAACAGCAACTCTTTTGTCGATTTTAAGATCGTGTATAGGCTTGCATCTCGTTTTTTAATTAAGCGAAGATTGTTATTATTTTTTTATGTGTTTTAAAAGGAATAGATTTGGTTACGTTACTGGTACTTCATAAAAATATCGTAGAAGATCTAAGGGAGTAGTTGTCATTTGTGACAGTACTGCTAGATAATTGATTTTTTGGAGAACGGGGAGTTAAAATAAAGAGTACCATCATTTATAAAACTAGATTGGATATAGATGTTCCAAATAATGCAAATTTTACTTTTGCAGAAATTTAAATTACAGTCAATAAAAAAAAATTCAGTCTATTATTTAATAAATATTTTCTTACTGTCTTCATCGACAAGTAACTAAAAACTTTATTATTAATACAATAAAATTTGCTTTTGTACTTTACAATAATAAATAAATATTTACGATTTTGGCGGACTGTTTAAGGATTAATGGCTTTAAATACGCCAGAAAAAAGGTGAGAGGGGGGATTACAAATAGCATAGTAATAACGTAATTCATAGTTAGTGAGCGCACGCCCTTTCCAAATAAAAAACGTATTTTATATGTAACGAGGTCTAAAACTGTCTTCAAAAAAATGACCAACTCTTTTGATTGTATTTGCGGCGAATAAATTAAAATAACAGCCAAAATATTTATAAATATACAGCTCTGTAAAGCCTATACTCCCATTTGAATAAAAGCATCTTATTTCTCATGTTGTACCTGCAAACTTTAAAGTATGCCTGGCCTGTAATTTCAAGATGTTTGATTTTCTGGTAAGAATGCAAGGCGGATACACTAAATATCAATGCTATCTTTGCTTGTGGGATAGCAGAGCAGATGCAATTTACTATCAGCAGGCCTAAGCAAACTAAATTTCAAATAGGAAAACAGAATGTCAAGTGTAAAGCGATTGTGAAGCCCGATAATGTTTAGTGCCTCCGTTGCAAATAAAATTATGTCTTATAAAGCAATCTGTGAAGGCTCTTTGTCAAAGTTCTAAAGCTTTTTAATATAAAAGGAATTTTTTTCTCAAATTGTCAGCAAAGAATTTATTACCACTATGTTTATTTACTTTAAAACTTATGGGTTGCAGAATGTCCCTTAAAGTGCATGCTTACTTGGACCAATTTAAAGACTCGAAATAGCAAACAAAACGTTTTCAACAGAATGTGATAGAATTTAAGCAACTTTATTAAAAACAATATAATGAGAACAGAGGGTAGGTTAGGTTAGGTATCATGTGAGTGGGGCTTAGGTCGCTCCTTCACTGCGACCCCTAGAGGTTACAGTTCACCGCACAATCCAGCCCCTCTCACGAAGTTCATGGTTGTATGGGGTAAGATTTTCTTAAAATCGGTAGGTTCTAGGTTGGTGTAACCAAATATGTTAAACCTTATTCTTCCAAGCCCCGGGCATGAACATAGTATCTGTTCGGCAGTTTCGCCTTCCATGCAGTAAAACCGACAATCCGTTTGTTGATTCAGACCTATCCTTTCGAGGTGGTATCTTAGACGACAGTGTCCTGTAAGCAATCCCGTTTGAATTCGCAGGTCATTCCTGCTCCATTCCAGGATCTGCTTAGTCGCATTTCTCGAGGGTTTAGGTAAGAACGCATTCGAGTAAGTTAACCCTGGTATATAGGACCAGTACGTGAGTATTTTCCTATCCGTCCAGTCCAAAATAATTGTTTTGGCAGCACTTGTAGTGACTCCAAAAACCGGTTCTGGTCCAGTGAGTGCAGATTCGACCCCCTGTTTTGCAAGGGTGTCGGCTTTTTCGTTTTCCTTCACCCCCTGTTGATAACATAACGGGTGGTTACATTTGGGGGCTTATAATGAAAGTTCCCACTCACACAAAAGGAGTACCAAAAGTATTAGTTTTTAAAGCTTGTCTATTTTTTTTTTGCATTGGTAAATTTATTTTAACTATGTTTTGTAAACAAAAGTAGTGTTAGTATATAAATTAAAGTAATTTTGGGTAAAACCATTTTTTATTTTATTTATTAGACACAAGTAATCAAAATCAAACATACTGAATCTGGGCTCAAAATTCGTAATGACTTGTGTTATCTTTTTGTTTTATTATAAAACCAGCAGTAGCATTTTTTACCTTTTTTACTTGGTCTATTTTCTTTTAAGCGTCTTTCATTTCGTGTAGTTGTTTAGGGATGTCTTGGTTTTAATAATTTTTTACAATATTCTGCAGATGCTGTCAGGGTTTTTTTTCTAGTCATTTTACATTAGCTAAGTTTTGACGTTATTTAACAGTCATATAGGCTTTTTTAAATTTACAGCATATACTTTTTAAAAATTACACGTCTTTTTGGCATCAAAATATTTCTTGTTTTTTATTAATGTTAATGTTAATGTTGTTAAAAATGGTGATAATTAAATTATTTAATTAAAGTAACGTATTAATGATTTGGTTTTTTTTTGTCGTGAAGTTATATGTTTTTTTTTTAAATTGGTTTTAAGGATGTTCAATGGTAACTTTAAGGGGGAAGAGGCTAAAAGTGGTACTTTATGCTTTAACATAGACGATCAGTAGGGTAACAAATATTAATTTATTAAAAAAAAATTTTTTTTTAAAACGTTTTTAAATCTATCTATTTAATCGTTTTTTAAATAAATAAAATAATTTTAACTACTATTTTAAAAAAATAATATTTTTTAACTCGTATATAAAATTGTAAATTTATTAAGGAATGAATCTTTATTAGACGGGAAATAATAAAAAATTTAAAAAACATTAATTTTAATCATTTGGCACCAGGCATTGTTAAGTAAATTATCTGCCTACGGTCTCCCAACCAAACTTCGCCAATGGCTCTTGAGCTTCATGCAAGATCGCTCCTTACACGTGGCAGTTGACGGTATTTCTTCTGATGCGTTTAAAACCAATGCCGGGGTCCCCCGGGGTTCCATCCTGTCCCCCACCTTATTTCTTTTACACATCAACGACCTCTTGAAAACCACCACGAACCCCATTTACAGTTTCGCAGACGATAGCACACTTGTCTCAACTTTCACATCCTATCGATCACTTTCGGTGAATGATACAAATAGACTCAGACAGGAACAGGTTGATTCCATCAATAGAGATCTTAAAGCAATCGTCGAGTGGGGAACCAACAATCTTGTTCAGTTCAACGCCCAAAAAACACATAGTGCCACGTTTTCCAAGAAAGTGAATTCCTCAAATCATCCCATCACAATGTCCGGAAATACCCTTGAACCAAGTCCCTCCATCTCGATTTTGGGAGTCACGGTGTCCAATAATATGCCTTGGCATGACCATGTTGCTAACATCATGTTGAGTTGGATCTGATATGGAAGACCCGTTGAATATTGAATTCTCGAATAGTTTTAGATTGTTTGACGTCTTATGGTAATTTGTTGAATTTATTCAAGCCTTTGTATTATAATGATTTCATTGAATTCGATAAGTTACATTTGGGAAGGTGCAATTGTTCCCCAGTAAAAGTTATGTTCAATACTACCTGGTACGAACCGTGTGTAACTAGCGCCCTCTATGAAAGTCAGATATAAAAATAAATTCATGGGATGTATCAGCTTCGTAAACACATTCGCATAAAAATTTCATTACAATGTTTTCTGTAGTTACGCCAAAATCGTAATAAATGTGTACATTTTTTTTTCAACGCTCTACATCTTGACTACGGATGGCGTTACGAAAATTTTTTACTGGGCAAACCCCAATTTTTTTTTAGTTTATTACCCATCCTAGAGATCGAGGTCACCTTTTTTGAAACACCTTGTATATTTTGTTACTGTAAATTAATAATTGCGTTGAAATCTCATTACTTGACTAAAACTTAATTGCGTTGATAAACCATTGCTTTTTCTAAATCATGTTCTTTAAAACTTTTTCTTAATATTTTTAATACAATTGTTTTGTACTTATGTCATCGCTACAGGAATTAAAGTATTGTTTGTATAAAGTGTTTACTTTATGTGTACTTTACTTTTGAAAATAGAATACGAAAAACAAAATATGCTTAGAATGCAATAAACAATACCGTTAATTGCATAGTCTAAAGATAATTTTAACATTGCGATTAAACTAATTGATTTTTTGTTAACATAAATTTTAAAATCCAATATCAAATTACACAGTTTCCATATTTCAGTTATACTGTCTTTTCTCATCGAACAAGCTAAATCTTAATTAACTACGTATTGATTGCTGGAAATCGAACGAAGCTTTAAAAATACCAAAGGGAATTACATACACTAGACCAATGTAAATAAATCCCAGGAAGTCGCAAAAAGGATTCTTTTAACAAATAAGATTATCTTTGCTTCATGATGTTTTTATTTGTATAATAAGCTGTTTTTAGTATTGGTATTTACAATACAAATTATTGTATGATTAATTTTTTTCGTATAGTCGTATCCATTGTACCATTTTTCAGATTTAATCTAGATATAATCGGATCTCGCAGCAATAAAAAATACAGTCCGATATTTTTTTTTATGGAAATAGTCGCAAAAAGGGTAGACCTATCGTGTGGGCCGCGGACGGCCCGCACTGCGACTATTAGAAGGGGATGGGATTATGAAAAGGAAATGATTGTGGACACGCTTTTTAAAAAGTTGCAGTTGCCTGTAAAAGAAGGATTCTTGATGGAGATTGGTCCTTGTAGTGACAATCTTGAGAGTAAATGAGTGAAACTGATCAGCGTGCCAAGTTCTTCGGCCGAATGTGGCCAATGGTGGTACAAGAGTTTTTATTTCTCTGGAGCATCTGCCATGGAAATATCTGTAGAGCAATGACTGGTCTGCAACTCTTCTTCTATATTTTAGTGGGTGAAGGGTATCTGTGACAGTTAAGATGTTTATCAACCGAATGGCACTTTTCTTAATGGAATATAAAAGACGAAGAGAATGGTTTTGTGCTGAACCCCAAATGTGCGAGCAATACTCCAGTAGAGGTCGGATTTGACCCTTGTACGTCGTCAACAGTTGATCAGGAGTAAAAAACTTTCTGGCTTTCCACAGAAAACCTAGCCTCTGGCTTGCCGACTTTGCGATGTTTGCAACATGGTCATTCTAAGACATTATTGGACACCGTGACTCCCGTGCTTCTGCTTGTATACTGTGCGCGGCTAAATTATGAAACAAATTTTATATTTCGCAAGCAATGTTCTTTTGACAAAAATCCTGAACTAAGTCGATTTTTGTTTTAGAATGCCTAATTTCAAATTTTCATTTTAAAGATGTTATGTCTCTGGTTTTGACGTGGTGACGTAATCGGTAATTTTTTTCAATTGAAATAGATGTCCTGCGATACTTCATCCAAAATGTCTATTATTTAAAATTTATTCGTAAGATTTGCGTTTTTGAAAATCGTTGAAATGATCATGTTTAAACTTGTTTAATAATACTACATACAATTGATGTTGTCAAAAAAATACTACTTAATTCCATTATCAGGAATTGTTTATGTAGTGCGCTTTATAATAAACTATATACTATTTTTTTCTAAAATTATACTTCTGCCAATTTTAATAACAATTTATTAATTTAATAAAAAATATTTTCCAAAAAACCGCATAATTTTTCACGGCAACATTTTATCGGTCCAATCCTCATATTTTGTCCCAAATATTTTACACTTTACTTTATGTGTCAATAGTTATGATTTACTTTGTATATGTTTACCACAATGTTGTTAGATAGCCACAAAGCAATAATTTATTGGACCCGGTTCACGAAATAAAAAGAAAATTGGTTTGACAAAAGAACACCTGTACATGATGCAAGTAGGACCAGATGGAATTCCGACAATTGTCCTAAAGACCTGTGCTCAAGAGCTCACCCCAGTTCTCTGTAGACTTTTTAAGTTATCATACAGCAAAGGAGTATTTCCGTCCATGTGGAAAAACGCCAAAGTCCAACCGATTCCGAAAATAAGAAAAGAAGACTATCCTTGCGAATTATCGCCCTATTGCATTGCTCTCAGTCATATCCAAAGTTATGGAAAAAGCGATTAACACAGAACTCATCAAATATCTGGAGAAATTTGTGATAATCCATGACAGACAATATGGATTTCGACAACTTCAGTCTACTGGAGATTTGCTGGCTTATGTCACTCAGCTCTGGACAATCACCATTGAAAAATTTGGTGAATCCCGTGCAAAAGCCTTGGATATATCTAAAGCCTTTGACCGCGTTTGGCACCAGGCATTGTTAAGTAAATTATCTGCCTACGGTCTCCCAACCAAACTGCGCCAATGGCTCTTGAGCTTCATGCAAGATCGCTCCTTACATGTGGCAGTTGACGGTATTTCTTCTGATGCGTTTAAAACCAATGCCGGGGTCCCCCAGGGTTCCATCCTGTCCCCCACGTCATTTATTTTACACATCAACGACCTCTTAAAAACCACCACGAACCACATTTACAGTTTCGCAGACGATACTTTTACCAGACGAGCGATTTTCATATGAAAAAAAAGTTAATATTATGCCCTGAAAATCAAAGGGATTAAAATAAATGTGAGCAAGACGAAAGTAATGGTTTTTAAAAGAAAAGAACTGCGAGGTGCCAATTAAAGGAAAAAATAAATGAGTTTGTGTACTTGGGTTCAAAGTTTACAAGAGACGAAAAGTATGACTGTGATATTGAGCGAACGGTGTTGGCAGGGAAACAAATAAATGACGCCCTGCATAACTTTATGAGCAGATAGGAAGTGTCAAAAAGGCTCGTCTGGCTGTGCAAAGAGGAGTGTTGATCCCTACACTTATGTATGATAGTGAATGTTGGGTTTTGCAAAAGATGATTAGTCTGAAAAGTATAGCCGGAGTGACTTGGTTAGGTAAGGTGAAGAAAAGTAAGATAAGGGAACGCTGTGGTGTGAAAGAAGATGTAGTTACAAAGATATATAAAGGCATGCTTAGATGGTTTTGACACGTAAAGAGGATAGATAAAGAAAGATTGATGAAACAGATTTATGAGGCGAGTGTGAATGGGCAAGTCGGTAGAGGTTGACCTCGGCAAACATATCTCGATCGAATCGACATTATTTAAAAAAAAAAAAGTACCAACAACATAGAAGCATGTATAAGAGCACTGAATAAAGTGGAGGTAGCAAAAGATGTGTAAAGGAACCGTAGCAAGTGGAAGGAAGTGGTCTCTGCCTCCCGCTACGGAAGAAAGGCGTGACTGTTTGTACATATGTATTTTATTTCATAACATGTATTTCATTGTATATTCTTCATAAAAAATTTTGTCCTGACAGACCGCCATTTTGCATTAAGGTGTTAATAACATTAAATGTATTTGGCTGATACCTTAGATAACTCTTTTAACAATTACACATGTAACATTTCACTAAATTAAAACCACTAACAATATTTTTTGCTCTTCCTTATAATTCGTTCTATTTTTAAATATGTATACCAAATGATGTTTTTTTCGAAAAAAAAATGAGAAATCTTGAATAAATTAAATGTTTCGACTGCCAATTCTTTTTACTGTATCTTTCGAAACTGCTCAAAATAGAAAATCTGGATCTTAAAAGTTTAACTAAGTTTCAGATATATTTGACTTGATTTGCCGAATCGGTAAAAACACGGCGTAGCGAAATGTCACAAAAAACAAATGATAATGTAAGGAGAATCCCGGGGTTAAGACGGAATTGAAAAAACAAATCCACGTTAGCAACTTTTTGCATTTCGAATGAACATAATTTAGACAAGGCAAGCCGATTTCCGTAAATGCGAATCGGTGAATATTGCAGGGACGGAATCCTGTCATTTTTATTACGCCATTACAACTTTTCGATGCAACGGTTTTCACGACTGGAAAGAACGCATTCAATTCCTGACGACGCTTTTAACGATGATGAGAAAAACGTCTTCTTCTTCTTCAGGTGCCGTCTTCTTTGCAAAGGTTGGCAATCATCTTGAAACAGCAGATCTAAACAACTGATTTGTTGTGCGAAACTTTTTCTTCCTTAAATCTTTCCCTGTATTATCAGTTGTAACAAGCTGTATTTTGACCTTTTGAAAATGTATTAACTGTAATTGTAACAGTAGGTACAGTCACAGAACAAGCAGTAATCATTACTCAAAAATTCACATAATTTCACAATAATTGATATTAACAGCACTATAAAAGGAATTAAAAAATCTTATACGCCTTTGCTAATGCCTTTTTTCGGTTCATGTTCTCAAGTGTGCCAAAAGTATTAATGACAAGAACCAATAACGTATATTTATTAGAAAGGGTGTAAAAGTGTAAAATTATTTTGTTATTTTGGTTATTTGTAAACACAGTAGTTTTACAAAAAATTAAAGACCGGAATTATAAAAAACTGTATTATCGAAGATAGAAAAAAATTTTAAAATATTGTTTCATAAAAATGTTGAATATTTAAAAAAAAAAAATGTTATCTTAATAATCTATATATTATATAAGAGATATCCACCTATATATATGGACATCACGATATCTCGGGAACCATAAGGCCTAGAGATTTGAAATTTGGTAGGAATATTTCTTTTGCCGAGTGAAGGTCAGCTAAGAACGGGTTTTACAAAATTATACCCGCGAAGTTTTTGCTGTTCATGTACCTAGTTGTATATTTTCGGGAACTTTATCTGTTAAAGAGACAGTGTAAATTTTATTTGAGATAAAAGGACGTCAAGCTAACCTATCTTTCATTGAGAAAGTTTTTCGCGAGTGATTTGTTAAAATTATCTAGGCAATTTTTTGCAAATAAAATAAAATTTATAGTTATAGTAGAAATGAGATTTGTTTTGTTGCTGTCACGGTTAATATTTTTAAAAAGTGAACAGATTGATTTAATTAAATCAAGTACACCGAATTTAAGTGAGCTTAATTTAAGAACGGATTTTACAAAATTCCACCCGCAAGGGGGGTTGCGGAGGCGGTAATTAAAAAAAATCCGCAATTTCAAACTATAGCTCCTAGAAGTTTGAAAGTTGACCAAAATATATGTTTTAGTATGCTGAAAATAACTACTGACAGATTTTGTAAAATACCAGCCACAAAGAGTTTGGCGGGGGCGATAAATATTAAAAAAATCTAAATAAAAAAAAGCTGGTGCGTGGAGTCCCTACGCGCAGATGAAGTAACACTTCACACTATGAATTTACCAATATTCCTTGCAATAACTGCGTCAATGGTAGTTCCCCCTTATGTTGTGCTCTTTATTCACGTTAATATTCCTTCCTTTCTTTTTCTGTTCATGTAGTTGTATATTTTCGGGAACTTTATCTGTCAAAGAGACAGTGTAAATTTTATTTAAGAAAAATTGTATACATTTTTAAAGGACGTCGAGCTAACCTATCTTTCATAGAGAGAGTTTTTCGCGAGTGATTTATTAAAATATATATAGGCAATTTTTCGCGAATAAAATAAACTTTATTGTGTCAAAGGACGTCCAGCTAACCTAGGTTGTAGGTTGTAGGGGGGGTAGTGAAGGCTATGCAGCCCCTCAAGCACCTCGACCTATCAGATCTTATGTGCATAACCCTTAATATATTCGAGGCCCAAGATTTTAGCTAACCTGTCTTTCATTAATAATTTTTGGGATCGCTAAGTTTGATATGACATCCCCAATTGTGTTAGAACTACCACGAAAAGGGTAGGAAGGATAAAAATATAAAAACTATTAAAAATACCAATATGTGGTGAATTCATAGTCTTCGGGACGCAGAGTTTGATAATGACATTCCCAAAGCAGACAAGCCTACGAAAGAGATAAGAGGGGGTTAAAATATAAAAACTATTTAAACCGCAGATATTATTGTTAAATTCATAGTTTTCGGAGTTTGATAGTGATATTCCCAAAGGAAAAAGGGTGTTGAAATATAAAAGCTATTAAAAATTACCTATATTAGTGTCAAGTTCAAAATTTTTAGGGTCGCTGAGTTTAATAGTAACATTTCCAATTTTATAAGCATCTATACGAAAGGGGTGAGAAGCGATAAAATAAAAAAACTATGATAAACGGCTAATATTAGTGTCGATTTAATAGTTTTAAGGTTGCTAACTTTGATGGTAACATTCCCAATTATGTTAGCACCCATACAAAAGGGGTGAAAAGGGGATAAAATATAAAAACTAAAGCCGATTTAGTGTCGAATTCATAGTTTTCGGGGTCGCTGAATATGATAGTGATATTCCCAAAGCAGGCAAGCTAACGTTCGGGCAGGTCAACGGCTGCCGGGTTCTGCTAGTATTAAATAAAATAATGTCACATAAGATTATGCCACGTAAATATGGTTAACTATCACAAATGAAATATATGAATTTTAAACCGCAAAATATACATATTTGGATTTATCGTTTTCCTCACCTTCAATAAAGTTTGACAAATTCATTCTCACCTCCCAATTATAATTCCAGTAATATAGACCATTACTCTTCGGACAGCTGGGACACTTCTTCATTATTGACAATTCAAACGAATGCCGCACAATATTGATTGTTAAATTATAAAATTTGCATTTTACTTTTCTTAGAGTCTGTGCGCTTTCTTTAAAAATAAAAATCTGTCGGCCACTAGTTTAAAGCCTCGCAAAGGACGAATTCCACCCTGGGGACATAGAATGGGAAATATTCATGCTGAAATAAGAAAGGATGGCGCAGAACGAGTCCTTTCCCTTAATCTTCTTTGGGAAACCTTTTTGGCCGTATTAAGTTTGCTCCTTATAAATTTTAAACGATTTTTATATCTTGAAGAGTTCTCCTTGTAACTTATACTAAACTAGAATATTGCAGACGAATTACCAAAGAAAATATTTTAAAATTTAAATGCGGATTGATTATTTTGGTTATTTTATTTTTAAAATATTTGCAAATGGCTTTAAGGTAAAGAGTTCTCCTTGTAACTTATACTAAACTAGAATATTACAGACGAATTACCAAAGAAAATATTTTAAAATTTAAATGCGGATTGATTATTTTGGTTATTTTATTTTTAAAATATTTGCAAATGGCTTTAAGGTAGGTTATTAAAGTTTCGACATTTATTTTGGTTCTTTTTTGTAGTAATAAAAAGTACCTTACTTAAGTTACAGAAAAGTACAACAACTTGAGCTATTACTACGTGGAAGGAAGAATGGAGATGATGAAAATAAAATGTTTCAGTTTATAAAACAGTTAAAATACTTAAAAGCAAATAAAACGATAATGCTAACTGACAATTTTCTCTTCCAAAACGAAAAATTTTTTGCGCAATTTAAATGATATAAAGCGTCGGTTTTTCAAAATAAAACGACTTGATAAACATTTTCAACGACTGTCGAGGAACCTCTTTCCGGCATGATATCTCAAATAAACCAAATGAAAGCGAATCAAATCTCTTTTGTGGAAACGTCATGTCTCCTGTTTTACATTTATTTTTGTCTTTATTTATTCTTTATCGTGCCTTCCGCTTCACCGCATATTTACCTCTGCTATCTTTTGTGAATTTTTTCACTGCAAAAAAGGTTCCTTGGCGACAATACCGCCTTGAGAAGGATTTATTTTTATATTTTCACTTTGCTGCATACTATTTTTATTTTTGTAGTTTCGTTGCAATATTTATTCGGTACATGTTTATTTTTTTTTTATAAAAATAGTTGCAAAAAGGGTAGACCTATCGTGTGGGCCGCGGACGGCCCGCACTGCGACTATTAGAAGGGGAAGGGATTATGGAAAGGAAATGATTGTGGACACGCTTTTTAAAAAGTTGCAGGTCATAGTTCTCTGGAAAAACTGGTTTTGGAAGCTTATTCCATTCCGTAGCAGCCCTGTAAAAGAAGGATTTCTGATGGAGATTGGTTTTTGTAGTGTCAATCTTGAGAGTAAATGGGTAAGACTGATCAGCGTGCCAAGTTCTTCGGCTGAATGTGGCCAATGGTGGTACAAGAGTTTTTATTTCTCTGGAGCATCTGCCATGGAAATATCTGTAGAGCAATGACTGGTCTGCAACTTTTCTTCTATGTTCTAGAGGATGAAAGGTATCTGTGGGAGTTGAGATGTTTATCAAGCGAATGGCTATTTTCTGAATGGAATCTAGGAGACGAAGAGAATGCCTTGGTGCTGAACCCCAAATGTGCGAGCAATACTCCAGTAGAGGTCGGATTTGAGCCTTGTACGTCGTCAACAGTTGATCAGGAGTAAAAAACTTTCTGGCTTTCCACAGAAAACCTAGCCTCTTGCTTGCCGACTTTGCGATGTTAGCAACATGGTCATGCCAAGACATATTATTGGACACCGTGACTCCCAAAATCGAGATGGAGGGACTTGGTTCAAGGGTATTTCCGGACATTGTGATGGGATGATTTGAGGAATTTACTTTCTTGGAAAACGTGGCACTTTGTGTTTTTTGGGCGTTGAACTGAACAAGATTGTTGGTTCCCCACTTGACGATTGCTTTAAGATCTCTATTGATAGATTTACCTGTTCCTGCCCGAGTCTATTTGTATCATTCACCGAAAGTGATCGATAGGATGTGAAAGTTGAGACAAGTGTGCTATCGTCTGCGAAACTGTAGATGGGGTTTGTGGTGGTTTTCAAGAGGTCGTTGATGTGTAAAAGAAATAAGGTGGGGGACAGGATGGAACCCTGGGGGACCCTGCACAATACTCACCCCTTTTATTTGTTTGTTAACTTTTCGAAATCGGTTGAATATTGGAGCTGAAACAGTTAAGTATTAAATGAAATTATCTTACGTGAAAGGTGTCGTATAAGATATTGTTATGAATCGCTACCAATATTTTAAAAGTCCAGTGTATAATCCCTTTAACGAATGATCCAATGTTGAAGCCGTGAGAATTTTACAGGTTCGCCAATCGAAAACAAAACAGTGCCATTTGCAGGAATCTGGTCAACATTTTAGAAAAACGTTTATACCCGTCGATTTTTAAATAAAGGGGGACACTCTTTTCCGGTATTTTTGACACCACTACTTTTAACCTCAAGCGAGGGTAAGAATTACCCAAATTTTTAATTGGCATCGGAGGTCGAATAAGATGTCTTTTGAAAGCTCCGACAATTTTCTTTACAATAGTCTTTAAACTTTACATTTCTTTCCGATACTTTAAAAAAAATTACGTGTTAAAATTCCAATTATTTTAGTTGCTTACTTACTACTTAATTGACTAAACGTTTAAACGTATATTCCGGAGTAATTCGATGGCACTCGTTAACAATTCTTTGACGCAAATCTTCCAACGACGCTGGTTGTGTTTTATAGATTTTACTTTTCAGATGTTCTCACAAAAAGAAATCGATGGGCGAAAAATCTGGCGATCATGAAGGCCTCTTTTCCCAATTTAATGCCGTGTAAAACGTTGGTCTAAATACTGACGAACAATCGCCGCATAATGCGGAGAAGCACCGCCCTGTTGAAAATAAAAATTATCTTCGTCATACTGTGGATTATTTTCAAATACTATTTGAATTGGGAGAAGAGGCAGCACTCGATTTCTTTTTGTAGGGACATCTGAGAAGTAAAATCTATAAAACACAACCAGCGTCGTTGGAAGATTTGCGTCATGGAGTCGTTGACGATTACCGTCGAAATACTTCAAAAATTTTTCGAAATGTGCGTGAAAGTTTTGAATAAAATCTTTATTATTGTCTTTATTTATTGTCAGAGCTTTCAAAAAATATCTTATTCTTACCCTCGCTTGTGGATGAAAGTAGTGAAGTCAAAAATACCGAAAAATGGTGTCCCCTTTTAATAAAAAATCGACGAGTCTGAGCGTTATTCTAAAATGTTGACGAGGTTCCTGCAAATGGCTCTGTTTCGTTTTCGGTTGGCCCCCCCCCTGTTAAAAAGCTGAGCGTACGTATTTTCTGAAAATTTGGGGAATGGTCCATTGCAATATATAAGTTTATCAGCTCGCGAGGAGTTTGTTAGTTTATTAATTAGTTAATTAGTTAGTTCAGTTTAGTTAGCTCAGTTCAGAAGTTAATCAGTCTATTAAGGAATTGTTAGGTAAATGTTGCTATTTTAAAGTAAAAATTAATTATATTATTGTCAGTTATTTTTAAATGTGTACCTCTTATTAAAAAAACCCACAGAATTTTTAAAACTGGCATAAAATACCATCTTGACAGAAGTTATTGATAAAATTAGAAAAATACAATCGAAACGTAGCATAATTCTTTATCTTTAAAATGTCATCGCGTACAAACTACTAATTTTTATTATTTTGGAGAATAGAAATTTTGAATTATTGTCTTTCATTTACATTATTCATTGCCATATGACTTTCTTGTATTTTCCAATGTAAAAGAAAACAAACGATTTTTATTGCAACAAGATTCTATCGAGCCTGTTTAAACAACTTTTTTGAGATATCATCACAAGAATCGCAAATATGAGTTGAAAATTTCTTTAACTTATGAAAAAGTTTATTTCAAAAAATAAAATTGAAATACACATTAGAACTAACTTTACACCAGAGTTCGTTAGTTGTTTTTTTTTTGTGAAAAATTAATTAAAATTTTTAAAAACAATTTATTAATGTTTAAAATTATTTCAATTTTATGCTAAAATAAGATATTTAAGGTTTATTGACTCAAAAAACACGTTTTTATTGCTTTTTTAAAAGTTAGATACAGGATGTACCAAATTATGCACATTAGTAACATTCTTGATTATTTTTTAAAATTTTTGATTTTTTTTTCGTAAATTACCCATCCAGACTTTTATTCCTTCTGAATAAAAGATGTTAAAAGATAAGTGTGGTGAGCCAGACAATGGTAACATATTAAATATTTATTTAAATATGTAAAATACCCTGTATGAGTTGGAAAACTTGATACTTTTAGAGCGGCGGGCTATGAAAATGAAAATTAGCTATCCCGGAGCGAGGAATATTTCAAAATTCTAGGTTATTGTATTAAATTTTAGTTTTAGCTCGGGAAATCTCCGAAACTAAAACGATAAAATTATAGTACAGTTACTTTTTTTCTGTATATTTAAAAAAATATATTTTAATCGTACGAACATTTTAATATTCATAAAATGCTAATAATCCAACTTTTTTTAAAATAAATGAATAAATTTATAAAAAAATACCAGTGGTCTGGGTACGACCCCAAGGGGTCAACACTACTAACTTCCCAGTGAAAATAATGAAAAAATACTATATGATTTGTTATAAATATTATTATTTAAATTATTACAAAAACGATTTAAACTGTTTATAAAAATTATAATTGTCATTAACAATATTCTGTTGAGGTCAACCTTATTCTTTCAAACTTTTTCTTATCATTTCATAAGCGGAGCTATTTTTAATTGTTTATAACAATAAAAAATGTTTTCTTAAATAATATGATCAATAATTATTTGTTAGTAAAAATATTTAATTGTTATAGACAATGCTTGATTATTACTAACATTTCGTTCTCGAGATAACCGAGACAAAAGATAATTCCGAATGTTTACCATTTTTTCCGTTTTTTGATACTTTATTAAAAACAGCTTGACCGATTTTGCTGAAAATCTAATCAGTTCTAAGTTGCATAATTATGCGTCGAATTCAATTGGTCCTACGTCAATGTCATTTTTTGTAATCGAACATACGAACTTACGCACATACGTACATACACACACAGACGTCCACTTAAAAGCTATTGTATTCGACTCTCGGGACCTTGAAATCTGGAGATATGTCAAAATTTGAGATTCGCAAAATCGGACCCATTACTATAACTTCCCGCTGGGAAGTTAAAAATTATTGTTGCGAAATACTAAAATTATTAAAGTAGCGATTTAAAAATTTAAAGTTGAAATAAATCGTTATGTTCAGATCCTTAATGTATTTTATTCTTATTGAGATGTACATTCTTTTTATTTCTTTGGTTTTTTTTTATATTTTTTAAAAGAATTTTTTGTCTGAAAAAGGTCTGCTTTCTTCCCCCACGTATTTTTGATTTGTGGATTTATTATTTTTAACAATAAAGTAACGAACATTTAAAACAAAAAACCTTTTTCATTATTTTACGGACAACCACAGGAGACACTAAACTTACGGGTCTTTTTTAAGACAAATTTTACTTTATGTGTAAAGGGTCAACCAATCCGAGCAAAGGCCAAGCCAGTAGAAGAAATTGATTATGTCACGTTGGTACTTCGTATTTTTAATATTTTATTGTAAGTTTTGTTGCAATAAAGTCTATTTATATATATTTCTTTTTCACTAAATCCACACGTGACGAAGATCGACAAATAATTATACACTTAATAATTATACGTATTACAAAAATTATCCATTTATTAATTTAGAGTTGATACATGGTTCAACGAGCTAAATATATAATTACGATTCATATACGTTATAAAAGTTTTTTTACGATTTGTAGTACCTACTTGTTTTAAAAAACAAACCTACCCACCGGCCAATGCTCTTCTGGAAAGAAACACTTTAAAGGATACTTTAGATTTTTTATTCTTTTATTTTAATTTATGTGTTCATGGCATTGCAAGTTATAACTATCAGCCATTAGTGGAAGTAGACATGAATAATGGGATTTATTCACAGAACTCAAAGAACTAGAAGGCCAATGTCAGACTGAAAAATCCCTAAGATTCGATACCATTAGTGCGCTTCGTACACATGTGAGCATGCGCACATTGTTTATTTTTTTACTATGCTGGTTTTGTTGACCTGTTAAAACTAATGATGCTAATTTTTCCGAAAAAATTCAATTATATACAGCAAATTATCTCGAAAATAAAACATGATATCAACGTGGGACTAATTGCATTCGACGCATAATTGAAATAGTACCAGATATCTACTAGCTATATACAGGGCGATTTATAACTATTGGGACAATTTCTTGAAAAATGTTAATTCGAGATTTGCGGAGTAAATCTGGTGATAAAATTGTTCTGAGGCTGCCCATGGCGCTACTGTCTCTCTACTGCGCATGATCACATGTGCACGATAAGCTACGGTGGGGCATACTTATAAAGCATGTCATTGGCCTTCTAGTTCTTTGAGTTCTGTGGATTTATTTCGGAAAAAATATGTATTCAGTTGCAGTATATTATATCACACAGCGTACAAAATTTTATAAATTACAACATATGACTCGTGGAAAAACATCATTAAACATCTTTAAATCATCAGCAAAGAAATTTACTATAGAGAAAAAAATCATTCAAGTCGTGGATAAACGGGTTGAAAAGTAAGTATTCCTTAATAATGTAGTTTACCAGGTGTAACTGTAATTGAGGAAGATACCACATTTTATTTATTGGACCATGCAAACAAGAAAGTTTTCAATCCATTTTATAATTCTTTTTTTTTCTTTTAACTTACAGCTTTTGATGATTGTTTAGTTTGTTTTTACAAGTCGAGAAATTACAATCGTTTAATTAACTTACCAAAATATTAACATTTATTTAATTAATATTTTATTTATTTTTCCTTGCCACTTTCTCTCGGGAATAAGTACTTAATGTAATATTATAATTGCTTATTTTGTTAATAGCAGATGTAAATAAACGTTCCTATCTCGGCTTTTATTAATTAAAAACCGTCGTGAATTAAATTTAAATAAGCGCGACTGGGATATCCACCTAATGATTAACAAAAATTATATATTTTTTTTTTAGTCGCAAAAAGGGTAGACCTATCGTGTGGGCGGCATAGGGCCCGCACTGCGACTATTAGAAGGGGAAGGGATTATAGAAAGGAAATGACTGTAGACACGCTTTTTAAAAAGTTGTAGGTCATAGTTCTCTAGAAAAACTGATTTTGGAAGCTTATTCCATTCCGTAGTAGCCCTGTAAAAGAAGGATTCTTGATGAAGATTGGTCCTAGTAGTGTCAATCTTGAGGGTAAATGGGTGAGACTGATCAGCGTGCCGAGTTCTTCGGCCGAATGTGGCCAATGGTGGTACCAGAGTTCTTATTTCTCTGGAGCATCTGCCATGGAAATATCTGTAGAGCAATGACTGGTCTGCAACTCTTCTTCTATGTTCTAGAGGGTGAAGGGTATCTGTGAAAGTTGAGCTGTTTATCAACCGAATGACCCTTTTCTGAATGGAATCAAGGAGACGAAGAGAATGACTCGGTGCTGAACCCCAAATGTGCGAGCAATACTTCAGTAGAGGTCGGATTTGAGCCTTGTACGTCGTCAACAATTGATCAGGAGTAAAAAACTTTCTGGCTTTCCACAGAAAACCTAGCCTCTGGCTTGCCGACTTTGCGATGTTAGCAACATGGTCATGCCAAGACATATTATTGGACACCGTGACTTCCAAAATCGAGATGGAGGGACTTGGTTCAAGGGTATTTTCGGACATTGTGATGGGATGATTTGAGGAATTCACTCTCTTGGAAAACGTGGCACTTTGTGTTTTTTGGGCGTTGAACTGAACAAGATTGTTGGTTTCCCACTCGACGATTGCTTTAAGATCTCTTTTGATGGAATCAACCTGTTCCTGCCTGAGTCTATTTGTATCATTCACCGAAAGTGATCGATAGGATGTGAAAGTTGAGACAAGTGTGTTATCGTCTGCGAAACTGTAAATTGGGTTCGTGGTGGTTTTTAAGAGGTCGTTGATGTGTAAAAAAAATAAGGTGGGGGACAGGATGGAACCCTGGGGGACTCCGGCATTAGTTTTAAACGCATCAGAAGAAATACCGTCAACTATATTTTTGTAACTTTGTGGACACTTTCTTACACTCGTGGTTTACTAATGCAAAAAATGTAGGTACTCTTCTTGGCATTTAATTTCGATAAACAATTTCTTTGCTTTTTATTCGTTAGATTTTTTATAAAAAAAGGTAATTTTATTTTTATATTCTAAGCAATTAGGGATTAAGGACAAAAAATCGGCCTTGTTTAAATAAACTAATATCGTCTAATTTTATCTAAAAAAATTATTTTTATATTACCAAATCTAAGCTAAATCTAAGATGTTTATTAAATTGTTATTGATTCCTGTAAATTTTAAAATTTTTGGCTAAAGATATATTTTTTTTAGTAGGAAAAATACATGGAGTTCACCTTTTTTTTATATTTCGTATTTTTACTGCCTCTTTACATAAATATAATGTTTTTATAGGCATGTTACAGATAAGACATGTCTCTCGAGTACAAATTTTAAAGGAGCTATTCTAAAATTCTGGGACGCGCCCTTAGGAAAAGTTGTATTTAATAATTTATAGCAAATCTAGTCAAATAAGAATTATTATTTGATCGAGACAATCATACATGCATACACATAGTCACGCATTTATTTCTAAGGGTAGGCAGAGACTACTTCTTTCTACTTGCTACGGTTCTTACTCGCATCATTCGCTTCTTCTACTTTCATCAGCGCTTGCATACATGCTCGTCGGTAGCTAGTACTATTGACCTGGCCTTTAAAACAATTTTGATCCGGTCGAGATATTTTCGCCTAGGTCAACTTTTACCGACTGCCCCTTTAGTCTATCTTCTTTCATTGATCCTCTCTACGTGTCCAAACCATCTTAGCAGTTTTTTAGCAATCCTTGTTGCAACTTTTTCCTTATTACACTATTCCTAACTTTATCTATTATGGTCATTTTAGCTATACTTCTCAGTCTACTTATCTTCGTAGCATTGATCGTACTTTCATGCTTCTTCTGCCAAATCCAACATTTAATACCATATATGAGTGTAGCGACCTGCATTTCTCTAGGCTTAAGTCGTGACTTTTTAACACGCTTATATTAGTTTCACCTTTATGTTTGTTTGTAACTGACTCTTTGGTCTCAATTTAGCCCTCTTTTAAGCGATCAGATTTAATTTCAACCTTGCACAATTGTCAAAGACCAACGACAATGTAATAATACGATTAAAATATTCGATTATCCTGATTAGTTTCGCCAGGATTTATAAATTTCTTCGGGAATCCTTTGCTTGAGAGTAAGAGAAAAATAACTAGTGCGTGAACTACGCATGCGCGAGTTCCAATGTCATATTATAATTCACACAATCCAATAAACTGGTGAGGGATGAATGGCAAGAGAGTAAGTGAAAAATCAAACAAAAAAGCGAAAATAAATTATAGTTTAAAAAAACTAAAAAACACGCTTTTAGAGTTAACTAAAAAAAAATTTTAATATAAGAATTAAATTACTGAGGAGAAAATTAATGTCACTGTCTTAGGTGTGCTTTGTATGACATTTTTAAACTAACTCTGCGTTTCGAAATGAAAGCACCCCACTCTTTTGGAACAGTGACATTAATTTTCTCGTCAGTAATTTTATTCTTATGTTATGAACTATTTTTTACTTTTTGGTTTAATTATCTCTAAAAGCGAATTTTTTAGTTTTTTTAAACTATAATTTATTTTGACACGTTCTGGCTGCTCATATAGTTATGCGGTGACCCATTCATTTATTAACCTGCAACACCCTTCGTTTAATAACACTGTCATACTTTTACGCTCTCATTTTTTTGTTTCACTCCTTCTCCTTCAATTAGCACCTTGCAGTTTAGCTTCGGTACGTGTCTAAAGTCATTAAAAGAACAATCTTAAGTTCCAATTTGATACCAGTACAATTAGTTTTAAAATGTAGGTACCTTAAAGGAAGTTACCGATTTTAAAATAAAGAATTTAGAATTAAGATTTAGGAATTATTTTTATTCCGTACCAAAACTTTTGAGCTTTCAACTGCGGGGAGACAATCATTTTGTTATTTTTTTCTTAAATTAAGTAAAAAAGCGACAAATATATATTTGTTTTGGGATTTAAACTACTAAATAAGAGTTCGTAAGTTTTCTATTTAATTAATTGTTTTCTTTCAGAGAAAATCTTTTAGGACTGTTTTATGTTTCACATTATTATGTGGGCAATATTTCCAATTATTATTTTTGTTATTTAATTAATATTTTTGGGTTTACTAAGTAAACGTTTCCATTTGCGTTACCATTTCAATATTTCTTTGTATTCAATATAACTTTTTTTGTATATTAAGAAACCACTAAATCATTATTTGCTTTATTTTTTTGATATATTTTTAAAACCGTTATGAGTTATGCGATGTGGAACTGCCAAGTGAAATAAATTTAATATTTTAATTATGCAAATTTATAAAACTTGTCAATATTAGTTTATAAATTGACATCCTACAGCAAAAACATTTCATCTCTACATTAACATTGAACTCCCTTCGGGTATCAATAATATAACGCAAATTTTTAAATAAAAAGTAGGAGCTTGTAATATATAATTTAAAAGTTTTTTTCATTGTCTATTTAAAGGTTTTTTTTAATACTTTGCAATTATTAACATTAAAAAAAATAAAATCATCTGATTGTCAAAATCACTATCTCTGACGTTACTTTTGGCCGTTGCCAAGAAGGTACAGAACAAGGAAATTGGAACATCTTTTTTTTTTCATGAAAATAGTTGCAAAAAGGGTAGACCATCGCGTGGGCCGGACGGCCCGTACTGCGACTATTAGAAGGGGAAGAAATTATAGAAAGGAGATGATTGTGAACCCGCTTTTTGAAAAGTTGCATAGTTCTCTGGAAAAAAATGATTTTGGAAGCTTGTTCTATTTCGTAGCAGCCCTGTAAAAAAAGGATTCTTGATCAAGATTGGTCCTTGTAGTATTAATCTTAAGAGTAAGCGGGTGAGACTAATCAGCGTGTCGAGTTCCTCGGCCAAATGTGGCCAGTGGTGGTATATGAGTTTTTATTTCTCTGGAGCATCTGCCATGGAAATATCTATAGAGTAATGTCTGGTCTGCAACTCTTTTTTTATTTTCTATTAGGTGAAAGGTATCTGTGAGAGTTGAGCAGTCTATCAACCAAATGGCTCTTTTTAGAATGGAATCTAGAAGATAAAGAGAATGCCTTGGTGATGAACCCCAAATGTGCGAACAATACTCCAGTAGAGATCGGATTTGAGCCTGGTACGTCATTAGTAGTTGATCAGAAGTAAAAAACTTTCTAGCTCTCCACAAAAAACCTATCCTCTGCCTTGTTGACTTTGCGATGTCAGCAAAATGGTCATGCCAGGACATATCTTTAGAGGAACTGTAACAATTGCGTAATAAATTTTTTTATTCAAATCAAGGTGAAACAATCCTTAAACAGAAAATTGTTATGTGTCTGCAGCGGTAAACCCGCATATTAGTAAAGCCATTAGTGATTTTTATTATCGGGAAACAAAAAACTGTGGACTATGATATTAATCGATATTGGTGCACTTATAGACAAATTATTAATGAGCATTTGTGTCACTAATATTTAGTTAGTGAACAATTTTATCTGTCATTTGTTAATATTTATAGTAAATAGATACCGTTGATATAAAAAAAATAATGGTACCATCATAAATACTTTATAAACTTAAATTTTTTTATTTTAAAAAAATCGTAAAATAAAGATTAAGGTAAAAAGAACACTGATATTGCGTAAACTTGTTGCCTTGGCAAATATTTTGCTAATCAATCATTCCTAGTTACTTTTAAATTTAAATTAAGTTGTCACAGTCCTCGGTCTGCAATATGGTGACGGTAATATGTATTAACTTTCGAGAAAGTTAATGTATTTAAAAAAAATTCCGCGATAGACCCCTAAAAGCATCAAGAAATTGTTTTTTTAATATTTAACATTTTTCATAATACGATAAATTTCCCTCTAGACGTTTTTGGATCATTAAACATATCAACCAGCTATCAAAAATATTGTGCTGTTGGCTGCTAAAAGTAAAATGTACCTACAGTTTTCTGTGCCATTGGTTCTGAAAAATTTGAAATATTCTAATGAATATTTTGGATGCTTATGCAAGCACCATTAGCACAGTCATTAAAATGGGTTTTAAGTGGTTAAATAAAAAAAAAAAAATAAAATATTTTTAGAACAAATTGCTTTAAATAAACAATATTGTTTATTTATTTAATTACTGACTTCTTCAGCGTAATTTTTGACGCAACTAGAAAATTTTTGACTTGTTTGATATTTAAATTAAATTGAAAAATCGTTAAGAGGGGTATTTATAACAATGTTAAAACTAAAGCGTATATTCTCGGTACACTGTAAAAATAACACCTGAAAGTCAATTTCGAGTTTAAGTATTGCCAAAGTGGTAATATAATAATAACATGAAACGATTAACCTTGAATAAAGAGAATTATTGCGTTAATCACTTTTTTTAATTAAATAATAAGTTTTTGTAATCCATTTCTTTCTTTGTTAAAAAATCGCGTCAAATACGGAGGAAAAAATGTTTCAAATTTTTTTTAAATAAATGGCGAATGCGTGCTTGTAAACTGACCGTATAACTAAAAATTTTTGTAATAAATACCTATCAAGAGGTGGCTTTTGGACTAGTCTCTTTGGCGAAAATGCGTATTTCTGCTATAACTTCAAGCGGTAATATATGTTTTTGAGTAAATAGCGAAGGAGTTTTTTTAACTTGATCCCAAAGCCTTAAAACATAGTGCAGCAATTGTTTAATTTTTACGAAAAATGGCGAATAAGTTATCATAAATTCGTAACCGCCATAATAACAGCAAGGTTAATTTTTTTTGGTGTAGGAATGTCATTTTTATCTTATTTTTAAACTGTCTGTAATCAAATTACAAAAAAACCTTTTTATAGAATCGTACATAAAAAATTTGAAGTAGGGAAAGGTGATGCAGGTGTGGTTTCATTTATTTTTATTTGGCTTTTAAATTGAAACAAATTGATTTTATTTTATGATATTATTTTATTTCGGTTTTAGAAAAGTAAGAAAAGTCTTTTACAGGACCAATATTTTTTTTGTAAATAACGGTTTTACTTTATATATATATTGAAATGATATAATATTGAAGTAAGAAAATTTAAAACAAATTACATAAAAATAATCACTATTACATTAAAAGAGGTCTGATCGAGAATCTCAAAAGATCCATTAGAAAGGTTTTTAGACAAAGATAAATAGAGACATGAAATATTAACTGTTTAATATCAAGTCTATGTATTAATTTAATATAATAGCTGTAAATTTTATGTATCGTTGTAAGAATAATGTTAATTTGGGTGATTTAATAATGTTATAGCATCAGAAAACTTGTTTGTCAAAAGGTAATATTGTAGAAAGGATATTTTCTTTAATTTAACCTTCACAGAGACAGGAAGTATACCAAAATAATTCAGGTGGTCTTCTTTATCTGAAAATAGCAATATCGGTTAATATTAAAAAAAAAACAAATTTTGAAAGAAATTAATAATTATGAGATACCCTGTATAGTATAAGTATTTAAAAACGACTACCAATGTTAAAAAATCTTCTAAAACTTTGGTAATTTATAGAGAATTGTCATTGCCAACCCAGAATTAACAATATTTATTTAACAAAATATGTAATGATTATAACATAGTTTATCAAGTAATCATAATAATTTGATTTCTATTTAATTTAAACTTATAATGTAAAATACAGAAGTGTTAAACTTTACCTTATTAAGAATATTTTGTAGTTTGAAATTAATTACCAAAAAATCCAATGATTTAATTGGTTTTCATAATTTGAAGTCATAGCCTTCTGAGATTTTAAGATTCATATAAATATGTAAGCATCAAGGAGATCGGGGTCAGTCCTAGGCATTCCATGGCCCAAATAGTGTAATTCTTGTGTTTTCTTCGGTCATTGCTTGCTAAAAAAAATTAATTAATTTGTGAAGTACATCACCTTGAAAGTAACAAAACTGTTATTCACATGTTTGGATACAGTTATTAAGTATTTTTATTATATTTGAATATAACTTTAAAAGAAATTCTTGTGATAAACAAACCTCTCCAGAAAGGAGACGGCCATTTTTGAAATCGCCATATTTGAATATTAATAACAATGCAGTTATAGTTAAAATTAATAAACTCTACATTTTAAACAACAGTGTTAGTGAGCAGACTTACCTTTGATATGAAGATATGGAGTAATTTGACTAAGGTAACATTTTTTAAACTTAAGTTAGAAAGAATTTCTGTTCCTTAAGATTCATCTAGTCGCCTGTGAGTAGCACTTCACACATAAATCACAGATTATTAATATTGACATATTTGACACAAGACAAATATTCAAGCGTTATCAAATCTTGTGATACACAAGACAGATTTTCTTTAAACGTTGCCACATTTTTTTTTTAATTTCCGTAAAATTTTCGTTGTAATAACCTTTAGTAAAATTCATTTGTTTAAAAAACGTATTAATTAAAAATAAAAAAGCTATGTAATTTTAAAGTAAAGATTTAATTTAGTATAAATTGTAATTTGTAAATTTAAATAGTGTGAAAGTGTATGCGTGGTTGCATAATTTTAGTTTATTTATTTGTATACCTTTTAATACTTTCCATGTTTATTTTATTTTGTTAAAATTTTAATATTAATAAACAAGTTGATCATTTCATGTCAAAAGTCCTTGTTAAATTGAATCGACAATAAAGGGATCTCAGCTCTGGATAGTAATAATAGTTTTAATAATAAAAAAGAAATAATTTTTTTTTGTTGTTTTTTTTATATAAAAACAAATGGCGCCCAAGGTAAGTTCATTTTTATTTATTTATTTTAAAAGTAACGAAATCATATTTTACAAACCATTTATTTTACAACAATATTAATTTTTCTTTATATCGGTACAACTTTTAGAATCGATATAGAAACATTCTGGTATTCTATATTGATATTGTATTCGATATAAAATATTACGTTACAATATATATATCCTGTATTATAAATAAAAAATATATGCAATAGGTTATTTCAGCAACGCAAAAATGCAGAAACGCAAGTCTTTTGGTCTATTTATTTTTCATTTGTATTTTTTTATTTTTAATTTAAATATATATATATATATATATATATATATATATATATATATATATATATATATATATATATATATATACATATTCACTTAGAAATGACTTTTTATTTTTTCATTGAACTTTCCTATGTGTACAGACAAAATAAGAATCAACATATTGTATACATATATTTTTATTTGATTTTTAAATAACAACGTATTCTGGTAAATATGTCAGGATGAATGAAATCGTTGTCAATCATCCCTATATATTTTTTGCTTTGATTTAGGAATCGACTGTCAGTCTATCCGTTTTCGATGGTTTTTTAATAGGATATGTTAGACGTCTTTTTGAGACAGATAATCTTTAACTGACTATATTTTTAAAGCGATTTGTAAGAAAAAACTGGGACCAAAATTTCATGACCGAAATCATTTACATAATAAAAAAAAAACCTTTTTTTTTATTACAAAAAATGTCATCTTCGAATAAAGATAAATTTACTTTTGATGTCACGTATTTTCACTATTTAAAATAAAAGAGTTTTACATTTCCAAAAAAAAAAATGCGGCATTTAACAATAAAATACTTTTTTACTATAAAAAGTATAATTATTTTTAAATTAATCGCGGAAAGCTATTTAAAACAGTTTTTTTTACAATTTAATTTTAAAACTTTACCAAACAACATTAAGATATTAAAAATGTGATATAAATGTTTATTCTGATCACTTACTAGATAGATTTTGGGTAAATAATATTTTATTGCAATAAGCCTTTTTTCTCAAGTACGAAAAATTCCTCACTTGCAGCGCTAGTGCTACAGAAGGGACAAACATTACCCAATATCCATTTGCATACATAAAAGTACCTATCAGAAAAATGTTTTTGACGGAAGACGACGTTCCGGAAGCAAAATTAAAATTCGCAAATATCAAGGATAATAACGTAGCAACATTAAAACGTTGGCTGTCTTGCTTGTCGTAATTTAAAAATTTCATGCAGAAAAAATGAATTAATTGACAGGTTAGTAAACAGAGTCTAGTTATTTTGTAGCGGTACTTTAGAACTCTGATAACAGATGTTCAAAGTAATAATGAATTCAAAATTTATTTCAGACTAAAATATGAGTCGAAAATACTTGATAGTTAAGATAAATTTAATTAAATATCACAAATTAAAATGTTTTAGTAACAAATAGGGTTTATATTTTTGTCTAATTCATGTTTATTTACTGAAAAATCAATTAACAGTTGTTTACTTGTTAATAATATCTACAACAACATGGGTAATTACTTGAGTAAAATAAATGTTTTACTCCAAAATTAACAATTAAGTACTTACTTAACCTTAATTGTTGCAGAAAATGGATCCGGATTTTCCTTAGTTGAACCTTTACCACCAATAAAATGTTTTGAAGACACATAATATGTTATTATTAACTTTTTTTTTTGTTAAATTCACTTTCCTCGATGCGTGTTCCCATTTATTACACCAAACCTCATAAATGTGGGGTTTTGGAAATGGTATAAAGAACACTTTTCCTCTGGATATCAATTATCAGAAGTGCAATTTGAAAAACTACAATGTTCTGTCGGCATTGTAGTTGTATAACAAGAGTTTTATTTATTTGGTTAATAATTTTAAATCACTTAATTTCTCTTCTTAACGTGCCGTCTTCCCTAAAAGTTGGCTACGATTTCGGCAAATCTCTCTCTTTCATGTGCTGCTCTTAGTAGTGACTCTGAATTCAGGCCAGTCCAATCCCTAACATTCTTTAACCACGAATTCTGTCTTCTGCCCGGTCCTCTTTTACCTTCAATCTTGCCCTTCTTTATCAGTTGTATATCTGTATATGTGTCCCAGATAGCTTGTCTTGCGTCTTTTGACCATTCCCAAGATTTCTTTGTCCTCTTTCATCCTTCCTAGAACGGTTTCATTGGAGACATGCTCTGTCCATGATAGTTTGAGCATTCTACGCATTATCCACACTTCGAAGGCTTCTATTCTACGCATCGATCGTATTCCCATCGTTTATGATTCGCTACCATATAAGAGGATTGAGTAGATATAAGCTTTTACGAATGTGTATCTGGCGTTTAGCGATAATGTAGGGTTTGTTAAGGGTCTCTTCATTTTAAGGAATGCGCTTCCTGCGTTTTCTATACGGCATTTTGCCACGTCTTTTTCGTTCGCTAAAGAGTACTCTGCTAGTGGTTTCTCTACTGGCAAATTATGCCCGAGCTCAGCCGTTGATGGGTAGAAGAAAAAAAATACATAAAAGTGAGCCGCGCCACCGACTTAGATTATAGCAAAAATATGTTGAATATTTTACTCACACAATAAATAATTAAGGTACACAGCTCAATAGCAACATCATAACAAATTTAGTCAAAATTAACAGCTATGGTAAAATTTTCTTGCTAAAACAAACCAAAAAATTTAAAATTTACAACTTTATAAAATAACCAGAACAGAAGTAAGAGTAACAGACTTTACCAAGTTACAAAAAAAAGTAAAACATATCTAAATCAACTCATTAATAACACTAATTCAAACATTTACATAAAGGCTGATAATTCACTCGTTTTAACCATTTACATAAAGAACAATGTACTATATTAATAAACTAAAACACAACTTAATCGTGGTGTCAAAATAAGTTCCCAACAATGTACTATATTAATAAACTAACACAAAACTTAATAGTGGTGTCAAAATAAGTCACGGCGTTATATATTTAAAAATAAATCACTTATAACCGTTGGGTATACGAATTCACAAAGTACTATATTGATAAACTAAAACAAAACTTACTCGTGGTGTCAAAATGAGACACGGCGTTATATATTTAAAAATAAATCACTGATAACCTTTGGGTATACGAATTCACATGTACTCCTGTGACCTACTCCTGGGGCTGGTTAGATTATGGGGCGGCACCTGCTAATTAACAATGGCTTCCGTCAAATAAATCCCGCTAACGGCTATTTAACTCGACACCAAAAATCCAAAAATATCCACAATAAAGGCAAGTCAAAATGGTCAAGTTAAAAATCAAATGGTTTTTCTTCAAAATCCAATTAAGATGGCCCAAATAATACACCGTCCCAACAACTTTCACCAATATCCGACTTCGAGGACTCTCAACACACGACTGCCGCTCCTAGGCCGGAAATCAAGAAATGACACGAAATAAACGTCAACCCACGATCTTCTCAAGTCCGTGCTCCACAATCGCCTCGTCCGTGTGGATATCCAGCCCCATCCACACAGAAATTGCAAACCTAACAATAATCCTACCCCTACAAGGTATGCAACATTATCTACAACGAATGATATATTTGAGTTACAACACAGTACGGTATGCTACAAGGAATACGAAACTATCAGAGGACTGTGGAAGGAAAAAATAGGCACGTGACAATTTGATTTCTGTTTCCGGGTTTAAATCTCGTGTTATCCAGCATCCCAGATATTTTTAGACCTGCTCTATTTGTTTGTTATATATCTTTATATAGGTGTTCACATTTGCCTTTTTGGAGATAGTCATTGTTTTTGTTTTTTCTGTATTTATTTTGAGCCCTAAAGTGTCGCCTTCCCTTACTACTGCGTCAATAGGGTTTTGAAGTCCTTCTTGACTATTGGCTATTATTACTGTGTCGTCTGCATACCGTATGTTATTTACGAGTCACCCGTTTAATTTTATGCCTTCTTGGATGTTTTCTAGCGCTTTCTGGAAAATCCTTTCTAAGTATATATTAAAGAGAATCGGAGAGAGTATGCAACCCTAGCTTACACCTCTTTTGAGGGGTATATTGGTGGTGAGTTTATCTTCTACTCGAATCGACTTAATTTACACTGTCTTAAAAGAGTAAAGTTTAGTACCTACCACAAGTGCTGCCTCTCGTGACAGTTTGCCACACTTTTTTTAGAAAAAATGCTCTTTGTTCGACGTTTTTTTTTGTAAGAACTGCCTTTAATGTTTTTAATTCTCTTAACCAAACATATTACTTGTAATTTATTGTTAAATTAAAGGGTGTTAGTAATTATATAAGTTAATTATTTGCAATACAACCCACTATAATATTTAAATTATTATTTTTAAACAATGGGTTAACTTAATAAAAATATATATAAAAACCGATAAACAACATGCGTGACTAGTAATACGCACCCATTTAAATACACAGATTACTTATCTTTATTTGCTGATATTATGTGTATCAATTTTTTTATAGCATGTTAAACAACAAAACAATTTTATTTTTTTATTGCGTATTAAATAGAACCGAATTTTTTTCTCGGACACTAAAACATTTTACCATATTTGAATGAGAAATAAAAATAAATGGTAGCAAAATGTTAAGCAGATAATAGGTACACACAGTTTTTTCTTTTGTGAAAATACTAACAATTTAAGCACATTGTTTAACTTTTATTTTATTCAAATTAAAAGGTAACATTTCTTTTTAATTTTATTAAAACAATGTATAATAACCTTTTTTTTTTCTTTACATCCACTTATGCATAGCAATATTTTAATTTTTTAAAAAATATTATTAATTTTTTTACCGGCATTGTGTATTTCAGTGAGATGCAAATTTTTTTGTTTTTTTTTTAAACCGCATAATATAATTTTTGTTTTTTTAGGTTGTAGTTACATCAAGGCCGAAAAGCTAATGTTAAATTTTATAAAAATTAACTGCTATTTTGTTAACAACGCAATAAAAATATAAATTTTAGTTAAAATTGTTTCTCAATTTCTTTTAAATACTGTATCAAATAATGATCATTCGCAGCAGCTAAATCGAACCGCTCACGCAAATATGTACCAATTTAGAAATCTAATTTATCGAAAAACTCTCCGGAAATGCAGTCGGCAGCCAAACTAAATCGAAAAGGGACACCGATTTCAAATACAAAAGGATATCAATAAAAACGAGATGTTCTGATTTCGAATTAGGTTAATGTGTGTGAAGAAGTAGATTTACTAATTGGGTTTTCTGTAAAGGCTCCCCTTAAGGGAATTCGATGAAAGTAACCCTCCGAGTTTTATTTTTATGTTTTTAAAAAATTCCAGCAGATTAAAAAATCTTATATTTAAACCGTAAATAGCTACAAAAGGACTACCTGCTATTAATAAACAGGATTTTTCGTTACATTTATGTTTATTAATAAAAGCCAAACTTTCTGAAATGATAACTTCTTATGGCACGCTGTAAACTTCTCGGGCGAATGATCGTGTTTCCAAAAGCGTAACGATTTTTTTTTAAATTGTATATTCTGGGATTTCAACCTGAATACACTGACGTGCTGAACAGAAAGCTGTACCATTAAGCCACCACGCACTCTTACTTTAAATGTCCAAGATTGAGTATTTGTTTTGTTAAATACGTTCAATATTTAATAGTTTTTACGCAAATCACTTCTGTCGGGCGTCTCGAAACGCACACTCTTCTTTTAAATGCTGCATTCCAGGTAAAATTCTTAGGTGAAAGTAAAAAGGTCGACTGCGCTTTTATAGACTTGTAAAAAGCCTATGACAGTGCAGTGAGGAATGTATTGTGGTCGACATTGTCCATGTATGGGGTGAGCCGTAGTATAATACGACCGCTTAAATCACTTAACTAGGATTTCAGTGCTTGTATTGAGATAAACAGATAAACAGATAAGCAGACTTTAATATTAGAAAAAGTATTAGAAAGAGATGTGTGGCTTCGCCAAGGTTGTTTGCATCATATGGTTTTTAATAGATTTAAGATAGTGCGTATGGATTAAGAATAAATGATTTCATCATCAAATGCTTCTTTACGGCGAAGGGAACTCTTCTTCTTAGTCTTGTTACCATCGGGAGGGTGTAGTTATACTATTTTAGGTATGTGTTTGGATTTGCTTTGTGGTCAAAGTGGCTAAGATATGCTTTATTGATATTTGGTTTGGTGGACTATTTTTGATTTTTAGTTCTTGTAGAACAGAGGCGTTTTTTCTGTGTTCCAACCATGACACTCTTAGGATTTGTCTGTACAACCATAACTCGAAGGCTTTAATGCTTTTTTGATCTGTTTTCTTTGGTGTCCAAGTTTCAGCGGAATAAACGGCAATTGGAAAGATCAGTGAATTAACCAGTTTTTGTACTGGTTTGATCTCTCCATATTTTTATGCTTTAAGTTGTTGCTGGTCTAGCCATTGCCAATCTTCTCTTTATTTTCTCTGAACAGCCTCCATCTTTAGTTATTAACGATCACAGACATACAAACTTGTCCAACACATTATTTTCGCTACGTTTTTGATATTGGATGTGTTATTGGATTGATCGTTGATCATTACTTTGGTTTTTGTTTTGTTGATTTATAAACCATATTTTCTACTATCGTTCTCTAATTGGTTCATTATGTTTATCAGTTGTTATTCGTATGCTGCAATAATCAAGGTGCCGTCCGCATACCTCAAGTTACTTATTTTTCTTCCTCCAATTGAAATTCCACCTTCCCAATCGTTACGGACTATTCCTATGATATATTCGCTTTATATGTTGTAAAGAGGGGCCTGTATTTTAATAGCTCTGGACATTGTTTGTCCTGTTCTGACCTTGGCTTTATTGTGTTGGTAGAGTCTCTTAATTAAAAATATCAGATGCTTGGGAACACCCATTTCACCCATCAATCTCCACAGAAGTGACCGGTTTCGATGGGATCGCTAAGGTGTTAAAGATGTAGTCACAAGGATAAAAATGCTTAGAGGGTTTAAAGCCTTAATATTTTGTTATGCACACTTTTCGGAATGAAAAGGAGTTATCTTGGTATCAAATATTTTAAAAATTATTAAAACGATATTAAAACTACATAGCTTTATGAACAGCCAGAAAGTGTCAAAAAAGGCACGTCTGGCTGTGCATAGAGACGTGTTGGTTCCTATACTTATGTATGGCAATGAATGTTGGGTTTGGCAAAGGAACCATGAAAATAGTATAAAGTAAAGAATATTAAGATAAGGGAACGCTGTGGTGTGAAAAAAGATGTGGTTACAAAGATAGATTAAGGAATGCTTAGATGGTTTGGACACGTAGAAAGGATGGATGAAGAAAGATTGACGGAATAAATTTATAAGGCGGGTGTGAAAGGACGGAAGTCGGTAGAGGTCAACCTCGGCGAACATCGATCTCGATCAGATTAACATTGTTTTGAAGAAAGGCCACGTCAAGAGTACCTACCAACGACGAGCATGTATAAGAGCAGTAATAAAAGTAGAGAAAGCAAAAGATGTTTATAAGAACCGTAGCGGAAGTGGAAGGAAGTGGTCTCTGCCAACCCCTACGGGAAAAAGCCGTGACTATATGTATGTAAGTATGTAAAACGATAAATATTTATATCCTTTTTTACACACATACATATAGTCATGCCTTTTCCCGTAGGGTTAGGCAACTTATTCCCACTTGCTAATGTTTTTACACAAGTCTTTCACTTTTTTTACTTTCATCAGTTCTTTAATATATGCCTGTCGGTTGCTGGCACTCTTGACCTGGCATTTTTTAAAACAATTTCGGACTGATCGTGATACGTTTAACAACACTACTTTTTTAATAATGTTTAATAATAATACCAACTTTTATGTCACTAACATTCTCGTTATACTTTTGATCGTAATTTTGTGGTAAAAAAAAGTCAGGCAGGTATACAAAACGACATCTTTAATAATTTGCAACCGTTTTTTTATAAAACGAATTCAATTGATGTAATATTGCGTCAACAATGTTACAAATTGACACACGTTTGCAGTTGTCAACATAATAATTTGTATCGCTTGCTTACCAATCCTCTTTGAATGGCTACTTTGAGGAGCTCGACAATTGACCCCATAAATAGGGTATTAAAGCTATTAAACATTGTTGGGAAAAGTGTATCGATCTTAAAGGAGACTATGTAAAAAAAGAGATATTTTTCTCACATTTTTCGTGTTTTTTTACGCTCGTATGAATTCGTATATTATGGATCTATTGTATGATTATTTATAGCACAGCTTGATAGAGTCACGTAAAGCTAGGCGAAAATAGTAAAAGATGTCTGAAGGGTTAGGAATAGCGAATCGATAAAATTAACATCTGACTGAAATGTTACAACAGCGTCATATGTATTGTTTCTTTATCTTTGTACACGAAAATATTTTATTTGAAGGTTTTTTTTCTCATACTATGTTTTACCTGCATGTACTCGTAACTAACTGTGTTAAATAAGTCGTTGCAATTATAAAAGATTCTAAAACTGTTGATAAAGTAAAAAAGCCTTCTTTCGCCTAAATTTTCAATTGGCCTGTTTTAAAAGACAAGTAGTTTTTTAAATTTTAATTAAATAATGATTTTTAGTATGTGCAATATAAAAATACTTAAATGAAAAAAAATTGGTAATAAAAAGTGTATGTAGCTGCCTAAAAGGTCGCAGACGGTTTAGTGGTCATTATTATAAGTGGCCAATTTAAAAAAGTGTCATTTAAATGAGCGTTATTTTAAATAAAATGTGTGATATCTTAAATAAAATAAGCGATATCTTCATAAATAGAATGAGCGTCATTTTAATTAAATGAGCGTTATTTTGTTTGAATTGCTCAATAACTCTTGAGCGATATTTATTCTAAACAAGCACTATTTTTTTTAGTTTGATCGTTTTTTATATATAATGGCTAGTACTTTATAAAAATCCACAAATAATATTTTTATTAGAACATTAAATTAAATTTTATGATTTATTCCAAACTCTTAGAATTTGCTTTTTAAAATATTTTTTTTAAATGTTGTATGATGCTACCTTCGTGCGTGTGGACCTTTATCGTGCTACATCTCCTCATTTATGCTACGATACCGAACGTACTCAACTCAGTCCCGCCATGAAAAAGAAGATTAAATTTCTTTTTCAACAATCTCGGTAAGTAAAAGTAGTTGAATAGTTATTGAATAAATTTACTAATTTCATTTTTTGCATCACATTTAGAATGAAGCCCAAGCGCATATTTAAGACTCTAAAGGAGGAAGGATTCAAGCCATGGAATGTTTCACAGATCAGCAACTACCTCCAAGCACTAAAGAAGAGGCTTTACGGTTCAAGCGCCATCAGCTTAGGTGAACTCGAAGCGTAGTGCATCAGCAACTCGACTATTCCCGAAGATGACGACACTCCCTTTGTATTTCCCCATACGGTCATTTACGCTAATGAAGACTAAGAAGATGGAGAAGCTAGTTTTCGCTTATCAATCTCGACCAATCGACTGTTAGCTCAATCGGCATTGACCAAGCATTTGAACGCTGATGCTAAGTTGAAATAAACTTGTCCTTTGAAATAATGCAATTTTATTGAATTTAAGTGCTTAAAATATAATATTTTATTGCTCAAAATATAATTGATTATTTCTTATTTCTATCGCTCACCTACAAAAAATATCACTCAAGAAAGCAATTTTATATCACTCAACAATATCGCTCATACTATTAACGAAGATATCTTTTATTCTATTAAAAATAACGCTCGTTTAAATATAAGTGAATTAAAAAACAAGGCTTTTTTTTAAATAGTTATTATACTTAGATATTGGTTACATTACAATCTTGGTTACTCGTGTGTAAAACTGTGCTGAATGACACATTTGTGCTAACACCTTACTGTAAATCAAGTGTGTTTACATGATTACACTGATACAGTGACACTTTTATGATACCTAAATCCTAGTGCGTATTTCAGCAGTGCCGATTTACTGTGTTCCACTTTTCACTGATTTAACTCGGTGTGTTATGAGTTGTGCTTTTATCCGGTTGCCATATTTCGATTCGCTCTTCTTTATTGAGGATTGGGACCATTGTTTTTGTTCTTATTTTTTACTTGAAAAATAAACATTAACATCTGTTTGATAATTATTCCCAGTGAAAGATATATTTATGGGTCCGATTTTGCGAATCCCGAATTTTGACATACCTCTTCATTTCAAGGTCCCCAGAGGGACCGTGGACGTCTGTGCATACGTTCGTATGTGCGTTCGGAATTATTTTTCGTCTTGATTATCTCGAGAACAAAACATGATATCGACGTGGGGCCAATTGCATTCGACGCATAATTACGCAACTTAAAACCGATTAGATTTTTAGCAAAATCAGTTAGGCTGTTTTTTATAAAGAATAAAAAAATAGAAAAAAATGCTAAACTTTCGGAATTATTTTTCGTCTCGATTATCTATAGAACAAAAAATGATATCGACGTGGGACCAATTGCATTCGACGCATAACTACGCAACTTACAACCGATTAGATTTTCGGCAAAATCGGTTAAGCTGCTGTTTATAAAGAATAAAATAATAGAAAAAAATGGTAAACTTTCGGAATTATTTTTCGTCTTGATTATCTCGAGAACAAAACATGATATCGACGTGGGGCCAATTGCATTCGACGCATAATTACGCAACTTAAAACCGGTTAGATTTTTAGCAAAATCGGTTAAGCTGTTCTTTATAAAGAATAAAAAAATAGAAAAAAATGGTAAACTTTCGGAATTATTTTTCGTCTCGATTATCTCTAGAACAAAAAATGATATCGACGTAGGACGAATTGCATTCGACGCATAATTACGCAACTTGGAACTGCTTAGATTTTTAGCAAAATCGGTGTTAAGCTGTTTTTTATAAAGAATAAAAAAACTGAAAAAAATGGGAAACTACCTGAATTTTGCATTTTAATAATTATACATACATACATACATAAAGTCACGCCTTTTTCCATAGGGGTAGGCAGAGAATACTAGTTAGTATCTTAGCGTATTGTTTCACTTTTCAAAACGTTTAATTTTTTTTGCATTCGAAATTAAGAGTGTTAAATAAGCTAATATTGTTTTTATTGTTTAAGGCGTGGTGGCGTTACAACTGGTGGACTTGAGGATACCGAGTCATGCAGTCCGAAATCAGAGTGCAAAACTCGAATGTCATTTCGACTTGGGCGGCGAAACTCTGTATTCCGTCAAGTGGTATAAGGACGGCAATGAGTTCTACCGATACGTCCCGCGGGATATGCCTCCTACACAGACATTTCCGCTTCCTGGAGTTTCAGTCGACGTAAGTTGATGTCTTGTTTTTTATTATTGTTGAACTTTTCTGTCGATACTCCCTTAGGTCCAAAAATTTACGGCGTAGACAAAGATTTCTAAGATATTTATTTTATCGTCAAAAAATGAAATCGCATCGGGGAGAATAAATAAATTTGCTGTCGGTAAAAAAACACAAACTGATATTCTTTATTAACGCTGCAGCGGTCGCGCCTAGTCTGTCAGGCCCATTATTTATTTGGTGTCTTTTTTGAAATTTAATTTTTAATGAATCAAGTTTGTTTGTAAGAATTTATAATGATTTCATAATTTTTTATAAAAAAAATAATTAAGTATTTTATTACATAAAATAGAATAAATATTTTATTAAAACAAAAAAGAATAAAAAAATTCAACACACTAAATCTTAAAATATAACATAAAATATAAATATAAAAAATATAATAATATTTATTATGTTCCTTGGTATTAAAATTAAACGGAGCTTGCACGGACTGGTTTAACATCGAAAAAGGTGTAGGACAGGGATGTGTTGCTTCGCTATGACTGTTTAACTTATACATAGACAATTGTTTAAAAGATTTGAAAGAGAGTGCGTGTGGATCAAAAATGAATGATTTGATCGTTAAATGCCTTCTTTACGCCGATGATCAAGTCATATTAGCGTCATCTGAAGAGGAGTTGCAGGCGATGGTTAAAAATAAATGTAAGCAAAACGAAAGTAATGAAAGAAAAGAAATCATGAGAAACTGTGAAGTTTCGATTGAGGGAGAAAGAGTGGAACAAGTTAATGAATTTGTGTGCTAAGGTTCAAAGTTTACGAGAGATGGAAAGTATGACAGTGACATTGAGCGAAGAGTGTTGGCAGGAAAACAGATAAATGGGGCACTGCATAATAGCTTTATGAACAGCCAGAAAGTGTCAAAAAAGGCACGTCTGGCTGTGCATAGAGGTGTGTTGGTTCCTTCACTTATGTATGATAGTGAATAATGAGTTTGGCAGAAGAAGCATGAAAATAGGATTATTGCTGCGAAGATGAGTAGTTTGAGAAGTATAGCTGAAGTGACTCGGGTGGATAAAGTAAAAAATAGTAATATAAGAGAACGCTGTGGTGTAAAAGAAGATGTGGTTACAAAGATAGATTAAGCAATGCTTAGATGGTTTGGACACGTAGAAAGGATGTATAAAGGAAGTTTGACGAAACAAATTTATAAGGCGAGTGTGAATGGACAAGTCGGCAGTGGTCGACCTCGACGAACATCGATCTCGATCAGATCAACATTGTTTTAAAGAAAGGCCAGGTCAAGAGTACCAACAACTGACGAGCATGTATGAGAGCACTGATGAAAGTAGAGGAAGCAAAAAATGTGTGTAACTATTGCAGACGTAGAACGAGTGTTTGAGACAAATGAATTTTTTGCAAGCTTCACAATAAAATCTTGTTTTGCTTTGTTTTTTAGGCGCGACCGCTGCATTGTTAAATAAGATACACACGTTTTTCCTACAACCCTCATAACAATAGCTGCTTTTGCCAGAAAGAATGACCTACCTTACGGAAGTCCAGTGAAATATACGTAGTTGGATTCAAAACGTTTTGAAAACAAAATAAAGTGTAGCATTTCAATTGTATTAGTCTTTTTAGCTTTGTATAGGGTGAGTCAACAATTACTTGAAGTAAATTCTTGCCTGGTAAAAAAAAATTGCCAACATATATTTTGTGATAATATTACAAGAGAGTGAGAATAAATTGAAAATAATTTGACAGATTTTAGAAAACTTGGCAACAAGTTTAAAAAAAGGCCTGGAGAATTATTATCCAATTTATCGAACTCTCGTGTGGGATTCGATAGATTATTTTTTAACGTTGCAATAAAAATTACTTTTAACATTTTATATTTTTATTTCAACAAATTAATATCACTGGACTCAATACAAACTGAACGAGTTGTTTAAATTAGGATGAATTGAAGTTTTGAACATAAAAAATACATTATAAATGTTGTGCCCTTGGGTGGAGAATTTTCCAACATTGTTTGTTCTGATGTGTTAATACTTTTCCACTCTCTCTCAGGTTAATAATTTAATTTGAACAATATTTATTATCCAATTGCAGGTAAGGTTTCAATGAATTAGATGAGCTGTGTTATGTGATTTTTATAATTTCCTGCTCATTGATACCTGCTTTGGCAAGGTAAGTAACTGTAGCCGATCGTGCGTAATGGTTGGTAATTTTAATTTTTTTAATATCGAGTCCAATCATCTGTGCAGATTCTTTTATCCACTTTTAACCAAACAAGTTTTATAAAGAAACATACATTTTTTAATTCCTTTAAAAATTATTTTACTTCCGGTAAAAACAACACTGATTAAATGGTGACTTTAAAATGTATCATCTAAGTCGATGCAGAATCATTTACTCCATGAAATATTTCAAATTTAGGCAGCTATCTAAAAATTCATAAATGTTATACACATCCTTAAGATCTGTCTTAAATTTTTTTGACGAAGTACCACAATACGAGGCGATCTTACTTCTTTTACTTAAAACCACATTCTATTTAAATTTGGCGAAGTGTTTCTAATGGTTTTTATTTTAAATCTTGAAATTTGTTAAATAAAATTTCTAATGTTGGGACGTGATTTTCTTTGTACGTATTGTAAACTGTTTGTCGAATCACATTTTTAGATGCATCGTCTATTTGATGGCTGACTATACGTTTTCGTTTTGTATCGTGTTCAATCACAACGCCTCGTTTAATTACTAAATAAATTGTGGAATAAGTAATTTTCGTTAAGTTTCATATTGTTTTAATTATTTCATCTTGAGTTAAATTGCCATTTTCAGCTTTTAAGCATGAATATATATTTAAAATTACTTGTTGAACTTGAAAATGCAAATCGCGATTTTTAAATTCCCAAAATTGTGTTTTATTTTTATTATTATTAATTGGAATTGCATTATTAAGATGTATTTTATTATAAATTTGAATATTATCATTACTTTAAATAACATAATTAGCAGGAATTTTTTTATTAATGTGAATATCGTCTATATAATGCAGTTCGTTAAGAAGAACCATTTTAATACATAACGCCTAAACGAAACAAATCAATAAAGTGTTTACGTGAAAAAGTGTCTCTAAAATTCTGAAGAACCTTTTCCTTATTTACAATTTGGGTTAACCCTTTACTTCTTTTAATATCGAGCAACCTTCTGCACCCTCTGTATCTCGCGTTTTTGTGGTATTTTTGTTTCGGATCGGGTCAACTTGCAACTCTATATCCCCAATTTTATGTGCTTGTCTGCGAATGCCGAGCCAAGATTCATGTTTATAGTGAGGGAGAGTTTCGTCGCAATTTGATTTATTTCGGTCAGCAATAAAATTTCTGCTGAATCTCTAATGGTATCAAGCCATTTGTGAGAAATGCGAATTTTCGAATCACGTTTTTCTGTTTGACGAATACAAGCGAAACTTGATGTTACCTTTCACATTTTTATTGCCTGTACATTTTTAAATAAATCGATGATGGCTTTTTTTTATGTCCTTGTTAAAACTTTGTTATGATTACGTTTCACCAAGTTTCACAAAAACAGGCGACTAAACGGATGTAAGTGGAAGCTTATTAAAACAGGACGAGTTAAAGGGTCAGGATATAAAAGAAAAACTTCACTCTCAAGCTAAAGGACTTGTTCTTGAAACAAAAATAAACCCATTTTCATAAAGTGTAAGTAGTTTGTCAAGTTTTTTTGATTTAAAGGATAATAAACAAGTTTATGAGCCATTAAATCCTAAAGTATGGTTACGCTCTGGTATTATTTATTGATTGACTATCAATCAACTGTCAATAGATAGTGAAAAATTTAAACTGAAAATTTTCTTTTCTTCCTTATACTTTGAGAGAGAAAAATTAATCGAGAGAATACTAATTTTCAACTAGTGAATCCTTAGATTGGCTTTTTAATAACCAGATTTTTAATTTTCTCCTTGAATGGTTTGTTAATTTTTTTATTTTATTCTTTAGATTTTTCCTATCTTACAGTCACGATGTTATCGATTTGAAATTAATATGATGTTATGTGCAGAGTGTCCTTAAAAAAAACACTTATTAAATAAAATAAAAATAAATGGGTTTTTAAATTTGGGTAATAGTTATTGCCGGGAATAACAACCCAACGAAAAGCGGCAGTTTTGTCGGAACGTTTGATGTTTGTATGGTCAATTTTTAATGACCTTCGAACACCTTATAATACACTGCTTCATTATCAATATAAAGTTTTATGATTTTTACACCTATTGTTTGTGTAAATAATATTATTTAATTTATTTACCACAGCTTTTTAATATTGAGTGCCTACAATACGGAAAAATTGGTTATTGTGTGTTGTAATAATGGTGTTTTAGCAAAGTTTATTTTGATTTTTACTTAGTAAACTTAATAAAGCACTTTAAACTTCCTTAAAATTTGAAAACATTCAATTGTGTTATAATTATTTTTTTAATTAACTATAGACTTTGCAAAAGGGTGGTTAAATAATAAAAACTAGGTGAAGAAAATTACTTGTTGGCATAAATATTTAAACATCGGTAAATTGTAAACATAATAATGGGAAAAATTTTGGCAATGCCAATGTTCAAAGTATAAATGCGCTTATTAAAGAAAAAATTCCCAAAAATATTGGCGTTGATACTAAAAGATTGGGCAGTCAATGTGAAAAAGAAAGTCGTTACCGAATTTAAAGAAGCAACGGTGAAGACAGTGTGGAAAGTTTCGTAAAAACTTTTGCAAGAAAAGTACTATAATGACTATAATATTATGATTGATTAACAAATATAGATCTTTTATAGTAGAAAACAGCAACGAATCTAATGTTAAGTTAAATTTTAATTATTGTACTTTTACTAACTGTTCTTTTAACAAATAAATAAATATTTTGTTGTGCTGAGTTATACATTTTTTTGTCAAATATTTTTCCGCCGATAATCCCTTGGACATTGACAAAATGCCTCATAATTTTATGACAAATTTCTGACGCTCGTTGCTTGGTAACAGCCCGAAGCCGAAGGCCGATTGTCATAAAATTATCTCGTCTATTATCAATGTCCTAGGGATATTACTACTGATAACAAATTACTTGTCGAAAACGCTCAGTAAGCGTAAAAAAAACAGCCAAAACGCGTTGTGGACGGTGCTGAATGACCAAATGCCGAAATGCAACGCGAAATCGATTGTACTTTATTATGTTAACAAAAATGACTAAAAATTAAAAAACTTTGCTTATATGCTTATTTCTACAAGAAACTTTATTTATTAAAAAAAGAAATAATAGAATAATAACAAAATGTACCGCAGGTTGTTGAGAAGGATATTTACTTGTTCTTGAAGACACTATTATTGTGGTATTTAAAATTGCACGGTGACACCTCATTGGCCCTGCAGTTGCACTTCCTTGTATTACAATAATGTTTGCAATGGCACATGACAAATTCTTGTTTTAATTCAGACGAAGGAGCCAAACCTTTTCTTAAATTAAAGAAACACTGGAAAAATCTGATAAATTTATATAATCAGAATCAGCATTACGACAATAAAGCCTTTCCAGCACTTTCCTTTTGGTTCCCAACTTCTACAATCTTGGATTCATTAATGTTTAAAACCACAAAAGAACATTTCTAGGGGCAAGCCGCCCTCTGTCGACATCTGGAACTTTGACTACGACATTTTTACCGATCTCTACAGGAGGTATTGCTCACACATTTGGGGTTCAGCACCAAAGCATTCTCTTCGTCTTCTAGATTCCATTCAGAAAAGGGCCATTCGGTTGATAAACAGCTTAACTCTTACAGATGCCCTCTACCCACTAGAACATAAAAGAAGAGTTGCAGACCAAACATAACTCTACAGATATTTCCATGGCAGATGCTCCAGAAAAATAAAAACTCTTATACCACCACTGTCCACATTCGGCCGAAGATCTCGGCACGCTGATCAGTCTCACCCATTTACTCTCAAGATTGACACTACAGGGACCAATATCTACGACATTTTGACCGATCTATACAGGAGGTATTGCTCACACATTTGGGGTTCAGCACTAAAGCATTCTCTTCGTCTTCTAGATTCCATTCAGAAAAGGGACATTCGGTTGATAAACAGCTCAGCTCTCACAGATACCCTTTACCCACTAGAACATAGAAGAAGAGTTGCAGGCCAGACATTACTCTACAGATATTTCCATGGCAGATGCTCCAGAAAAATAAAAACTCTTATACCACCACCGGCCACATTCGGCCGAAGAACTCGGCACGCTGATCAGTCTCACCCATTTACTTTTAAGATTGACACTACAGGGACCAATCTCCATCAAGAACTGCTACTGAATGGAACAAGCTTCCAAAATCAGTTTTTCCAGAGAACTATGACCTGCAACTTTTCAAAAAGCGGGTCCACAATCATCTCCTTTCTATAATCCCTCCCCCTTCTAAAAGTTGCGGTGCGGGTCGTCCACGGCTCACACGATGGGTCTACCCTTTTGCGACTATTTTTAGTAAAAAAAAAAACTACTTGTTTAATAAAAAAAAAAATTTGTAATAATTTTATGCGACCAAATTTTCATCGCTTCTCGTTCTTGTTCTTATTCTTACAAGACCTATTTACCTAATATTAAATTTTTTTTTAAAATTTAAAAAAATTTATATTTTACTTTAACTAATGAACTGCTTGAATGTAACTTTGGGCAAATTTAATTTACAATATATTTTTTTAAATGTATTAGCTTAAAATGTCGATGTTAAATAATAAAAAAAGTGTGAAATTTTATGTAAAGAATCGACATACTATGTTTATTTTTTAAACCAATGTTAATTTAATTTTAGCGTCCACTGCTGGTCATTTAAAGCTGAAATTTAGTGTCGGTGCATTGTAGTTTAGTTAATAAATTTTGTATAATGGATAATGCAATTAAATTTATAGTCATATTCTATGCAAGTGGATTAAGTTGAAAATTGTTAAGGTCCGCCGAACGTCGACTGTACACGGTCAGAACTTTTAATAGTGCCGATAAAATAAACGAAGTTCTCTTGGCTTACAAGAATAGCCAAGAATATTGCGTCTCATTGAGTAACACTAATGAATAAAAGAGGTTAGCAATTAAAATTGCAATATTTGTTTTCATTTCAGATTTATTATTAAATTTAGCAATTGTAACGACAATTTTTACTAAGAATTTTTTAAAGCCGGTCCTGGTATTAAACCGTCCCACCGAGTGGTTTATAAACTAATGTTGATAAGATTAAAATATTAAAAAGCCATTGGGTATCGAATTTATTTAATAGTTAGTAAGACATTAGATTAAAGGTCGGCTGCAGTTATACTATGTACTTATAGTTTTTAAGTTTATAATATAATTGGTAAGAATAATTTTAATTTTTATATTGTATTTAGAATTGCTTTCAAATTTAATTTAGCATTAACGACTTGATTGATTTATTTTATTTTAGTAAAATATTTTATTCCGGGTACCTTCGTCGTTAATGTTAAATATTATTTCTTAGCCAAAAATCATTCTTAGTTACAATTTTATTTTAGCTATCGACCTATTTTCCACGGTCTTTTTTCTGTGGGATGCTTTTCGCTGTTGCCGACGACTCTCACGGCTGTTTTTCCTGTCGGATGGTTTTTTTGATTACCGACAGCTCCCATGGCTTTTTCTTTTTCCTGTTGGTTGTTTTTTTTTGGTTTGGTCTTTTGGTCAACGGAGATTTTGTTCGTTGACTGGCGGTTTCGTCGGCCTCCCGTTAAATACGCTGTACAATATATGGAATTTTATTGTGGTAAAATTCAGAATTCAGCCTTAGGTACCTTCCTTTATGAGAAAAATTGGATAAGTTTGGTTGATTTTCCATGGAAACTTCGATGCAAACGTTTCCATGGTAAACAAAAATTGGATTTCTTTCTACAGAAGACATCTACCAAGGGAATCTTTTTATTTTTATATTACTGTTACTGTTGAAATTTTAAATTCATTTAATTTTTTATATTTTATGTTCTCTTTCAGCAAACTTGTAAACATTTTTTTCGTCTAATTTTAATTTTAATTGTTTCTAAAAGATAAAAACGAAGTTTGTACAGCCTTGAAGCTAAAATAAATCGAATATTTAACTCGTTTTGTGGTACTAAATTAAAATAATGCGATTGG